>VCRD01000004.1:0-197787 GCA_006783055.1 Trinorchestia longiramus | reverse complement strand
AAAATGTTGAAAATATCAGTAATACATACAGTGACACACAAAAGTCACAATAAATCACATTTTTTGTCATAACTTTAGTTTGGGTTGATAATTTTACCTGATATTTGGCCAGTTTTATATCAAACCCGTGCCGATTTAAAAAAGGTCAATAAATATAAGAAATTACATTATTAATCCACCAAATATGAACCATTTTGTAGGACAAAGCGTTTCCATCTTTTCTTTAACTTGAAAATACCCTCCTCGTAGAATAGCAGTGGTTTCATGATAAAAAATTCATGAAGGTCTCTTTTAAAATTATCCAAGGAAATACAATTTTTACCATTAAGACTATTCTGCAAAGACCTGAATAAGTGGAAATCCAAAGGAGCAATATCTGGTAAGTATGAAGGGTGGGGTAACACATTCCAGCCATGGTACTGCAATTTTTGTCTAGTTTCCAAAAAAACGCGTGGTTTTATATTCTCCTGATGGAAAACAATACCTTTCCTGTTGGCCAATTTTGGACGTTTTTCTTGAATTGCTGATTTTAACTCGTCAAGTTGAGATATATTTCTCGGAATTTATTGTCTGGTTACTTCGGGGAAGCTCACAATATAGATTTTTTTTCCAATCCCACCAGACACAAATCAAAAATTTATTAGGGCGAAAATTCGTTTTTTGGGTGGCCAAGGAAGGCTCACGTCGCTTACTCCACGATCGTTTTATTTAAACCTTTCGATGAACAATACATTTCTCATCTCCTATCACAATTTTTTTAAAAAAAGACTTGTTTTTATTTCGTTTTAAAGCAAATCACAGATAGAAATGCGATCCAAAAGGTTCTTCTCACTCAAGTCGTGTGACATCCAAACATTGTACCGATTTGCTAACCCAAGCTTTAACAGGTACTCATGAACGGCTGATTTCTGTAGGTTGAGGCTTTCTGCCAATTCTAGAGTTGTAAAATGTGGGTTGTTCTCAATTAATGATTTGATTCGGTCATCATCTGAAGAGGATGGTCTACCTGATAGCTCCTGATCAACAAGACTACAATCTTTAGTTCGGAACCTTGCGAACCACAGCCGTACAATTCTTTCGGATGAAGAATCATCACAGTAAACTGCGCATATTTTGTTGGTTGCTTACGAGTCATTTTTTTCTTTATTCAAATAGAAAAGCCTCGAGTGCCAAAAATAATTTTTTTATCTTCCATTTTAAAGAATTACAGAATTAACACATGTTATAGGATCTCAAAACATCTTCCACGAAAAGATAGCTTGAACTGTGCTCTAAATGGAAGTGTTATCAAATCCTATTTACCAGATTCAATTATGTTCTAAAATAAGTTGAAGAAAGAACTGCTAAAAATTTGCATGAACTTTCAACTTAATATATTCAACATGAAACATTTGGGATCCTAACAAAAAATTTACCCAGTTATCCTTGACTACACTATTGGTTTTTTAAAATAGATGGTTTCAACGAAGAAAATTTTCATTGTTCAACTATTGCAAACCTGCATGGCTCTATTTCTTTCATACATTATGAACTTTTAGGTATGGGATTTTAGTTAATGAAATAAAACGTTTTTATAGCTTTGAAGGCCTACCATGTCATTGTGATGCCATCACAATGGTCAAGTGACGAACATCCCCGCTTGAAATGTGGGAAAACCCGGGTTCAATTCCCGTAGCGATCTTGGTCAGTTTGTAGGCTACCTAACTATCGGCGTACGAGAAATATGTTTGTGCCTAACTATCGGCGTACGAGAAATACTTCCAGCATACTGCAACGCTGGACACCCGGAGTAAGACTTAATTTTTATTATGCACATCGAAATTCTCCTACGAGCATCTACCTGAAGTTGCAGCATAGAGGGCGGGAAAAGTCGTTCGGAGCATCAACACTACTCTTAAGATGTTTACTTTGAGAATTGGTAACCCAATGTAACTGTACTGTATACCTTTTTTTTCTTTTTTCTCCATTGAAATGCATGAATTCATCATCTATTATCATTGGGGAAGCGAAATAAGTTGTGTGAATATATAAAATTCTAATTTCTTGGTAAATTTTTTCATTCATATTACATTTATATATACATATTCATTATTATTAACTTGGGTATATAGCTAATGATATTAACTTATACCCGAATATGTGGATTTACATCTCAGTCTCTTTAAAGATTCGTACATAACAATGAAAACCAAAAGCAGAATGCATTAATATGTAAAAGAGTTTTGATCGGTAGCAACTACGAATGGATTGCAGTGTTGGTGCTTTTAAAAATCTGCATATCTATGTTTAACAATAGTTAAAATAATTATTGAAGGTTTCTTGCAATGTAATAACATAATAACACTCATTGCCACGTTAGAGACATTTTCAATAATTATTATAACTTGTTAGCATGCAACCGAAGCGCTTTAATTTTTTTCGATGATTGCAGTTATTTATTCAGATATTATCATGAAAAGATATCGTTACTCGTTTTCGTTAGAAGGTTAATGAGTTAAAGTTCAAAGAAATGACAGATGAGATAAAAATCCGAGCAAAAGGACTACAAACTCACTCAAAGAACTTCAAATTAGTCTGTTTTAATAGTAAATAATCATCTAATCCTCTATTTATTCTCTTTTCATTTTAGTTAGGCATTTTGGAAAACGCTCGTAACTGCGGCTGATGTTGTTGTACCAGGGTCTTGTACCAGATCTTTTAATTCTTCCATCGAAACCTAAGTTTCAATTACCGCTCAGAATAATTTCATTCATCCATCACATCAACACTGCTTTTTGCCATACCTCGTTCATTTCTTCATGCGTTTAAGCCATTTCAAAATCCAATAATATTTTATTATGCTATTCGCTATGTCAGAGTCTTTCCGATCCTGTTTTGATTTATTATGCAATTAACCAAGCGATGCAGCTGTATTATCGTAATTAACTTAGTGTACATGGAGAACTAATTCAACAGTCACTAATCTTGCCTCTGTTGCCTAACTCGTTTTTTATGCGCTTAGATTGGGATAAAGAAACAATCAATCATGCAACAACACATTAACTACTACATTTTCATCCATGACATATATTTTCGGAAACATTAAAAGGGCATTCAAACTATTTAAACATCATAAAACCAGGATGTTTTTTAAACATATATAACGTATATTTATTTATCTAT
This sequence comes from Trinorchestia longiramus, assembly GCA_006783055.1. Classification (NCBI taxonomy): domain Eukaryota; kingdom Metazoa; phylum Arthropoda; class Malacostraca; order Amphipoda; family Talitridae; genus Trinorchestia; species Trinorchestia longiramus. Next base: position 194,625 of record VCRD01000004.1, on the reverse strand, counting down.
ATTTATATATCTGCTGAATAAATAGGAAGACGTTTCTTATTCACAGCACATCGCTATGTTACGTTTGCTGATTCTCCCGTCATATGAAATTTACGATGGAAGATTCGGTCTGCTTATTCACTCCTGACGACAGGCGAGCGTACGATAAGTTAACGCTTTCTCTTTTAAGATTTTTAATTGAAAAGAATTCCTCTGGTCTGCAACAATTGGTGTGAACAACTTTTGTCATGGTTGGGAACAGTTGGTACAAAGGGAAAAAGAGTTTAAAAATTTAACTCATAGGACTCAAGTTTTAAATAAATTCATAAAAGAAGCAAAAATGACACATTAATTTAATATAAAATACGCAATTTCACTGAAACATATTCAATATTTGAAGACGATCTTTGAATCTTCCTAGCAGGGCTTACAAGACGGCAGTGCGTTCTTTGTTTGCAAATTCGTGCTTTCTACGCTTTTTTTTACAGTTTTCTGATTTGTTTGGTCATTTTTCTGTTGTAGAGCGGGTGGTCTGAAATTTTTTTATCATGTTCTTTGTTTAAACGATTTTGTTTTTTGTTATCTAACAGGATCTGAATGAAAGCAATGTATGCACTAGTTTTGTTACTTAATAGGGTCCGAATGAAAACAGCATACGCATTAGTATTTTTATTTGACAGGGTATGAATGAAAGCAGTGTATGCACTAGTAGTGTTATTTAACAGGGTTATGTAAAGCAGTGTCTGCACTAGTTTTAGCCCACCTGAGGCTAATTTTCATCGCACCCAAAAAATGAATTATCGTAAAATCACTATAAGCAAGAATGTTTTCCCGACTGCACGGCAGCCGTTTCCGACCAGAGGGAATATTTTTATTTGACCATTACTTACTAAGTGGCAAAGGTAACCAATTATCCGTAAAACATCTCCCACAGCGCAACCTAGTGCCTAAATGATGCACGACGCCGTATTGATGTCGTTTAAATGGTCGAAACACCGACAGTTTTCGTACTGTTTAAACTATTGTAGATGCATTTATTTGAAATGTATCAAAATTAATACAATACGTTCAGAGAGAAAACGTTCACAAATTACAAAGCTTATTTTGTTCCAATATTTGTTCATGAGCTGAACAAATAATTTCTGTGGTCTTCACGAACAAATGCTTAGACAACCACAGACATAAATTCTGTCTAATTATGAGTTGAGCATTTTTTACAGTATACGAACAAAAAAAAGAAGAAAGTGTTTGTTTTAAAATGAACCAAGGCTGTCTAACGAGATCTTTCGGGATACAATGTGATATTCAATAGAGATTCAGGTAACTTAGTTCTGTAATTTTTTCGTGCATGAGTACGATGCAATCTCAGGAGTCACTACGTGATAAGTAGTACGGAAGTTTTTCTGAGATGTTCTTCAATAGAAAAACAGAAGGCTCTCGTTAGAAAGTCGAATCACTTAGATGCATGTTGTGTACAAAGACGTATATGTGTGACCGATATTTATGGGTGATAATGTTGAATATATCTTCAGGTAATTCTTAATTGAATTCGAAATGGTAATTCAATAAAATTATTCGTAACGGCTTCTGCTTGTACATAATATTTTCAGAACGAAAAAAGAGTATTTGTTCATTTTTCTGATGGATAGCAGATACTCAAACATACAAAATTATAGTTTTTAGAGTTAGTAGTGCAGTGGCGAATAACAAAAATGTTTAAAAATAAAATTGAAAAATATTATTTTTTCTTATCGGAAAATATATGAATTAAAAAGATCTTCAAAAAACAAAATTTGGGATCTAGTTAAACATAGTAGAAAGTAAGTGATTATTCTTAAAGCCTTGAAAAAAAAGCCCGATTTTCTGGCTTTCAGTTTAAATCTTAACGTGCCAAGAACCTGAAATACTTATTCTTGTACTCATATATTACAACGAGAGTTTTGCTCACGATAATTAGAACTTCAATAACTATCACTGATCCTTAATTTTTTAGAAATTATACGATGTTTGAGAAACACTAATTTAATTGTATTGGGATTCACTCAGGTTACTGTTCGCTCTAGAGACAAGCAAGGAAACTGCTGCACAACGTCCTGGTGGAATTCAGGGAATATTCATATCCACAGAGACATGACAAAAGTAAATATGTACATACCTTATGTTCACATCTCCGCCTCATGCAGCAATAAAATAACACGCCGTACGTGCTACATATATGTACTGTTTGTTTTCAAGATTTCAAGGCGTACTCTGAATAGCAGTGCCAAGAATAAGACGGTCAGTGAAATCATCTTAATTTTCTGAAAGTCACTGTGCACTTGAATGGATTTTTATTATAGACATGTTTAAGTCGCAAGATTTCAAAACAAAACAAGAACAAAGCATGTATTTATACTGAGGAGTTTAGTTCTCAACATTGTTTATAAATTTCATGCATATTCATCTCCTGTACTCTATAATTAAACACGTGTTAATGAAATTTAAGTGCACTGTAATCTTTTGGACATCTTATAGAATAATGATATTTACGATATCAGACGCCAAACTAAGCGCCAAGTCAGTGAAAAATTAAAATATGCTTTTCCCCTGAAGGATTGCAGCAGCATTAAGTCTATAAATAATAACTTAAATATGCTTAGAATATTGTAAATATATTATGACGTAAGTAATACAGTGAACTTGTGTACTTTCCTCGAAGATTCGAGTAGTGAACTTGGGCAGATATTTCCCTGGATGTGATGGTTTTTTGGTAGCTTATATGCCGTAGAAGAAAAAACTTCTGTCCTATTCTCATTACTATGGAAAAGGACTTTAAGTTTTCTTCAAGAGTTTATTAGAAACTAAGGGACATTTTTGTCTCCTTCTGCGTAGTGTATGGATATGTGTAGAATGCTTTTTGATTATACTGAATCAATATTGCAGTTACAAATGTTATTGTGGCATGGATAAGCATAGTTGGGCTTATTGTGCTTCTACATACATATGCAGGCCTTAAAACTTCAGCCATGACTAGTGGTGTTGCAAAGCATGTTAGAAAAATTAAGCCGCAGTGATAATTACTTCATTGGGACTCCTCACTCTGGTATTTACTGAATCACTTTATACTCTATAACACATGACGGAAATTGATTCACTTTTTATGAAATCCCTTTCTAGAAGAAGAATAGTGTCGGGGACGTTTTTTTCTTGTACTGATACAGAAAAAAGTTCAATAAACATTCATATGCATCTGTCGTGTTTGTAGATAAGCTTTCACACACATATTTTCTGTTTGTTTTATTAAATACTTATGAGACTGTAGTAATTATTGCTCTGTAAATACACATGTATTAAAGTTATTAAAATTTGTAGGGTATTAAGCACAATACGGCGGTATAATTTCATACGGTACAATCCTGGTGCGAAGAATATTAATTCATATACAGAGCATATGACATTACGTAACATGCACTGCTATTTAACTCTGTTGTTTGCTCCTACGTGTGCACAAAGCAAGAGAAAACCTCGATTACTAGATTACTACTAGACTAGTCTGAGAGTTGTTATCTGTCAAGCCACTAACCTAAACGAGTACTTAACAATGAACTTACTAACTCAAGAAGGTTTTTGTATGTGGTACCACCATGTGCACTAAATATGAGTTCTTTTACTGAGGCCCAAGGTTTCTTCGCTTGCCCACTTTTTTTAAACATTTTATTTAAACGTGTAGCCTGATAAAGCATTCGCAAGCTCACATTGTGAATTGAAAATCAGCTGTATTCTTTAATGTTAACGTAATAAAATAAATATTACCTATATTAGCCGTCATTGCTGTTGACGGCTAAAAGCTGCTAGAGAAGCTAAGATACAATGTAGCAGCGAGAATATGGAGGAAATTAGTTGACACAATATTCTAAAAAATGATAATTAAGTGTCTGGCTGTAAAATTATACTATCGAAGGTTCTAAACTTGAAAGTAACAAGACGTAAAAAAGACATACAGAAAATTCAACACTTCATCAACCCAAGGTTTTAAATTTGATACTCAGTAGCGTCTGCCCTTATTAAACACCTGGCTCTAAATGAAAAATTCTGAATACAAAAATTCTAAATGCCATGAAAACAAAGGTTTGAACTTCGTACATACAAGCCTCTTAACGCAATAGACACAAGATTTTGAACATAGTTGACAGAAGGCTCTGAACGCAATCCATGATATACTCTGACATAAATAACACATATATTTATATTTTGTCCAGGGTATATGGCAACATGGCAAATTAACTTTCAATAACTGTTCTAAAAACTTTTTTGTTTCTGATAGAAGTTGACTGATGTTTAAGAAACAACTATGAGCGTGATGAGACAGCTATAATCATACAACAGCTAAACTTTTCTTGGCTTTCAAGTATCACCAATGAATATTCACTTCCGTAAGAAAAATGATTGACAAACTCTCCATCCCAGGTTGAAACATTAAAGATTTTTCAGGAGACGGACCTTTGTTTTGTCAGGGTACACTTGATCATAATTTGCATGAATGATGATCACTGGTGGACGCGCTGGTCGTTCGTTATTCTACGGTCTCTATTTGACCTCACGACCGTTGCTGCTTATGCTTAAAGGCCCGTAACTGCCTGGGTATGAGGGCGTGACCGGCAACCTCTTTGCTTGTTCAATGTCTTCTGTGCATACACTTGAACTGGTCGCCCAGTGTAACGATATGGCCGCTACTGAGCATTGAAAAGCCAACCTGCTACAGAGATCGGTCCTCTAAGGCCTCTCTGTCTCGAAGGCAGACAACGGAATTTTTGCTTGGTTTGACGGGACCGAGTCCGCAGTGTCAACACTCGAGGCTCGGGCAACTGGTCCAGTTTCAAGACCAGTACTATGCGTCTTGGGAGGCTGTCGTTGAACTCGCAAGTGCATGTTGATTCTGGTCGATCGATGTCTTCTCAAAAGCTAGCCTCTGACACACATCAGGTTTTAATACTCCAAAAATGGTGAGATTTTCCTAAGCCAGCCTGTAAGTTCGTACAAGCAAGGGTTATTCAATTTTTTTATGAAAGTGAGTGATTGTTTAACCCTTTTAGAAAATATAATAAAAAGATGCCACATCTACGGCTCTGTTTCGGACATTTCACAATTTTTATGCAAAGTTTAGCAGCACAAATTTCAGCGCATAGGTATGCTATCATTCAGATATGTAGTAAATTACACGGCTCTCAATGTAAAACACAATACACTGATAAATACACACAGTACAATGCAGCGTATACGTTATCTTATGCATGAAGTACGTTGAAAAATACACGGTAATCCTACACAGACCAATGTAGTATGGAGGTAAATCGTAAGCAGTACCGTACAGTATGCAAATAAACCTTCAGGAATGATGCCTTATAACGTACATGTAAAACATTTGCAGTACTATTCAGACACAATATAAATAATGCTATCTCAGTCCCCATCAACCTCCGGGGATCGTCGCATGGAGCTCACCATCACCCTTACTCTTAGAATGTTAACCTTAAAAATTTGAAAAACCAATGTACTAATGTCTATGTACTGTGTACTCGATTGGAAATAAAGATTGTTTATCTTTTCCATATTTAGGATACAACGGCATGCATCGTACGTGTCAGTTTTGTGTAATGTTCAAATACAGTCACACAACATAGCGCAATTCTAGGCAATCTTAGTCATCAAGGTGTAATGTACAAGTCTCCTCCGTAATATGCAATGTATACTAACACCCACCGTGTTTTGAAATACACACCTACACCCACCGTATGGTGCAATACACATGTTATCTTGAATGATGTATCTCAATATATAAGTAAGGACATTCAGTGCTTTGTAATAAAAAATAAGGACGTAGAATCACACACAATCCTGCTCACTCTACTATACAAGAAAACTTTTGAGCTACGATACTTGTCGTGCTAAATGTCATATGATATTATTCATTCCATCAATTTATACAGACTTATACACGTACTCTCACATGATATCGTGCAATATACAGCTGCTCATATGAATCTCATATGATATTATCCATTCAATCATTTTATTAACATTTATGCTCGTCATCCTATGCAATTTTGTGCAATATGCAACTGACCATACGAACGTATTAAACTCTCAAAAAATATTTTTTGAGAAATAAATAAACAATACACGGTTCGTCATTTTCTGTACTTAATAAAGAAAGTTCACGAGCATGATACACTTTAAAAGATACTATGCCGTCTCAGTTGAAAAGAGATACATACCATAAACTTAAAGTTAACTTCAAAACTTTTGCATCAACGCAAAAAGTGAACCCATCATTCAAAAAGAATCTGCCTTGAAGTAACCATTTTTGTACAATTCATTGTAATGTATTCAATGAAGGTTAAACCCTTACCATCATTCAGAAGCCCATAATATATGTATAATTGACTGACACGTTACATGGGTGCGAGTCTTCCCAAATGTGTTACCGAACTCTTCTATGCAAGCCAGTCACCCAAACTCTTCTCGTGCACACGCTGCCAGCACTGACCCAAACTCTTCTTGTGTACACGCTGCCAGCGCTGACCCAAACTCTTCTTGTGTACACGCTGCCAGCACTGAACCCAAACTCTTCTTGTGTACACGCTGCCAGCACTGACCCAAACTCTTCTTGTGCACACGCTGCCAGCACTGACCCAAACTCTTCTTGTGCACACGCTGCCAGCACTGACCCAAACTCTTCTTGTGTACACGCTGCCAGCTCTGACCCAGACTCTTTGTTGCCAGGTCACTGGTGGGTATGAAAAACGAAAATACTTATGCAGTATGTGTATTTTTTATATATCCTGAAGTACTGGTTTCGAAAATTTTTATGTGGCTAATCTGCTCTAGAGATCAGTCCTGTGAAACTCAAAACAATAAAGAGTTTTTGAGGGAGTGAGACACGATGAAGAAAATTATTATTTCGGTCATTAAAACTATAAAATTTTAAAGTACAGAAATTCATCACAGAAAGAAAATTTTAACTTATAAAATCAAATTTAAATTGATTAGTAATAAAATAACATTCCTGAAATAATGTTCTTATTGCAAACGCAATTCAGATACAAGATGTTTATAAGTTGTTTTACTTTATGTGCAACTCAATTCAAGCTATGAGATTAAGCATGTCCGGATGATGTTCTGTTTGAGTAGCATTTATAAGCATATGTTAGCGAAATATACTATTTAGATTTTATTTAATAACTCAACGAACGATTAACTCTGTTACAATAGCAAAGATGCGTTGCTGAACAATGATTCTTCATCAACGATACGTCCCTTAATTATCTCACTTGAGTCACCAACCGCACCTGCTCGGCCAAAACAAACTATTTTTTATAATAATTTACATTGAAAAAAGTTTTGGAGAAAATATCCGCTAATAACTGTTACCGGCCATTAATAAATATCGAAGGGTTCACTGATAAAAGTATCCGGGCTTTAATAAATTGTATTTTTCTCGTTCTCCAAGCAGTCTTGTCATGTTGAGGCGCAGAGCGACTACAAGCGTCTGTGCTGCAACATGTCCCTGGCTCTTGTTTTGATAAAGGACTATTAGGCCATGAAAACCACATGGACAACACTTCAACTGTTTATTGGCCCACTTTTTACATTTTACCACGTCTGACAGCATCTAAGTGGCGACCTGCTAAGCTCCGTCATTTATTGATTACTATTGCGTTCAATAAGGTCCTGCCATTATGTATAAGCATGAATTAGCTGTAAGAGCCTCGACTTGCTGAGAACGCTAGAGGGAGTCTTCGTGCCTTAGCTTTATGCATGCAGGTCACTCGCAATGAAATCATTTACAGCAGTCATTGTCCCCGATAATCGGCCTGGCAGTGCGACGCATATTACCTCGTCCCTGCTTTACGACAGTCGTAAAATCGAAACTTCGATCACAGATTTTCTTTGCTGCAGTTGTCTGCTGCCTGCGTGGTGCACAGCGCTGACCCTTTTTGTATCAAGTGAATTAAATGTCATCTAAATTAGTTCGGTCGCTTAGTGCCTCCAAGAACTTGTGTTAAATTTTATATCGGAAAGTATTTCCTTTTAATATATGTAGGTCGATCTTTTGTTGTAATTTTTTAAATTATTCAAAGGACCATAACTTAGTGATAGGTGTATAATTCTCATTGAATAACAATATTCTGATTCATATTTGTACTAACGATAATATGTTCAATGCGAATTGACCGTACACATAAAACATTAAAGGACAATAATGAACATAAAGGACATTTACGTTACAATTCTTAGAAAATGTTCATAAAACGCTTCCCTATAACGATGTATGGCCATGCATTTACGACCAAGTGGAAGAATTAGCAATCACAAGTTTGCTAGTAAGTAAATATAAATTGTAAGCAGATTTCGTGAAATTATGAAAATCAAACTTTCAAAGTTAGTTTTGCTCCTCTAATTTTATTGCTTCAAACGACAGAGTATCATTTCGTTATTTAAATAACAATTCTGTTTATCTTATACCATTTTAGGGGTCGATTTTGCTGATAATTAACACGCCTACGTAATTTACTGCATATACATTTCTCAGGGCACAAAGCTTAATACATATGAGAAGAAAAAGAAAATGCCCCGGTGCATGTAAATCAGATAAAAAGAAAGAAATTCTTGAGAGCGCAATATTTACCGGGACAAACTCCTTTGATGGATTTCGAACCGTAAGATCTTTTAATTTACGAATAATATTACTGGGGGGAAAAATTATAGCCGAGTACTTCACTTCCATCACTGGAAAACTCCACTCCACCCCACTCTTAGGGTAAAGACAAATTCATAATATTTTGTTTATTGAAATTTTCATTTTGTTTGAAAAATATGTTAAAATACGACCAGAATTCGTTAAGTCACTGTTCATTTTTTATCACGAGTGAAGAGAAAAGCCGATATATGCTTCGCTACGAATTCAATATGAATTGCCATGGCATAATGTTGCACCTATTTCAGATTTGATATTTTCAACTGTCTTGGACAAGCAATTGAATTTCAAGAACAGCTAGCGACGTGAAACATTTATCCGTTTCTCCGTTGAATAAATTCGTTTGAAATTCGCCGCAGAAATTGTAACTTGTCCAGCGCAATCTCACGCTGGTTGCAGGCGCAAGAATAAGCTTGATGGGGTAATTTGATGGCATTCCTAGGGTTTGCCTGCTGTGCCATGGGCCCATCACAAAACGCAAAACATGACCATTTAGAACAGAGGGCGAGTTCGCGACATCATCACGACAGCTCTCGACATGTTGATGCTCATCTACTCCAAATGAAGTGTGTTCGCTAGCGACCACTAATCCTTCGCATAAGGCAGAGGTCACCCGAGAGTCTGAAGCAACTTGAAATCTATGAAGCAGATTCAATCCGGAGAGTTCGAGTGTCGTTTTTTTGTCTTTCCGAAACACTGGTGCAGCTTGGTCCGTTAAAAAAACATACGTAACTTTTCTAGTAACTCTAAATATGATAAAGATGATTTTAATGCGTGCTATTTGTTAGCTTTGTCGTTAGCTCATCACGTGGACATCAGCAGAAAGGCATTTCATTCCAACGTTCGTCGATAAATTTCAGTTATTAACAGAAGTAACCGAAACTGTGCTAAAACAACAGATAACTCATTAACAGCCGAGGTTATTTTTCGTAACATACAAATAAGACTTCATACTTTGTCAATAGAAAAAAGTTTAAAAAAGGTCATAGCAGTTATAGAAGTATAAAAATGTGTGAAAAAAGTCAATGAAAAGCATTACTGAAGCATGAGTATCGGGGCAAGCTGCACGTAGCCAACCCTAACATTTTGCTCTGATGAAAAGAAAAACAATAATAAAATACAGATTTGCGGGAAAAAATTTGAAGTTTGTTTGCGGATTCACGGCTTCACTATGAACAAGGCTCTAACAATTAGTTTTTGACTACTCACAAAATTTACCGCTAAAAATAAAAAATCAGGAGATTAAGAACACGACGATACAATTGTAAGTATATACTCGTTGTAGCATCCATAGTTGTTTTAGAAATTATAACTTATATTTTCAGCCTGATTTGTACATTAATGTCACAATTTACTGCACAATACTCTGTTACTGCACACTCACAAATTGTATTAGTCATTGATTTTGCAACTTCAAAATGTTTTTAATTCGTATCGGAGAGTGTTATATACGAAACCGGTGAAACATAAACCATTTCAATGATAATTAACTCGTAATTTGAAACAACTGATTCTCATATTTCAATTTAACTTTGAAAGCTGCTACAAGTTTTAAGATGGGGACATAGAAGCTAATCAAACACGTGTCCAATTCAGAGAATGTATGGTTGTAGCGACGATTATTTCAAGTTCTTTAATGGATTCGTATTGGTCAATGGAAAAGTATTGGTCATATTGAGTAAATTATATGCTCTATACGATCTCTACATTTGTTGAAGGCGATTGAACCTTTGAATAAATTAATCAGAATAAAACAAAAAATGTTTTTTTTCTGTATAATGCTCTTGCCTTTCATCCTATTTTTTTACACGATGTGCTGGTGATCCTCTTCTCTATTCTGTTTCATTCTTACTTCTTACTTAGAACCAAAAACATTGAGCTGTCTTTCATAAGCGTTGAGTTTGTGGCCGTTTTAACCGAAATATCAATTTAGAATATACAAAAGGCTATCTTCATTATTCTTCATGTAAATTCAAACCAAAGGTATTATTTGCCATTGTAATCTTAACATCATTAGGATACTTTAAATTAAAGTCTTTGAAACATTGGGAGAAAGTAATTTATGAATGCTGAAACAAACAGAAGGCCAAGAATCGAACCTTGTGGTGCGTCATAATTGCTATGTAAAAGCTAACAATCTATAATATTTTGCCAAAACACTCTGGTTGCAATCGTTTCGATAAATCTCAAACAATAGTACAATTTATTTCCATTGTTGAGTAAAGATTTTCCAAAGATATCGCTCAAGTTCTACACTGTCGAAGGTCTTCGATAGGTGGAACTTCAAAAGTTTCAAACTTGCTTACGGAATGCATGGTGTGAACATGTATCAGTAACACTTAAAAAAAGACTCGAGCGTGCGTGTTCAAAAAAGCATCAGCTTTGAGACAATTATTCAGAAACAGAGTTGTCTGCAGTTGCATGGAAAATAATTTTTACTCAAACTGAGATTTTCAATACAGTGATTTCAATAAATAAGTCACACGTATTAAACCAGTTACATCTTCACAAAAGTTGATGCTCTTGGAAAGCAAGGCGAATGCAAGCAAAAACATAACAAATGTAATGATAAAATCTCATTTTTTGTTTGGTTTTAATTTTTTTGCAAGCCTAAATTTTAAATTTATTCTTACTGCCTTCAAATGATTGGCCTCGGATTAAGAAAATGTCTAATTGCACAGCAACAAGCTTATAATGCAGACTGTTTAAAATCGTTTGTTATTATTTTAGATTATCACTGTTAAATACGTGAAAGAAATGTGATTTATAATACACCTAAGAACGTTGTTTAAATTTCAGAGGAAACATACGACGTTTAAGTTCACCAGTCAAACAAAAAACTGAAAGTTTTTCTTTACCAAAATGGAAAAATAAAAGTCTTTAGAAACTAGTTACTGACAAAACCCACTGGCTTATATAATACTTGACTTGACTCGGGTAACCAAATAATTATCGAAGTGATTATCCGCCCCAAGAGTGGGCCAGAAGGTGCGTTCCTATAGCTTCATTCTATTCTATTCTATTCTTATAGCACCAGACCCACATGGTTGAGAGTTCAGTATGTGCGAGAAATCGAACTTTAACTGCACTGCAAGAGTCGTTTGATTAACCCTTTAGCGACCAATTTCTTTTTCTAGTTTCTACGTCTAAGCTCACAAAGACCGTCTGTACGCTGATGCAATGAAGCATGCTGAGAGCCAGGCAGCCAAAAGAACGACGATGTAACATGCCGCTGCGTTGAAACCTAGTAGCAACCTCATATTGCTCACTGTCTAATTATTAGAACAATTCTCCCAAAGACTGTAAAAGAGGACTGTATAGTCCTTTTCGTCGCCAAAGGGTTAATCAGCATACCGTGCCTCAATACCAGCACTTGCACCAGGCATGCTACAGAAGAACGTATAAGACACATTTGAAAGAAAAATGACACATCACTGACATGGTTCTCATTATAAGCTCAAACTTGAACAATAAATTTTTTGCATCTGTTGCCAGAAAAAGGTTAGTTTTGTGCTGTAATTTCTCCCAATTCTTTGAAGTCGAATTTTCTTAATTTGGGAAAAGTTTTCCACTGCCAAGAGAACGTAGACAACAGTATTTAAAAATAAAAAAGTCCAGAAAACAAAATGAAATCGAATTGATTCATATAAAAAATTTAGTCTGAATTTAGGCGCTATAGCCTATTTATTATAGATAATTACTTTTTTAACACTGTCAACTTAGCAATAGTATACACTTGCCAAGACTTGCAGCTAATTAGGGGAAAACACACTAGCACGATACTTCTTTTGAATGTTTTTTCTGTTATTTAGAAATAGAAATATCCTTCGCATTTTTTAAATTCTTCTTTGGTTGGCAGCTTTCCTTATATTTTAGTTCAATGACGTTTAAGTCGTCAGATGAGAATTTCTTCAAAAACTCAGAATAGTTTCATTAGCGATGAAGATCATCTATGCTCAACAGCACAGGATATTGGTCTGTTTGGGGAATGAATCAAGTAAACGGATGTTATGTGTTGTCTGCTGCGAGGTGAGATGCAAGAGGAAGATTAGCCTATTATCTTCATATCTGCTAGCCACATGGTCAATCTCATCGCGGAGACAGTTGGATTTTGACCATTTAACTTTTTTTAAGGGACTGAGACACAATATTGAACATTTCAATAGAGCATGAATTTTCAAACGACTAGTGTTTTTCCCTAACCGGTGATGGCCATGATTTAATCCATGTAGCTTTATAGAAACGTTGTATCGACTCATACATTCTTTCACGTTCATACGCAGTCTTCGGTCAAAATGATGGAAAATAGAATAGAATGAAATATGGGAACAGGAAAGAGTCGTTTGGTTCATTTATAGGCTGCTATCTAAGTCCCATTATGTTTAACGAAAGGCATCAATTACACACATTCACTTCAACAAACGCACATTTCGGTAACATGCACGCACCTCACTCACAGGCATTTCAGTCACGCTCACACACCACAGTCATATACATACATGCCTTAGGAGTTAAGAACGATATGGAATCAGTATATTATACAACTGGGAGTTCTTTATCCAATATTTGTTGAGACGATTTTTGAATGTGTTCACAGTGCCAGCAGAAATGTTATTTTCGGGTAGCTGGTTCCAGGTTCTGGGAACTTCAGCCGAAAAAATGTTTAAATCCTGGGATTGGAAAACAGTAGCCTCATAGGTACCTCTTCAGCGACTGAATTCTTTGACACAACTATTTAATAAGCAACGTGAGCAAAGAGCATTAAAAGAAATTCATACATTAGAACATGGACATTGCAAGTGATTAAATTGAATTCGCATTCAAAATGTGAATGAATAGGATTGCGTATGTGAATTTACATTTCAGATGCAAGTTCTAACAGAGTTCTGGCAAAGCTCATTAAATTGTTCGAGGACACTTTGGACCAGCTCCATGGGACGCTTTCTAAGTGCATGAAGTCAGGGGGACCATAAAATATTACTCAATGATCTACGAGAGCGAATAAACCATCTTATGATATCAAGAAGCATTATTCTTTAAGGATCCCTTAATTAAGTATGCTGCACATTCGTTGCGCTCTCCTCAGGTCATGTCCCTGCTATCAGATGAGGAAGTTTATTAATAATGAGATACACGAATATTTCGTTTCTTCTTGTCGAAGATTTGACACGTCGCACTCGAAGTGCTTGACAAAGTCTTATTGCCTAGCCTGAGTTATCACTACATTAATTTTCATTTTCACTCTTACATTCAATTTAAAATGCAAATTATGTTCCATCATTGAGTAAATCACCGCTTTCAGCATGAGAAAACCCAACTAATTCATGCTCGCAAGCAGGATGGGAATGTTCAGTGAACTTTAATAAATCAACTCAGCCTGAAGGAAGTAACGAGTAACCAGTATTCACCGCTATTGAAAATGCACGGTACATATATTGGGCTTATTGAACGCAAACGTTTGCTTTGGGGCTGCAGTCATTTTTTAATCTTTTGCTACATAAGATCAATGAAAGGACACTTAATTAGATTTTAGATATTGATAATTTAATGAATTTTTTGTATTCATATGCAACGGATGTGTACTTTTCAACTTGTGTGATTTGGTTTCAATGTCATTTATACGAGACAAAGAAAAACTAGATTTTAACGAATTCATTCAAATTATTCCAAGCTGATGTTTGTGCGACTCATAATATCTAACAACAAATTAGGGAAACCTTCTAGATATTAGTTGAATGTTTGTTGATATTTCCCTGATACTTTAGAAGTAGTGAGGCCCACACTTAGCATCGCTTCAAATTTACACAATGATTCTTTTCAGTATTCTTTTTCTTGACAAGTTTATGTTTGTATTTTTTATTTCATGTTTGCCAAGGCAGAGATTCTGCATTAGGAACTTGTAGGCAGATCTCAACCTATAACTACTTAAGCTAAGGAATAGGAATACGATTTATGGAATGAAATATGTTTTTAGCGCTGGTCAGTAAAAAGTGATCAGCATAAAATGATAGAAACATTATGAAGTGAATTTTGGGTACTAGATTACGTATACAATGTTGTTATTGCAGTTCTAGGTTACTTTTGATGCATACATTATAAACCTTTTATTGACATGTACATATCTGGAAAATTTAGCCAGCTTCGTGCTTCTCTGACCCTGACAGTTTCTTAAATCCGGCGAGAAACTTACTTTAATCTGCATAGTCTCGCATGACCCAATGACCATATGATGTTAATATCTGAGTTTTTCGCTTTTTGTGTTTTGTTATCAACCGAAAATGTCAGTGTTGGGTACTAAACACACCCTCACACTGATATTACGATTCTGTGTTGAAATTTGTACCCACCTCAACTTGTACTTGTGTTCAACAAATACAATAATGGCTCTGACTTAAAGACCGATATTTTGAGCAGGAGAAACCGCTTTTATTTTTGTAGAAAATGACAGAGAAAAAAGTAAAAAATGACCGAAAAGATAAATAGTTATTGCCAACATACTGCATTTCTATCAAGTTTGAGCTGAGATATTGCTTCCAACCCGGAAATTGAATTTCATACTTTCCGTTGAAAGTAAGAAATTCAATTCACTCAGGCATCCTTCACGGTAGAAAAATTATTTGGAGTTATATTTATCAAGAAAATTTGAAGCAAAATTTAAAAACGTTGAATGCATTGAGTTGTGTAATGTCCTGCTACGACACTAAAATTCACAAGAGACCATTAAGTAGAGTAGCGTAACAGCGGTTCCAATTTAGTTCAACTGCTGTTTCCGAGATTCAAATCATTATTATTTCTATTCAACTTATATCTGGAGTACTAGTGACTGTTTAGAATGGAGATTTTGTATCTCAATACTACTGACAAATAATCATTATGCTCAGAGTATGAATAAATTCTAGGTAAATCCAGACGAAAACAATGTCGTTCGGGCTCGGGCCGTCAACAAATTTCGAAAAAGTTTTTCATTGGGCGGATGCAAAGTATTTCAATTTGAAAAAAGTCTCTTGTAATTGTAAATGTGTTTTCGAAGTCATTTTAATTATCTCTTTATTATAGACCTTATATTCATTAGCTTGGTCACATACTGATTGGTGAGACTCGTTCGGTAATGGAAGAAACCAAGCACTATTAATTGATAGTCTTGGTATGACTTACAACCTTCTCATCGTATCTAAAGAACATGCCGCCTTTTGCTTGGATTGATGACTAGGTCTGTGATAAATTATCCCCTTAATAACAATCCCCATTAATTTCGCACGTGAATAATGAATATATGTGTAGCTGCGTGTTACGGATCAGGACATAATGAAGCCATAAAGGCTAACGATGCAGTATTGCGCGTGCAGTAAAAACACTGGAGGGAAGTTTCGGACTCAGTTCGCTTTGATTAGGTTGTTTTCGAGTCTCATTAGCTGTTCCCCAGACTGTACTGGTTACCACCAGTAGCTACTGCCATGGACACCCTCATGATCACACGCAGCACATCAATAAATGCCATAATCTTCCTTATTTAATATGAATTATGACACATGCATCTAGTCATCCAATTAATTTTTTCAAATAAAAGTACCTTGTAATAATCAATAAAAATAAGCATAGTACAGAGTAGGATGCAATTTATCTTGCATATTCTCTTATATGAAAAATATAACAAAAACATATAATATAACAAACATAGATATGTTATATATACAAACATAAAACAGGTAACATGGCATAATAAACATGTTATCTATCAGTATACTTTGTACAGCAACTAGTGCACTGAGGAGCGTAATTTTGTTAAGAGTTTATCAAAAGTATGATTTTCTCTGTGCTTATCCTTAGACTCACATCTCTCACCCTTTACCAATCTAGAGGAGTGCTGCATCCCTTTAAAAAGGTAATAATAATAATGTGAATGTGTGCGTAGTCTTCTTTATATTGCTAGATTTACCACCAAACATGTCGCAATCTCTACGATAACTTTTTTTATATATCACTTTCTCTATCAAAAAGACTTGTGCCATAGTTCCAGCTGCAGACTTCATTAAAAGGAATAGGTTACATTCATTAGCGTGGAACTAAAATTAATTGGCGGAGTTAACTTAGCACTCCTTATGACAAAGTTTATTTTATGTTCAAACAATTTACGAGACATTTCTTCCTGCTCACATGGAAGCATTGAAGCATAGAACAAAATGGAAAACATAATGACTGTGCGTAGTTTCAGTGAACTTCTGACTATTATTATTGTGGCTCAGTGGCCGCTTTAGTCCTAACACTAAGAAATGTTTTTTATTTCTGACAGGCGGCACTGCGGTGGACACCTAAATTAGCCAGTTCAGGAGCTGGTACATTGTTGCTGCTATTCAGATGTGCTCCCTCTTTGGATTTCTGTCATACAGTAATCAGTTCACTCTCCAGTACTGGACTGTAGGCAGCTAATTGTAATTGCTCAAAACTTTCACAGTCGAGTTTCTGGAGAATTGCTACAAATTACTGAAATCAACTGCGGGTGTGACTTCAGTATATACCGTGAGGAGCAAACTAATACAACACGTTGATTAAATCGCCAGATTGCACATTTATATACCACACACAATTATGAAAATTGAACTATATATAAACAATAGTATAAAAAGCTTAGTAATATATCTAAAACCAACAAATATTTAATAGAAAAACTTTATTGGAACATGTATAATAAATACGTGAACAAAAGTTTACAATACCCACATTTTTTTCGATATTATACATGAAAATTATTGTAGGATTATTCCAGAATGTTCTACTACATTCTATTATTTGGCAACCGAACTTTTGTCAGCATTCATCTCCAATAACGTGTCATTAGTACAGCAGCTCTCGTTCTGAAACGTCAAGTATGGGTAAGAAAAAGGACATCAGCCAAGATCTTCGCGAACGTATTATGGAGCTTCATAATGAAGGTTTGGGATATCGGAAGATAAGTGTACAACTTTGTGTTCCTATAGCTTTACTTAGAATCATAATACGTAAGTGGAAATGCCGGAATACGACTCTCAACAAGCCTCGAATTGGCCGTCCTCAGAAGATTAACGACCGTACTGCTCGAAAATTGGTCCGAACAGTAGTGCAGAGACCTCAAACTACTCGTGAAGAATTGAAGGATAATCTCAAGGCATCTGGGATTGAAACCAGCAAACACACGATCAGCAGGACACTACGCCGTGAAGGTCTTCGCTCTCGCACCCCTCGTAGGACACCTCTGCTCCAGAAACGTCACGTCAAGGCCAAGCTGAAGTATGCCAACGACCATTTGAACAAGCCAGGAGCGTTTTGAAACTCAGTACTGTGGTCAGATGAAACAAAAATCGAACTATTAGTGAGAAACAGGAGAAACCATGTTTGAAGGCAAGAAAACGTAGAGTATAAACCAAAGTGCACCATACCCACTGTGAAGTTTGGAGATGGCTCAATCATGGTGTGGGGATGTTGCAGCTCATCAGGGGTAGATAAACTTCACATCACTGAAGGAACCATGAATGGCAGGAAATATCGTGAAATATTCGAAGAGCAACTCCTACCTTCAGTTTGTTTGTTAAAATTGAAACGTGGATGGAAATTCCAACAAGACAACGATCCAAAGCATACTGCAAACGAAACCAAGGAATGGTTGTGGATGAAGTAGATAAACATTTTAGAATGGCCAAGTCAATCCCCGGACACGAATCCGATCGAAAACTTGTGGATGGAATTGAAATTGAAGATTCAGAAGAGAGGTCCCAATAACATCACTGAAATCAAAGAAATTTGCTTTAAAGGACGGAATAAGATTACGCCCGAAACTTGTAAAACGCTGGCAGTGAACTACTGTAAACGTCTCAAAGCCATAATTAATAAGAAGGGTTATGCTACGAAGTATTAATGAGTGTATATCTTGAGATGTATTGTAAACTTTTCTTCACGTATTTGTTATACATGTTCGTATTTATTTTCTATTAAATATTCATGGGTTTTAGATATATTATTAACTTTTTTATTGTATTGTTTATATGTAGTCCAATTTTCGTAATTGTACGTGGTCTATAAATGTTCAATCTGGCGATTTAATCAACGTGTTGTTTTATTTTGCTCGCCACGGTATGTGTGTAAGTTTAAATTTCTTCAAAACAATTTTTGATTATGAGAGTAATCCTTTATTATTTTATTTAACCTCTTCAAAACGTTTCTTGCTTAGAATCATGAACAATATTTTAAACGCTCAGGGATAAAATTCTTCCGCATATTAAAAAAAGGGTTCGACAAAATGTATTACACTTTATGATCTACAAAATAATGTTCATGAATTGCGTATCAAATGGCTGCGTCGGGCTATCTACTTACATTGGTGAAACGCAAGACGATTACAAGTAGTTTATAGTACATGATTTTCTCGTTACCTGACCCTTTAATCTCTTAGGTAAATATACTAATATACGTATACCAGAATCAAAACTTAAACTTATCTAAGGGGAGAGTGCATGGCGTGTCGATAGATGCCATTGCTACCGTGTGTAAAAAAATTATAATTTTTGGCCAGTCTTATCCGTGTGATCTAGAAATGAACGCGCGATAATGTTGATTGATTGGCTTTTAAATGAAAGCTTCATATCATATAGGCAAAAAATTATGAAACCCAAATTATACGTTACGA
Organism: Trinorchestia longiramus; assembly: GCA_006783055.1. Taxonomy (NCBI): domain Eukaryota; kingdom Metazoa; phylum Arthropoda; class Malacostraca; order Amphipoda; family Talitridae; genus Trinorchestia; species Trinorchestia longiramus. Next base: position 175,252 of record VCRD01000004.1, on the reverse strand, counting down.
GGAAAAATGTGTTTGAAGACATTATTAAACTTATTTTTGTTTTGTCTCTGAACTTCCGATTATTCGTGTGCAGTTTATTTGGCATTCGCTAACAGAACGTAATTTTGCCTAATGTTTTGAAAAAATTCGTTTCATGAGTTCATTCGTTCAAAATTTAACACAAATTCACAACTGAGTGAAAGTGCTGATTCATTTGTGTAGACTCATTCAAATAGTCCAATTTAATTATTAAATCGAACCTTGTGTCGCTAACTCCATTTTTATAAGTTATCTATCAATTCCACACAACTGATAGCAGAATTTATTAGCGTACCATATTTGATTTCCTGAGTAAACTCTTACTTTACCTTTTATCTTTTTTCGTGTGAATACCCAAGCCATTAGTCTGTTGGACCCAATTTTAACATAGGGACTGAAAACGACTTAAACGCTGCAATCACTAAGGAAACTGCTGAAGTAACACCTGATGTTATAGGGAAAATTTTAGGCTGCCATGTTAAAACTGTCCAACGAATTCGAAAAAATCCTTCACTTGAAAATTTTTCATAATTCAAGCTTCAGATTGTGAAACAATTGGAAAGTATAAGCAGGTAAAAATACACAAGTGCTGGCATTAATAATGTCTTCATCCAATAGCAACGGTTGCATCTTTCAAAAAAGACCTTCATCGACATCAAGGTACATCAATTTGAGTTTCGAATGAGCCATGACGTGTAGGAAGCTTGACATGAATTACAGACAGTTGACGGACGAGACGCGAGCCACCCTGGCTATGCCTGATGAATTGTTCAAAGGTCGAGTCCGCAATGACGATATAATTTTGTCGCCAGTGAGGTTGTGAAGGTGTAATGTTGTGGGTGTGGATTGTAGTAAAAAATCTTCTCATTGGTCCTGTAAAGATACATGAGTGTGTCACAATTAACGCAGCGTGCTATTTGAATCATTACTCCTGAAGACCAGCTCTGCAACTTTGAAAAAAATTCTCTTCAAACAAGACAATCATTCTATGTCACCTTCGGTGAATGTTCCTGAGCAATATTTTGCCTCATTAAGCGTTCATAACAACAATTGCCTCCATTTTCGTTTGATTTGACTTTTATGGATTATTATAAAGCGTGAAATTCATTCAAATGGATGAAAAATTTATTTATCAGGTTGTATCGAAAGTTTTCTCCGTGTTTTGAGTCCAGTAATGAAGAAAGTAATATTTCTTATTTTAGATTTTTTTAAAATTATGATAATAACTATTGTTGGCCAAATGTACACTCTAAGTAAAAGTACATTAGGCATATTTTACTGTATGAATTTCGAAGGACAATACAACAATTTCAGTAGGAAGACCTTTCATAGACTTATGAAAATGATGTAGTGAATAAAAAGGCCTGTAGAAGATGGTTTTAACGTTTCAAAAAGGATGACTTCAGTCTTAAGGACGAACCAAGAAAAGGACGCTCCAAAGGACTCAATTCTCATGAATTGCAGGCTGTCATTGATGAAAACCCTACCAGTACAACTAGAGAACTCGGCAAAGAGTTTAATGTGAGACATGTGACTATGTCTCGCAAAATAATAAGACCTAAACTGATTGCTCAGTTCTCTTGTTGTATGTACTGGTAGGGTTTTCATCAATGGCAGCCTGCAATTCCTCAGAATTGAATCCTTTGGAGCGGCATCTTCTTGGTTTGTCCTTCAGACTGAAGTCAACGTTTTTGAAAAGTGAAAACTATCTTCTTTCACCATGGACGCGTTTAGCGGTTGTGTAGCAAAAGTCATAAGTTCTTCACTATTTTTACGATTTTGATTCTACGATGAACGGCAACGCACTAAGACAAGCCTCGCTGGGATTTCCCATATCGCTCTTTTACATCAGTAATAGAGCAGTCAAGATTGAAGGCTCCTTTCTGACCTTTTCCTGAGGTAGACACGTCCTGGAGTAAAAATAGAGAACACATGGAATTATTAGAGATTATCATGAGCATATCAGCATTGATTGGCGAGATGACTCGATGCACTGCTTGTTTCAGTTCATCAAGGGATATACGCTTTTCCGTTTGATCTTTAATTATCTTCTTTTATTAGTGATTTAACTTAGTCAATGATGTCGTGAGTCCGTGCTGTCATCGGTCTACCTGAACTTGGAACACTGTTCACAGTTACTTTTTCTTGTAATTTCTAAGAAATCTTGTACAGTGTTTTGGATCTGGCTTGGACCTATTAATATTCTTGAACTTTCTTTGGGTTCTCTCGATTGATGCTTCCCCAACATTTCTTCCATCCTAAAATTTTGTTGGACAAACATTAGCTGGGTTTTATTGAAGGAATATAAAAATCATGAAAAATTTATTAAAATAACATTCGTTTTATGTAGAACTATGGCATATGCCTACTATCAAAAACAGTGTCAAAAAGTCAATACAAAAGAAGTTATAGCAAATTTGAAAACAGTCATATAATTTTTGTACATACAATACTAAATGTAATAAAAAATTAGCCAGTATTAGACCCATATGAGGGTTATAAATGTATTAGTATTTTTTGAGTGGCTGGCGACTGAAAGCTGAATCATATTCCTCTATGCCTGGTTCTCATGGTGGATTAATTATTGAATGATCAGAAGGATCCTTGCATAATGAATAAAGGGCTGAAACACACCCAAATCTCTTAATCAACAAGTAATTTGCACAAGATGATGGGTTGGAGTAGAAAGTTGTGTTGCTGCATGACAATGCACGTCCACGTATGGTAGACCAGACTGCTTAAGTCATTTACCAATTGCGTTTTGAAGTGAACACAGTACCTGTAGCCCATATATCGCTTCCCCTACCATCATCTCAAAATTGTTGTGAGTTCCTATGTACTTGTATTAAGGATGGAGGAAGCGGTGCATTAATGATCGTTGGACCTACTGAAAACCCCTCGAAGCAATACGCAAGGTTCTAGACCACTGGATAATGTACAACGAAAGCGATGAAGACTTTCTAGGCAGGAAAATGAAAAATCTATTGAATTCTCATTTTGCATACTAAATTGAAAAAAAAATTGCACACGATTAAGGATTTTTTCTTACATATAACACACTTTACGGACTGCTAATGTTCAACTTGTTCTTATATGTGCAGGATATAATACCGACTAACAGCGTTGGTTTCAGAATTTTTTATAGGCTTACGCTCTTCGTTGCCATGTATTTCCTGGCTTTGTTTTGCTGAGGATAGGCCATTTATCATATCAGTGATTTTTGATATTTTTCCTCTTACATATTCGTCTATGTTACGTCATGTTCAGACTTCCTACTCATTCAACGCCACTATTTTGTAGAGGCAGATCAACTTAAACTCCAATAACTACTCATTGAAGGACGACGCAAATTTTAAAATTATTAAACAATATCTGCTTCTTCAGGAAGTCAGATGTGTTAAAAAACGATCTACGAACAATGTCTTTAGCCAAGTATTGTCTACGTTGGAACTGAAATTGCATTTTTATAACCACACAACCGAGTTTGAAAAATTTTAGTGGCAGTTGCGGTTGTCATACTTCGTTCCATTGAGAGGTCTGACAGATGGTCAACGGCCTTTTGTTGGATCGGACTCATCACCGAACTATAGGTGTCATTCAGTCGGATGTTCCACCAAACGAGTAATAGGAAAATTACAGTATACAAATTAACTATGAACATTATGTTATATAAAGAATACTTGCTACGTAGCTGTATAACCTACATTCTAAACTGAAATGTTTTTGAACATTCTGAGCCTATGGGTATATTCCCTCAAAGAATTATTTCTGGGGTACTTGCATTCTCCATCAAGAGAGTTTGATTTTGTATTTATACTGCATTCATAAAGGGCTGCCCTCGTCTAGCCACGCAAAGTAGGACTCTTTGATCGCTATTAGCTTTTGTTTTCCTCGTTTTAACTGATTTTTTTGTGCAGTTACGGCCTTTCTAGTCAGCCCTACGTCTAAAACTTTTGTAGCATCTATAGATTCTTGTTTACGTTCATTAGATTTGCATAAACATTTGTTTGAAAAGCCGATTACTTGCATCGTCATGCGCTATCTTTTATCATCTGAAAAAATCCTTTCGTGTTTCTTTAATCGTTGATTGAACGATTTCTCTCATTGCATCCGGAATCCATTATTCGAGTTATCATACTCTGACCGAATTGGCTTGATAAAATTATCAGTAGAAAGGTAAATGATAGTTTGCATATTGGGATGGAGCTATGTGTCGCGAAGATAGTTCTTGGAAAACCCATTACTACTTTCTTTTTATTCATTATTCATAAGACAAGTAAAACGCTTCGTCTGAAAGAACAAAAATTGACTTCCAGAACACTTGTCAAGTGATGAAGCACGGACAGTCTTCTGTAATATTCTGTACCGAAATAGTCTTTAGAGAACAGTTGATGATAATATATTTAACCTTTCATACTGATTTAGAAGCCAGCAACTTCTTTGGACGGAGGTACCACGTCCGATGGCCCTTGTATCGTAATCCGATTACTTGTTTGCGATCAGAAATTTAGATTCAAGGTGAATCCTGATACAATCTGAACTTTAACGTCAGTCGCCTTGGAAATCTAAGTTAAGGAATTAATTACGTTGAGAACACTCATCAAACAAATGCAGTTCGTTTTCGTAGAATTTAGTCGAGCAACGACACGATAAAAAGTTTGCAATTAAGTTTTCTTAGTACTGCCCAGAACTCGCCGGTATTCATAGAAAATCCATGGTGTAATATTTTTATAACAACTGAGCACATAAGTGATGCCAGACGGCTTGTGAAACGTATATCAAGTTTGTAAATTCTATTCAGAGAAAGATGGATGTGGCTAACCACTCAAATGCGAGGATTTGAAGCTGTACCAGTGCTACTCGAGTGGTGGTCCGCGGACCGGTGTTGACCCGCGAACCATAAGCTGGTGGTACGTAGTATAAACAGGTGGTGTTGTTTCCGGTGCAAATTAATATTGGTTAAAAATGTATCCAGTGTCCGGCAATTTCAAAAAAATTTGCCTGTCCTGCACATCAGAGAGTTTGAGAAGCACTGCTGTAGACAAATAGTTGTCTCTCTTCAGTGCGTTCTTTTTTAAGTCCACACTACTCTGAAGTTCGACATGACGTAATTTAGGTTACTGAGATTTTCTACTCATTAAAGAAATGTTTATGCTTCGATTTCGTGATAATATTAAGGTGAAACAAATATTTATTTGGGATAAATATTTCCGTTCAAAAAAGGACAATAATTCATGTATAGAGAAAATCGTGAGAGAGTAGGCTGCCGAATAAATGTGAAGAAAATCTATTCATCACTGTTTGCATTTACAGTGTCACAGAGGCAGATTAAGCTCTGCCCTGCGTGAACAGTTGTGTAAAAATTTAGGGTACATGATACGGAAGTTTTTTTGTAAAAAGTACTGAAACGAATTGTACCTAAAGCGGATTGATTTATGATGCCGTTCAAATAATTTGATTGTTGGATTAAAGCCAGACGGAAATGCTCATGTGTCTCCTTCCTGCACAACGATCAGAAGTTGTGCGACTTATAAAACTGCACGGTGTTGCATACAACCTTTTTGCTGACCTCCAGGATGCGCATGGATGAAGGGCGGCTGTCACCGAATCGGTGCGAGCGTCACCCAGCAGAGGTCTCCCCAAAGGAAAAAGCTGTGTCACGGTGCCAGCATATCGCGCTGATGAAGCTCAAGGAAACGAGTAACATTGACAGCTGATGAACGCTCTATGGGAACACTTTTCCACAGAAGGATGTGCAATGCACGGTTTTAGCTTCTTATTCGTCCTTAATGATGAACGTTTCAAATCTCTTAGCGCAATTTCTAGAACTGAGGGAAAAGCCAACGCAGTTCCGCTATTTTTGAAAGTAGTAGCGGTTCAATCGAGCTAAGAGGCAGTGAGTGATCAGATCGCGCTCCTGCTAGTGTGTCCATTGTCCATGCAGTAGCTCTGAATGCATACAAAAAGTTGTGCAAGGACCCAGCATAATTACGGGCTGTCTAAAACTAGTCCCACTTAACATTTTCAGCGCGGCGCTCAAATATTACAGAGGCTGCTGCTGTTGTAAGACTGCCAACAACTCCCCCTCTCTCTTCTGTTGTGGCCAACATTTCAACTATAGTTGTTCAAAGGTTATTCAGATCTTTTCATCACCAAAGCTGTAGTCTACATTTATCTCATTATTTCGAGTCGGCGAGGCCAGCAGTTCGGGCCGAGATAGAATCGAGTCGTGAGGACGCGCCAGGCAATCCGCCCGATAGCAATGAGCTATACAAACACAACGGGGTAAATAGGAGTCGATACTCAGTTAATAATGGGGTAAACAAAAAAAGAAGTTGGATGATACGACGGGAGTTGCTGTCTGACTGGAGTTGGGTGGAAACATGCCGTGTAATTTAATCTGATTCAAAGACTTCACGCTATCGCTTACATCAATCAAAATATGACCAAACTTCCTTAGAGAAGGGCTAGAAAACCCACCCGGTTGGACGACTTTGTCAAATAATTCAAAGCATAGAAAAGCATACACTCTTAAATTTTACCTTAAGATAGAACTTTTACCTTTGTTCCAACGATCACTCACTCAGGCTGTGGAAATATGACTGAAAATTTTGAATCAAACTATTTTTCACATGAAAGCTGAAACTGAAGTACTTGAGTTAAGTTATGCTTAAAGTGAAGAACTTGTAGTAATAAATCGTTAGATTATAAAAAGGAAAATTAATAGAATGGTGAACCAGTTTGAGTACTAATAATTTTGAGTTGTGTTAGTGTTAGAGAGAGAGTTTTAGACAATAATAAACAGGTGAATGGACTTTTATATTAGGAAACTGTGCATTGCTTGTATCATATTATCGAGCGTTTGAATTATCAATAACATCGTGTTGTTTTTTCAAGTGGAAGAACGTGTAGCTCAGATAATGGTATAACTACAGCATCTTCATGTTCAAGTGAATAAAATACAAACATCTCATTACCAGAACCTGTTATACCTGAATCGAAGTTTTTTTAAAATGTAAAAAGTCTCAGAAATTGAGGATTTGATTATTTTTTATTTAAGAGTAATAGACTCCAATTCTAGACTCCCAAAATATTCTGTTGCTAGTCGGAGCTTCATCTTCACAGTCTAACATGCATAGAGAAACTATTACTACTTTTTAAGAAACTTATCACTACGGAAGTTCCATGGAGTAGTAATCAAATATTCTTCATGTGTTATCATTTACACTATCATTCTCACATACACCGGGAGTTATAATTCTGAACAATGTGTCAAAAAGCAACAGTTTTTCAAACGAGTTGATGAAATTTTGAGTATGCTTTCAGAGAACTCTTAGCGCTGAACACATTTTCACGTTAACAAGGATATCCGTCAAGGTGAAAAGTGATGGCTTGCTTATTTCCCACACTAGTAAAACTTTCAACACTTAGCAAAGAAGACTGTAATGTTGAACACAATGCCATGCAAATATGCACCTTGCTGCTGCACGAATTCCCTGTGCTCACTCTCGGCATGCCTGGCCAAACTAGAATGCTGAGATAAGCCAAGTCCTCCCCTTGTAAGGACTATAATTCCATAACCTGGTTGATTTTTTGATCACGTTTGAATTTCGTGGCATGTAAATAAATCTTGGGGCAAAGCTGTTATTTCTGCGCAAATAATGTGCAGTGTAATGTTAAACTGACCAAATGTAAGTGATTTTGCAACGGAGAAAGTAAACAAAAATGGCAATAACTCACATCAACCTAGATAGGTCAAGATTTACGACTCATGATCAGACGCATAATATGATGATAGCTCACACCAGCAATTTGGAGACTATTTTGGGGGTGTCAGGTTTTGCGAGGTGCACTCGTTTGTATCACGAAGCATGAAGGAGGACAGGCATTCTATGCAAGCTCCCTTATCACACGGACCCAATTTTGAAAATCGTCGACCTGACGAAGAACGAGCACTCAAATTGTTAGGAAGGTGCAAAACCCTAAATTTTACGAGAGCAAGCACGCATGGTACTCTTGAATTTGCGTTGCGTTATCGTATCACCTGCATACTCTGACCTCGGTTCTACATAGAGCAAATTCTTCAACACACTGAACCTCTCTCAGCTGCAAAAGAATTGTAATTTTACCGGAAAAAGAGAGGCAAAAGAGTTCATTGTTCGCGTGAGGAGGAGTTCTTGCGAAACAAGGTAGAGTTATTGAACCACAGCCAAAGCATTAATAAGGCGATATCTGCCTAGCAATTAAAAAAAACTGCTACGTAATGAAATTCATATCTAGAGCCATTTTTACAGACGAGTGGACGAATGAACCTGTTGAATTCGGAAAAAAAATGCAATAACTATATACTATGGGTGGTTGAATTTTCATTTCAATGTACTACGTAAAGAAACGTTGATGATTTTCGCCTGTTTTCAACGGTTCATGAAATTTTACTTTGTACTGCAGATACAATGACAGATAAAATACGCTTAACCGCATAAGATACTCCATTGATAAATACCAGCAACTCATCAGAAACTCGTCTATTAGTTCTCTCTAGCTCAAAGTTAGGTTTTTCGTTGTGGGATTTCTTTTGCTATGTATGTAGCTAGGGCTTACAGTTGAACTAGAACTGAATGCTATTCCGTGCGAATTCTATTTGTGTCGGTTGCAAACAAAAATGTGTTTTATTTGTTATTTCAAATATTCCTATCCCAATAATAGTTCTCTGAGAGAAAAACAAGCCTTTGTACCACAAGAAAAGTTACATTTTATTTGCTGCAGCTCTCATAAAAGATCTTTTAAGGAAACGCCAAGGGAACTTTGTTCGTGTAAGGTTGCTTGTACTGCAGTCAAGGTTTCAGAGTAACCTTAACTTCGTCCATAACCCGTAAATTAACAAGATATGTAGGAGAGCAAACGCCCTGGCAAATTGTTTACGTATTTCACGGTCACTGGAGACTAATGAGTGAACTTGGCCAGTTTAGTGATGGGTTTGAGCTAGAATTGAAACAGAAAATGCGTGGGTGTAGCTTCATCTGTAACACATGAATGAATAAGAGTCTTCCTGAAAACAGACAAAGTGAATACTGATTGCGAATATGATGAAGCGTAATCGGAGAACAGGTATCTCCGAATCTCTACCAAAGTATTCATAATTCCTCTATTGACAAGAAAAGGGAGTAACATATGTTTGATGGTTGCATGGGATGAACTTTGGAATCATCTTCGCCTCGAGGAGGTACAAAGCAAGCCGGAGAAACTTTACAATCAGAGATGCTGTGCCTGTGATGAGTTCGACTTTCCTTCAGTCGACCTCTTGAACAATTGCGCTTTCAAATCAATGGTGACAGCCTCAGCGAGAAATTTTACAGATGATCCGTGACTTGAAGTGATGCTCTCACGACAGTTTAGTGAGAAGACTTAGGTTGATCGCTCACAGCTTCGTGATAATAAAATAGTAGAGGAATTGGTCTCCTAGCCCTGATATTGCAGTACTTTGACCGCAATTGAATCTGAAACCAAACGGAGTTTTGAATTGATCCGAGATGTGCTCTTTATAGATTCCATGGTTGAACGGTTTGCTGTCGTCATGGAGCCAATCTCTCATATCTACGGGTCGTTTTTTTTGGGTACAGAAATTTTTCACCAAGTGAAAAAAGAAGTCTTCATAGTTTATAAAATACTTTAACCCAAAAAGGTGATTGACACTGATAGTTGGAAGCTCTCTATGAGTAGTTTTAATTTTCACCCTACTGAGATTTAAAATCTGATCGTATTCCTGCTGAGTTATTTGATTTTGAACCCTTAATTTAGAGCATGTTACTATTAAAACTTCCTTCGGCTCTCATTGCTCAGTATAATTACATCGCAAGATAGCTGTCGAAGGCTTTCTTAAGCAGATCACACAAATTTATGTAGCCACAATTTAATTGATGCGGACTTTACGTGTGATGGTGTAGCTCATAAAAAAATTACAAGACATGCGATATAACTTGGAACTGAACTTGGAAGATAAAGTTCACAATTTCCTAAATAGTTCGATCAAAGTTTCATTTTAATGATAAACTTTTCTGAGTATTTTGCAAAAACACATCCAAAACATGTCTTTAGGATTGTATGGGACTTCAAAAATCATTATTCCTGAAATCATGGGCATTGATATTTTAATAAGTACTCTCATTTCTGATGCTATAGGGATGACTGAATCTAAATGATCAGTGATGAATTTTCCAATACATAATACCATAATACCATAATACAATACATAATACATAATACCGATGGCTAGATCTTTCTTCCAAGGTCTTCTACTTAACAAATGAAAGTGTTTTTTAAAGCTGGATAAAAATTGCCACTCCTGTACTTGTAACAAAACTCATCTGTTCAAATGACGCTCTTGACACTGCACGTTGTGTTTTTCCAATCATTATAAAAAACGTATGTATGAACAAGAAGGGAACCAAGTTTAAGGAGTTAATACGTATGGCAGCCTGAACATAATTCAAAAATCCTATGCAAATAGTGAAAAAACACGACACGTACAAAAAAGTAATCTAATAACAAGTTTGCTACAAGCTCGGCACGAATAAGAGAGAGCTTTTAGAATCACAAATGGAGTGACTTTTTTGTGTGTTCCTCCGTGGCTTCGTGCCTGTGCTCGCCCTGCCTCACTTATCAACGGCAGTTTAAAAGGTCATTTGTAGTTAATTCTAAGGGCCGGTTGATCTGTTTGAGCATGATAGCGACTGAAAATGAAACCACAGCAACTTTCATTCTTGCAGTGATGAATAGTGTATTGTCGCCCACACCTGGAACAAATCCTGACTCACCTGGGCAACAGAATGTCAGGAGAAACAACTGCAGCTTCAATTGCGTTTATAAAATATAAAAACTGCTCCAAAATTTCTATACTTAGGCCCTTTATGTAAAGTAAAAACATTACAACAGTCTTCTTTGCAGAATAAGCATTATTAATTTTCATAGACTTAGAAGTCGAATAATAAAAGTAGTATAATATGCGCAAATTCCTACAGAAGGTACTATTCATTCAAGAAAACAACTTCGATATGTTTTATACAAAACAATTTTCATGAACATTTTACAAACAAATCTCTGAATATCTAAAAACTGTTTTACGGAGAGGCATTGTGAGAATTTTTTAGTGGTCAACTTTTCGTCCAGAATTTTAATCAAAATTTAATTAGAGCTCGGCTCCAGAAGGGAATTAAAAGAAATGAGGAAATAACTTGATATATTTCTTTGATATCGCTATCCTTCAAGGCCGACACTGAGTATATAGCTCCGAATTAACGCTCGTGAAATGTGAGACGTTGAGAGACTAGAAAAAATGCTTCTCCACTATTCAAATGGTATGATTTTTAATGCATCTGACGTACTTGAGTTTCTCAAATTTCAAGCAGGGCAGATCGGCCGACAAGCGTCTGAGCAAACACGTCGCTCGCGCTACAAAGACTTGGGCAAGGCATGCACGATCGAGGACGATTACTGACTTGATCAGATAGCAGGTCGTAACGTCGGAGGCTATCGACGGCACATGGTTGTTTCTTGCCACTATGTCATCTATTGTTTACACAGCACGTTGCGAGCACTATCATGAGAAGAAGGTAATGCTACGAGAGCGTGAGTAGCTCGGACATTATCTTGTTTTAGTGGAGTGAGGAACTGAGGACCACGTCTCTCCTTGGAGTTCAGCGATCTCTTACACGGTGTTCGTATGCACGCACCTCGGCTGTTCTGCATGCTTGGGCGCGTCTTAAAAATAAAAAAACCAATACTACATATAATTATCAATAGGATTTTGTTATTTTCAAGTTTTCAATTTTATCATAACGTAAGAAGATTATATATGACCACTAATGAAGACTAATGAAAAGTATTGATTGTTTTCTGCCGGAAACAACGTGTTCACTTACCAGATGACCCCTGATAAGGTCGATCCAGAGGAACAGTTTCATTTTATGAAAATTGTCTCATGGGCAAAAGCTTTAACCTCTGAACTTTGGTCCATTCTTCTGACATTAAAAATTGTTTGAAAGTTGGTAACAAGCCTTGATGTTGTGAGTTAAAAGACCTTGTCCCCAGTAATCCAATGTAATTAAGCAGTCATCTTATCAACTCAAAAAATTATAGCGAATACAAAAATTTGATTTCGCGAACAACTTTTCCAAGTGCAGACCATAAACTGCATTCATTGAAATATGTTTATGCAGACACTTAATACAAATATGACTTTTGCTGATGCAATTTTATAGTACAAAAAGCATTAGTTGGTCGTCCATAAAACAGAGGAAATTACAGCGTTGCAAGTAGGTGTGTTATCACGGGTAAGTGTGAGGATAATTTTTGAGTACTGTGGAAGGAAAATCATCATAATGAACTGAAAGGTACAAAGTATAACAGCCGAGCCACGGGCAAAATTACTGTGTTATAAAATGTTTATACGAATAAAGTTAACTGGAAACTAACCCATCTAAGCTACCACTGTTGTGTCACGGTGAAAAACCTGTATCATGTAAATGGGGTCTGCATATACGGAGCTTCTTTTTACAGATACTTAAGTTAATAGTTTAACTTAAAGCCGTTTCTGAATCCAATCAGCATAGATGCGATGTTCTTTCTCTCTGCGACAAACATGTAACAAGGAAACAATTTTCTGACTTCATGGTACTGCAGCCTTCTTCACTTCCAGTTCAAACAGGCCAACGTCTGCCTGAGTTCTAAATTCAGTTTAATATCAGGGAAATGAGGCATAAACTTAAAGTGACACCTTGTACAGTATAGCTCAAAATAAACAATTAATAACTGTCAGAACGTGATGATGTGCAATTTTTCAACTAGTGAACTCGATAGCTAGTTGAATTTAATTCTCATGTATCTCGAAAAAATTCTAATTTCTTCGAAAAAAAATTAAATCATCAATCAGAGTAATGACTCACACATCTTGAAAGCTGCTTTGACTCTGGTAGCAAAAAAAATCGATCTAACATATTGCCATCAGCTAATGGCCACTTGAAATTAAAAAAAACCTTAAGCCGTTTCTCCCAGACGGGCGACATATATGTAATTCGTTCTGAGTTTAAAAACGAACCTGCACTCTTAATAAACAAGCGTAGATTATAACAGCGGAAGTTTGTGTAAACATCAGAGACGTAACAAGTTTAGTAGCATTAAGAATAAGAATATTATCGTTATATCACATCCTGAGCTACTAAGAAATGCAGCTCATCATTACGTATCCAAATGACGTATAAATTTCTACTAATAAAGAACGGTGAATTTAGAGTCGAGCTTCAACTAAAGTAAATGTCCGACGACAAAAATAATGTTTGAATGTTAAATGGTGAATGTCCGTGGATAATTAAAGATTTCGGTTTTTGTTTAGAGCAATAGGCCTACATCTTGAGATATAATGCAAGGTAACTGATAGAATTAATGTAGTATTGGCAACAATGCAAATGCATCACAAAGTTTGTAAAGTAACTTGTTATCGACACATACCAGCATTTTTTACTGAATTCCAAAGTAAAAAAAGGGAAGCCTATCGATAAATTGAGTTTTGACACATTCGAGTCACGAAAATCTTTATTTGTAGCTTTTTTGTTCATATTTCGATCAAAAAACTTGTATTTTATTGTAATAACCAAACTGATTAAGCCCCCTATATATTAAAAATATTATTTTTCGAGTCGTTATCGATACATTTTCATTTAATTTCTGTGAGCTGGAACACAATAATAAATCGCTCGTGAGTGCCATGAGCAAACCATATCAATAAACAAAATGTTCCCCAAATCATCAGTTACCTCGTAATGTGTGTTTTCATAACCAATACATATCAACACACCAGACATTTATTGGATTTTTTCAACTGAACCCTTTTGAAGAATCCATCAATGTCAAGTAACGTCCCTGAAGATGGGCTGCTCATTTTCCTTGCTCAGCGATTACAGATTCTGCGACTTACACTCCTGCCAAAAAATACCTCAAACATCGTGTAAATATCAGAAGAAACAAAAAATAGAATGTTCTACCTCCCAATCCATAAACATTTTTCTTTCAGTTTATGAATGTTCTGTCCTGTCACGCAATCTACAGGTCACGTGTGCCTTGTATCACCCATTCACGACAAGAAATGGGTCCTCAGTTTTCCAGCCATTTCTAGCTGAAAATATCCGCGCCAATCATTTCACATTCAGATAGCTTTTTGATGCTCATAGCCGTTTTCCACAATGTATTGCAGATGCAATCAAAAACAAAGACACTGAAAAATAGTGTTGTCTTTCAGGCTCGGCCAACTCAATTATCAGCATAAATGCGCATGAGATTCGAAGCACATTCCTGATTATGAGTAAGTATCAGGTACGAATCAAAATTCAATCGTTTCAGAAACTAGACATAGCTCGTCAATGGAGTTTGCGTTGTAGCTGAGAATCACAAATGAACTGTTAACATTAATGTGTTAAGATTAATTTTACCATATTTTGTTACACTTGAGAGCAATAATAAATCAAAGGTGACCTTTCGTGAGTCACTCGATAAAATTTCCCAGTACTATTGAATCTGTTGTTTGGGAGAGCATAGAACGAGTTCCTCCTGGCAAATTGCTTGGTCAATCCAGGTCTAACTCATACAAAACTCCACATCGGGTCTTTTTAGCTATTGAATTGTGTGCGGCCGCGCACTATGAGTCCCGCAGGGCAAAAGTTCAGCACGCGCTTGCAATTCCTTCATCTGATTTATCAACGCACGAAGTATTACACTTGAATCATAGCCTAGATGAAAAACAGAGGAAATTACAGCGTTTGAAGGAGGTGTGGTGTCACGGGTAAGCTTGATGGCAATTTTTGCGTACTATGAGAGGAAAAATCATCATAATGACCGGGCGATTACATATTGTCTCTTCTACGCGAAACCAACCATGGCATTATTGGATAACTAATCATATTGAGTGGTTGATGTTAAATATGTTGTAGAAAATCATGACCACCGTTATTGACCAGCGTAACTTAAACTCAAGTCATATGAGATGTGCTGGAATAATTATGATGGGATTATTTCACCTAGCAAAAAACTATATGGAATAACAAATTAATTCATAAAATTTTGTGTTTCACGATATCATTCATCCCGTTTCTAACACGAGTTTTACCATTTCAAAGAAGAGTTTCTGGTTCGTCATGTTTTGTATCGAAGAGAGCCCTGAGATCGTTGATGATGGTGGCCTGTCAAGATGACATATCTTTTCTTGTGGATAAGTCACGTTTTCCATTCAGGGAAGTGTAACAGAGACTGGGGAGGACGTCAATACCTATTTTCAGCTACTCAGTCCAACTTCGTTTCATGAAATTAAATCGTATGAAATTTTCTAGGTATGGTGAAACTTAGCATCACTGGGTCTTTGTCATGGTCGAGCCGTAGAAATGAACCCGAAAATGAAAAGGGAATAATTCATGCTTCCACCAAATAAAGAAACACGCAGAAATACGAAGAAGCAACAAACGAAGAATAAAAGGTATCAATAATTGAATAAGCTGTCAAGCCGATCAAATCCCGTATCACTCACTCACTCACTGGTGCGTATATTAACCCATAATTAGATGTACTAGTGGTAATTTATTAATAGTGGTATAGGAGTTTAGTCAGTCATTTGTTTTTTGTTTTGCACTTCATCAGGTTCGCACATTATGGAGCCATGATGAAATATGATTTTTGTTTACAACGGAGCATTGCATTTCGAGGATCTGCATGGCTCAAGTTAATCCTATTCACTTATTGTTAAATTCGCACAATAAAGTTTTTATCATAGTGAGCCCCGATAGCTCTCGTTTAGGATATCAATCAACTTGCTTAGTAGGTCCTCTCAATTTGCCCTCATGTTCTACAAGCTATTTTTTAGTGTCCGCTGACTGTTGTCAGGAGAGACATGGGCGGTTGTCTGGATCAACAAGAACCGGTGATCCATCAAGGCATTTCGTGCTCTTAGAGGCTGATTAAGCTCACTACAATGCAAAAGAAAATGCGTGAGAAGAAAGAGATCGTGTAGGACTCGTGACGAGTTGAGCACCTTGGCACTGCGATATCATTAGCATCCTTCACTTGAAATCAATCAAAGACTTCGACTCTGTTGGCTGCGTTAGCGCACGACATTCTATGGGCTTCAATCTTATGAGACGTCTTTAAATGATTCCAGAAAAAATGGGCCTGATTTGAACTGGTACCATTGGGTTCAAATTCTGATCTGTGACTTCATAGCGGCGTACACAAACACTTTAAAAAACTGATCGCTGTTCGATTTCAGTTTCATTACTGATACAACTCGCAAGATTTATAAGTGCCTTATTTTAAAGTACTGTACATTGATTTATGTTTTCATTAGAGCCTCCAATATTCACTGCTAAATTCTCAACGCACACGATAAGAATATATTCCGAATTTATTAGCACGAACATTCATAATACTCTTGCTGAATCTATTACTGATGAAATATTATTTAACTGAAATCAGATAGGTACACATGTGTTATAAGCATTGTATTGTGAATTACAAAGGAGAGATTACTATAAAATACGCCATTTTTTCAGTCATTTGCCTTCTTTTCCTACAATGCCATGTTATAGGCACATAAGATACGGGATGGAAGTTCTGTATATATACATGAAAAATATTCAGATTCTGATAGAACCACGAGTGAAACTGCAAATATATTTTATTTCAGAGGTCCTCAATTTTCTCACTTTTACCGCATAGAATTTTCACGAGTACTATCTAGGGCACGTTATCGGTAGATAAGATACAATATGGAAGTTCTGTACATAGTTATGAAAATATTTATTTAAAACACAATAACTCGTTTGGTTTTTAATACATTCATCTTTCAAAAAATTTCAAATAAGTCAAATCTAATCAAACTTAAAATGCAATTATGGATCGAAAAATCCTTAATTTTATCACTTTTAAAGCGTGAAATTGCCATGGGAACTATTAATAGACAGTGTATCTGTATCTCTCTACGTGTGTCCGTCTTATTACTTTATATCTATTACAGAAAAAAAGTTAATGAACTGAAATCAGAACGGGTATGCATGTATTACAAGCATTGTATTGTGGATACCAAAGGCACCGGATCACTGTAAATACTAATTTTTTTTATTAGCTTTCATTTCTTACACGGTCATTTTATCGGTAGATAAGATGCTGAAAGGAAGTTTTGAATGACGTTAATAAAAATGATTCATTTAAAATATACTAATTCGTTGTAAATCTTGAATGCATTCGTCTTTTATTAATTTCAAATTAGTAAAAACTAAACCGTGGAATTTCCACGGGAACTGTCTAGTATACAATAGTAGAAAGTTCATTCACAATTTTAAAAGTAATAAGGCAGAAGTTTTAATATTAACTAGATAGTTCCTTTGGAAATTCCACAATTTAGAATTGACTAATGTGAAATTATTATATAGAAGAATGTATAATAGATTTACAATAAATTCTTATGTTTTGAATGAATATTTATCATGATTATATACCGAACTTTTATTTTATCTCTTTTTTACCAATAACATGGCCGTGTAGGAGAAGAAGGCTAATAACGGAAAAAATGACGTATTTTACAGTAATCCAACGCCTTTGGCATCCATAATAGAATGCTTTTAATACATGTACACCTGTTCTGATTTCAGTTCCATAATTTTTCTTAAATAATAGATTGGAAGAAATCTGACGAACACACACTCAGATAGAGAGGGATGGAGATACACTGTGTATTATAAAAGTAGAAAAAAATAATTCTGCTGTATCAATGAATGAAGCCTTAAGCTCGAATAGAAACATGATACTGCACGATGCAATTAAAGTAAGGTGTATGTGATTGCAATACTGATACAACTAGCGCGCGATGTCTGAAAAATGATGATAAGAAAAGCAACAGAAATGTTTGACCTTTGTGTTATTGATACTATAGAGGATAAGCAAGGAGCCCTCGAAAATTAATGAAAATTCTTCAAAAGTTGAGTGAGCCGCCTAATTTTATGCAAAAATGAAACCTAGAATTGGACGCACGTTTATGTATACAACAATTAACCAATAAAGTTGTAGTTGATTTTATGCAGCACTTTAGTATTATTTTTAAGTTCAGGGACGCATAGCGGGGAAATAAAGTCGTTTTAAGCAACCTGGACCTCGCCACTGATGGTTTGCTGTAAATAATTATTCTACGTGCTTGAAAAATTACAGCAACAATTTTCAAAAGTGCTAATAATTATACGAATAGATGATGAACGATACGTACGGCGTTGAAGAATAGTACAGGTAGAACGAACGGGGAAGAAAATTAGAAATTATGCTGTAACAGATTAAAAAGACCTAATTATAAGAGTACTAATATGTGTGATGATGTGAGATTGTGATTCAACATGAGGAAGACATAATTTATTCTAGAATCATCTACAGGATGCAGCAACATACATGTACATCGTACTCACAATGTAACTCAGCTCTCACCCACATCGTACTCACAATGTAACTCAGCTTTCACCCACATCGTACTCACAATGTAACTCAGCTCTCACCCACATCGTACTCACAATGTAACTCAGCTCTCACCCACATCGTACTCACAATGTAACTCAGCTCTCACCCACATCATACTCACAATGTAACTCAGCTTTCACCCACATCATACTCACAATGTAACTCAGCTCTCACCCACATCGTACTCACAATGTGACCCAGTACTCACAGACATTACAAAGAGCATAAAGGTAACTCGAATTACTCCTGTATAATGATGGAAATTCAGAAATCCTTCCTTTATTTTTTTGATTCCATGTGTTCAAATTGGATATGAATTACATCAGAACAAATTAATTCAAAGTATGATTATGTTTTTTCATAGTTTCTGCTATATCGACGCTAGAGAGCTTTATGAGTAATAAATACTCATATGTATACTTTTGTTTTTACTAGAGTGTATTCCCTGAACCCTGAGAACTACGTGAACGATTATTTAATTGAGCTCAAGTTTAAAAACATATTCCTTCATCAAAATTCCTTCTATTTATATATTTTCTTTTCTTGAAAAATATGTACATCCTTGTGCACTACTTGCTTCAAATTCTTCAATTATTTAAATACGTGAAGAACGTTTTTGTTTCAGAAATTTGACTTTCCGTCGCTGATAGAAGGAAGTGAAATTTCTTCCTTCCTCCAAGTGATGCATACTTTTAGCGCTCGGAGAGAATCATCCTTATTGCGTTTTTTTCCATGAGTGCCTGTAATTTCCGGGAGCGATCAACACGTCTTTGGGACTTCAACGAGCCGAGCACATGACGTGTTTCATCACAGTGATGTGTTGTTCTGACTGCAATGACTTCCATACTTTGCTTGGCTTAGCTCGTGGGAAAACAGCAGCGATTTACTGCAGACGAAGTTAGAGCAAAAACCGTTCTCTTGATGTGGTTACAAGTGGCAATCGTTATGTGTCATTTATTTTACACGCCAATATTTCGTAAAAACTGATTTTGATGTTTTGAATATTCGAATGCAATAATTTTTGTACGATCAGAGCATGGAGCCTTGACCCCTTTCAACGAAGGGATATATGTAAAAATATTGTTAATGACCATGAATCATATTATTAAGAAATTAATATAGTAATTCTTTCAAGAAATAATCATTATATTTAAAAAATTTTCACACTTTTTTCACAGTTTTACTTGCATGACGGAGAGCAAGAATGAGATTCAGCTGGGCCGAGTAAAGCGATCTCGATAAGAATTGATGAGCCGACCAAAGCTGCAGACTCTCACTGCCGCTTCGGATATTATCGACGGCAGATCCGTGCGCGATATTAATTGGGCAGGTGCCCAAAAGAGGCGAGCTATAAATTAACTGAGTGCCTTCGAATGCTTAGTATGGAAGAGCCGTAGTAATGGTTTCAGGGCTGTGCTTGTTTGGAGGGCGATCGAGTTCTGTTTTGTAGTACTGGTTCATTTCCAGCTGAGTTCGCAGACGGAAATTAAAACAAGCGCTCAAGCGGGAAAATTCAAACACTTAAGAGACAATAGAACAAAATCAAATAACAACACTCGTATTGGACATTAAGTGTGAGCTATTTTATCGTCCATACAAATGTCTCCCACTAATGTAAATCACGACTTGATAGAAGGGAAATAAGCTTGCTAATAAGTGGGCATATATAGTCCTCATTATATAAACTTTGGCAAGGTTTAGAGTCTCAGGCATTGTAGGTTCACACTGTGTCAAAGCATAGCATGAGTTTCAAAGTATTCATACGAGGCAATAAAAATGTACGCTCGAAAACGCTACTAAAAACGTATCTACTGCTCCTGATTCTTTGTTCATGAGAAATAGTTTCCAAACTATTTCTTATCTGAAAGTTCCTGTGACACTCGTATAAAATATGAGCTTCGAAAACATATGAAACAAGGCAAGAAAATTTTTCTGTTGAACTGCTGAATTTATTATTACTGACATCGATCGACAGTTGTTTTGGCCTGAGACCTTCGATACGTCGGCTCTCAAAGATCAAGCCTTCCTTATCCTAGTATACTGTTCATAATGTGAATGGTTTTTGTTCCTTTTGTGGGGTTGAATGGAAGCTAAAAGACCTGGATTAAGAAAGTACAAACGCGGCCTATTTTAAGCCTCCCTCGACAAAAGCCCCATCGAAGAATTGCTCACTGTCCAACAATGAAAAAGCGCTTAATGCGATTGTGATGGAACCGTACTGCCCAGAGCATTTGGTTACGCTGGAATTCCCCAAGGTTCAATCAAATTCTATCCCTAATAAAATGACAGGAGTAGAAATTGATCGAAAGCGTGATAAGGATTGTTTTCGTCGGCGTTGTTTTGGTCTTCGACCTCGCTTTCTTCGGCACCAGGGCCTTGGTCGCGAGAATTTCGCTGCCCATCAGGTGGTGACCTCGGCTGAGAAATTATTATGCGATCGTTTAGTAGCATTCTCAGCGTAAACAATAGAATGTGTCAACAAAAAATATGCCTGCAAGTAGTTTTAAGATGCATACATCTATAAAATATTATGCAAGTTAATATTTGAACTACTGTTTAAGTGGTATAAACCTTACTCCAAAAGTGCTAGATGCACTTAACTGATAATATTTGTATCATTTAGAGAAACATAAGCTTCAAATTACCATGAGTCTAATAAGATAAATATCAGCACATCGTTGTTGATTTTACAGCATGAGTAGGACAACGTGCGTAGCAGAATTTGACAGAACTTTTCTCTGTACCAACATGGCTGTTCTGCGGTGGAACTTTTTACCGTCTCCCTCAATATTCCATTATTAACAACAACAACAAGGAAAGGCATGCGATGTGTGTACACACGTACAAAAGTTGCAAAAAAGATATATAGCAGCCGCTCACTCAGAAGGATTGCTCTTAAAACGGCCGTGTCTATTGTGAGCGCATCAAGAAACTGTCTCTTGAAACCCCTCGACAACTGCATAAATACCTGAACAAATACTCCTCCTAAAACTTCGCTCTCCTTCTTTGAGTCACAAAAAATAAGAAGTTAACGAGCAACAATTCACATTCTAAAAGTTGATGCCTACGAGCATGCGGCAGCTCGAGAATGAAATTTTAAAAACATTTACAAATATTTCTTGCGAGTCGTTGAATGAAGCACGAACTCTCAAGAGATGATGTCAAAAATGAACGTGAGTTGCAGAAAATTTTTCAGCATCTAGTGGAAATGTATCGGTCACACGGGAGACTGTGAAAAATAAATACAGAAGCTCAAGCCTTGACGTGACCAGGAACATTTCAAAACGCTTCAGAGAAACAATCAATCTCTGAAGTTAGCGGGAAAATTCCATGGCCGATTTCCAGATTGAGATCATTTTCCCGGTTCTATAAAATCTTAGTGATCCTCCTAACTAGTGTTGTATTCAATGGTCATAGTATAGAAGTGAACTAAGTATACGATTATAATTCGTAGTCTTATGCAGTTTTTTCATGTGAAGTCCGTAAAAAATGGATATGCTGAACTCTAATACAAGTAAACTGCAAGTCATGGTGTCTCATGTACGTGTCCTATTTACAGAAAGGTTTAAAATCAGCTCCTATTTAGTTATTAGTCAATTCCTCACTAGTTAACAACACATGAGTATAAGCAAGGTTCTTTACAGCACTGCGAATTTGCTTGAAGTGTTTCAAGTGTACACAGTATATTACGATAAGAATAACTGAAGCAATGCAGGCAACAAACACGTCATTCATCGTGACTGCTTAAAGTCTGTTCACCAACAAATATGCACCTACGTACGAATATCATGATAACATCACGTACTAGACTGAATCTAAAGATCTACTTAACCCTTTAACGACCAAGTTATTTCTTCATCGAACGAAACACTGCTCAAATTACCCCTTATATATAAACGTTTTTTAATGAAATTTCGCTCAACTTTAGAACGAAACATTTAAGATATTGGGCTAGAGTGAATGATTTCTAGTGGACTGCATACCTACTATATATAGTGTGATGATAGCTAATGTGTTAAGATGCATACTATACAAGGTGCACAATATTGAACACAGTTCAGACAGTTATTATTTTAAAATAGACCTTGTGTGGAACTATCTCTACATCACACTACAACTAAAAGTAATTATGATCTAAGATAAGAGAAAATTTATACAAGGCTCGCTAATGTTTACGAGATTATTTCATATACTGCATATTGACCGATAGATTCTAATCTAAACTCACACTTAGATAAGACATTTTTTACACTTACAAGTTTAAGTCAAATTTTAGGCCTTAACTAATTTCTCTAGATCCTGGAGTTCACTATGTGAAAGTTATTTTATTTTCTTATGATAATTTTTATTGAATCGTATATTTTAAGTTTCTCAAGTGGGCGTTTCATTTGGAACTGGAAATTCTGTTAAGACGAAAATTTTCATGCTTATATGCAAGTGTTGTCGATGTCTCTGTAATTCCAACGGTGAAGGTTAAGTGAACATCATATATTATAATCAGTATAAAGAAACTAAATTTGCTGGAAATATTCGTAGGAGTAATAACACCATTACTTAACCGACCAACTCCAGCTTTTAAATATCTGAAGATGCTTTAAATATCTGATTAATCCTTTGTGTGTTATATTCCGAAGGAACCAACTACGACGTGCCGTAAAAATTTGTAGTTGCTACAATAAGTTTCATTAAATTAACAGGATTTGCAAATTCGTAGCTCGATGCTGCCGTTTTCACATCATCAAGTTATTATGCTCGAAGATTTTGCAGTGCCTTATACATCGGTCACAGTACTGATTTTGAAGCAGATTTTTTCAGTTGAATAGCATTCCGTTTCATGATATTATGCAGTATTCGAAACATTCTGAGTTAGTTCTAGACTCTCAAAGCACTGCAATGCATTCACCATGGAAAGAGCAAATGCATGATTATATAGAGCGCCAAGAAAAATCTTTAGCTTGCAGGATATCCCGTTGACCCCAACGTCGGCCCTAATAACATGACCCAAGTCACGTGCAATCGCCAGACTTGAGAACGAGTCCCATGGAGGATATTTATACTTTTTACGAAGCAAGTGAGAAGGAGGATCGTGACTGCTAGAGAGGGCGTGGACAGTCTTCGCCTCATGTACTCAGGACTCGGAAATATCACGAGATGAGTGATAACCACGTAGCGTACACCTCTGCGGCCTACAGGTCATTCGTTCCTTTACGTAATGTCGTTCTCTTCAGCTCGGATGAATGAGCAAAGCGTTGTCCCAAAGTATTTCAGATTAATTATAATCTTCCATAATCTATACAGAGAAACAGCTCATCATTACGTATTAAACGCTAATTAAACATCACTTGGAGCGCATGACATTTGACTAACCATGCACTTTACTGCAAGCTATTTGTTTTTTAACTTATTTGTTTGGGCATTTGCATGCAGGGCGGGCCAATCATAACTGACACTTTTAATTAGGATATTCTTTAAAACCCTTAATGC
Organism: Trinorchestia longiramus; assembly: GCA_006783055.1. Lineage (NCBI taxonomy): Eukaryota > Metazoa > Arthropoda > Malacostraca > Amphipoda > Talitridae > Trinorchestia > Trinorchestia longiramus. The sequence goes on along the minus strand of VCRD01000004.1, from coordinate 151,216 downwards.
TAGGGAATTATATTAGTATTTTGTTATAAGAAAAGTTACGGAGTACCTGCGGTGGAGAAAATACGAAAAAGATGACGAAAAACCTTTGCATCTCCATCAGTGGGCAGTATGGTGTGGAAGGACTTCGTTGATAACATAATCATTGGTCCGTGCTTCCTGAATTATTGGTCAATTCCTTGAAACTGCTATGCGACTGAGACTAGAAAATTATACAAAAACATGGTTTATCAATATCTGCTGTTAATGATTATCCCCATACACCAGGGACAGAATGTGGTTTCAACAAGATAGAGCAACATCTCATACTACAAAGGAAACGATGTAATGATTACGGGCTGATTTTTTGGACAGATTGATAAGCAGCTTTGAAAACATAACCGACAGTTGACTCTGTTAGACGTTTTTCTTTCGAATACCAAAAAGAAAAGGATTCTTCTACAAATCCGACCGCTTTGCACAACTTCAAACGCCACTTATGCAATAAAAAGGTGCAGCTCACTCCTAACATACTGAGTCATGTAAAGCAAGAGGTTGAGAGAAGATCCCATTATTGTTCTGAAAATAGTGAACTTCGTTTGAAGGACCTAATATTAAAAAATAACTCCCAACAACTGTGCATGGACTTTTTTTAAATAAAGATTTTTTAAATTATTAGAATCAATACTCTGCATTCGACATTTTAAAGTAAAAACGTCAGTTTCTCCTGACAAACCAAGTGTTACTCGTGTATCTAAAAGTAGGAGAGGAATTAATTTATTGATGAAGTATAGTTTTTCAATCATAAACTTACCTAAAACATTAAACTGAAAACACACTTCAATTATCAAAAGCACCAAGTTTAATGCAATCCATCCCTATTCAACGCTAAAATTATGCCTGTCATGCATGGAACTTCATTGGCAATACAGGTTACACGTGGGGTCAAATAAGCAAGAAGTATGACGTGGTCAGGGACTGGTATGGAGCAATAGTATGTCGTTCCAATTTCTGCTATTATTATTGAATCAGTTTTTTGAGATAGAATCAGAATTATGTTGAAAGGTTTCCCAAACGTCATCTGCAAAAATTTTAAATTCATTCCTGATGATTCTTTCTAGCTAATGAGAACATTTACTTGCAAATGGGTAAATTCTGAAGAGTATGAAACTTGTTTTCTTAAGTCCCATGTTAAAGTAAATACTAAGTGCTCAAATTTTATGTATTTTATACCGAAAGAAATTAAATTATTAGTTTGATTTCGCTCTGAGATGAATTGACTAGAGATTTTTTGTACAGGTGAACAAATGAGATATATAGCTTTCAGGATTCTTGCTGTTGAAAAGTTCAATCAAATCTTATGTTATTTGTTGATGTTTGGTTCTGCATAGAAGAAAATGTAGGTAGGATTTTGTGTTATGGTAACGATACAATATAAGTGTGATTACTAAGTTGCTTGGACTGTCGATGTACCCATGGTCTATCATCGTACTCAAGTCCATCGAGAAACAGGACTTTTTCATCAGTTATTTGAAGTTTGTGTTCAAAGACTGAGATATGTGTAACATCAGTAATGTAAATAATGTACACATTAAAATGAATTCCCTTTATTCCGAAATATTTGTTCCACAGCCTGAAAATTTTATCCAAAGCATAATAATTTTCAGTAAAATAATTGTTGTTTATAGTAATAGGTTAGTATTGAGGCTACTGATTTGTTAATATTAACTTTTTCAGTCAAAACATTTTCACATAATAATTATAATAAATTGTTGATGCAACAAAATTAAACTTTTTAGACCACCAGCTGAAAAAGAAACTAAGATAGAAAAAGAGAAAATGGATAGAAATACTAAACCAAAATGTAGAAATTGCAAATTGATCAATAATGAGTGTAATGGATCAAAAAATCGTATCCTGGAGTGTGATGCAATAAAACAAGTTGCAGATGAATTCTGCTTTAGAAAACACGTTGATCTATTGTCCCATAATATGATTTTAAATTTGTATTCGGAGCACAAAAATCTATGAGACGCACAATTTTTTTTTCAAGTTGTACGAGGGTTGTTTTTCAACCGTCGTTGGGCTATAAAAAACAGCAAATATACATAACATAATAATTTCATTACCAAAAGTACTGCAGGGTTTTACTTATTTCTCGACATAATCGCCAAAATAGATACAGCCCAATTGGCTAAGGTACAGGCAATTGAACACAGCTACCACGATCGATGCTCTCGCCAAATACAAGTCATGAAGTGTAATCCGTGGTCTGCAAGCAGAAGGACGTAGCGCTGCTGAAATTCATCTCAAAATGAGCAAAATTTACGGGAACAAGTTTATGAGTGAGGGTAGAAGATGGGAATGATGTAGAAAATTCAAAGAAGAGCGAACCGACGTCCATGAAGAAGGTGAACTAGGGTGGAAGTCCACCACCCCTTGCGCTAATATCGTTGACTTGAAGCCCAATGCCAATTATGCAACAATGTTAATTTCAAGGTATGATTTCAGCATTTTGATTGTCATTTCTAGAATGAAAGATGAATTAGAGGTTTAGAAGTTCTGATAACTACTATGTAAATAACTTCTAGCATGGGTTTGAGTGTAACTGATCCTAATTTATTGGTATCCAAAATTTTATCGGGCATCAACGAAATGAATCAAGTATACGAGACTGTATACTATTCATAACATAATATCAAAACTTTCCTCACCATGTAAAGGAGCTTACGTGGTTCATTCTAGCCATCCTTTAGTCAAATTTGTGATAGAGTTGAGTTGAAATATTTCTATTACTAACAGGTTTTCACAGTTCTCTCAAAACTCTGAAAAAATTATTCATTTCTTTCGTATCAGTTGCTACATTTTTACTCTCTATAATACAGGTTGCTCGGGGTACAATAATTATTTCAAAGAAAAATGTGTACAGAGGCGGATCTCGATATTCATCAACATCTTACTAATTTTTCCGTGTAGAAAGTAACAACCAAGGATTCACATGACTTAGCTTGCTAGTGAATACTACCAGCTGCAAGCAAGGGCAGTATGACTGCAATCACGTGCAGCTTGAAACGAAATGTTAACAATTTTAGCCGATTCCATGTTTTTTGAAATTTATTCACTTTTACCATGGCTCCTAAATTAAAGGTAAAATTCTTCATTGAGCACAGGATTCATAAAATTGCCGAAGAGTTAAACTCATGCTTTTTGCTCGTGAGGTCATAAAATGAAATTTACGGTGAACCAAGCGGACTATACTGCTGAAGCAAAGTTACTTCATTCATAACTGAGAAGGTACATTGTCTGTCTGTTGGACGTCTGAATTGTACAGGATCATCGTATTTTCGTTATCTTTGATAGAGTTGCTTTCACGATAATTCCACGCCTCATCTTCGAGCAGGCTTGTTACCGATCATGAGAAGTGAAACTTTTATCATAATGCTAAACACTGTTGTTAGGGAATCCATCGGAAATACAGGCATCTGCAGAAACCGATAAAACTTTATATAAAGAATATCATATTGAGTGCATGGTTAGATGTTGAAATGGGGCACTGACTATTTATTAAAAAGTTCTAGACAATAATGAAGGGATTACTGTTTGTCATTACAGCTATCAACTTTTCTATTTAAGTATCGTTTGTGTCCGAAAATGACCTGCATTAGTCGACAGAAAACATGCCATCCTCTATTACGATGAAACCCGTCCCTACACTGCTCGATTAATTAACTAAAGATTTCTTGAAAAAACTATTTTGGTATATAGTACTTCATCTTTCTTACTCAACTGATATGGCTCTTGCTGATTATTACATGTCATTTAAATGGTTTTAGGTTGATTTCAAGACATGAGGATGAAAACGAGTTAAAGTAAAATTTATGCATCAGGGGAAAAAAAGTTATAAACATGACTTTTATAAGAGTGACAACAGATGGAAAAAGGTTTTGGAAAGAAATGAGAATTGTGTTACAGGTTAAATGTTTTTTCACTTGAAGTCACTCCATTTATAATATAGACTCCAAAATCAGGCATTACTTCCGTTCCAACCTGACATTTCTCCTTCATACTTCTCCGATGAGTATGAACGAGTAGCTCAAGATAGGAAGCAGCAGCTGGCCGACCACCAGAACGAATGTATTTTGCAGTATTCTGCCTCTCTTCCGTACAGAGTTCGTGATGTTTTGTGCACGAGCTTTTCTGTGCACTCTTTAGAATCGCATGGATTGGTTACCGAAAGAGACGAGCAACTAACTTCGAGCAATGTGTATTTACACGATATTTACACCCGAACGAAAAACGAATTATGAAACTGATTACATTAGCGACTTTGAATCTAAGTATGTGGAAAAACGCTCGAGTAAAAATGTTATTTGGTAGAACGATTCGATTGTAATTTTTTTAGAGTGTCATTGAACGTCCCTCATGATATTAAAGTGTATTTCGTATTTGTATGAAATCAGCTGACAGTCAAAAGGCGATAAAATTATTGTTTTCTATTATAAATTACCCGATTTCAAAAGGATTTAAGATAAATAGTGACTGGCGTTGCATGTAAGATCTTTGACATTCAGCTACAACTGCAGCTATCATCTCGAGAAATTGCAGGAAATAAAGGTGACTTCAACTGAACAAAGCAATGACTATTGCTTTAGGATCGAGCAAAAGGTACAGTTGTACATTATTTTTGTTTTGTGTTGCGGATCATGATTACTAGCTAGGTTTGTGTGCACGTTCACGCCTGCTAGCTGTTTATGACTTACTAGCTGTTTGTGACCTAGTAGCTGTTTGTGACGTCGTTCACGTTTTCTCCAGCAACCTGCGTAGCAGAGACAGCTGTAGCACATGTTTGTAACTCCGTCATAACGACCACACAAAAATTAACAAATCATTTGTCTAATGACCCTTTTTCCAATCACCTGATACAAATTTTTCATTTTAAAGTTTCGTGAACATTCTAACAAAGACTTCGTAAAGTTCAGTCAACATTCTAAAAAGGTGAATAAATAAACTTATAGAATTTCTTATTATCAAGGGAAGAGTTTGAACTACTGGTTAATTAAAATTGAGCTTATAGGACACTCATTGTGCATCGAGAATTACACTTCTTCTAGTTTCTTTATATGTATCAACTTTTTAGCGGTGGAGTCTATGGTACGAGTGTGAAAAGTTCGATCCGACATCTCTGCAAGACTCTCAGTTCGTGATATATAATACAACTGAGTGTTTTTTCTTCGTTGCCTAATTCCATACTGGTGTCTAGGAAAAAATAATAACGTGCGTCTTTTTTTACTCATATAAAGATTTTCAGCTTTATTCGGACGCAATTTCAAAGAATAGAATAGAATAGAATTGACTGAGGCTATAGGAACGAACCTTCTGGCCCATTCTTGGGTCGGATAATTACTTCGATATTTATTCGGTTGTTTACCCAAGTCCCATGCCGTATTTCTAGCCGCGTCAACCATGTCGGCAGCGGGATTCAAACCCGGGTCTTTCCGCTCGCAAGCAGACTCGCTCACCAGTCGACCAAGCTGGTGGTATTTGGATCGACAAATAAAGTCGATCAGTTAATAAAGTCTCTTTGGATCGACATTTATTAACTGGTTATGATTTTTGAATTGACATGCTAGCTCTTGATCTAATTCATGACCCTGAAGCTTGTGAGTTATTCTCATTGCAAGAACCTTGATTCACTTGGACTACAAGTAACAGCTTGCGCACACGTCGAGTTGTTTCATAATTAGGTATGTACTATACATCAAGTTAAAAATTTTCATTTGTATTGATGCAAACAAATGCAACGTAAATACGAAGCGTTAATACGTAAGGAAAATACTAAGGAAATCAGTTTCATAAAGCTCAAAGAACATCAGATGATAACCTAATACGCGTATGAAGAGGATGTAGAAAAATATTTTTCTTTTTTTATGTGCATTTTGTTTTGAAAAAGGAATTTGTGTTGCTGCACACTTCCTATACATAATATTTGTGGACATGAATTTACTAACGATTTTTAACAACAAATGATGTTTGGAAGTTGCGCGGTGAAGGTGAAGAACGTGTTGAAGATTAATTATTGACTATTAGCAGCTTGAACACAAGAAATTATTCCTTATCAACTGTTTCGTAAAAGTCATTCGTATTGTAAACAGGAATATATTTTTTATTGCAAATTGTATTAAAGACATTTTCTGGTACTCAGAGCCTCCTAAATTTATAAAGTTACGTGAGAATGTTTGCTAAACCTCGATAAGAAGCATAATTTTTTAACTGTTAATGCTTTGGATTTAATGGATTTGTTAATTCTATGATTTGAAGTGCTGGGAATGGAAACGATAACATATATTCGATAACACGATCATCACCACTCTACTGGAACACTCATAACACCTAGGAATGACTAATTGCGTGCCAATAATTCACCCTCCAACTCAGCTATCAATTGATTGACAAAAACGATAGAAATGTAAACGAAAATTTAAATTTTAGCTCTGGCTGCTACAAATTTTATCACGTTTTAGTTAAGCATTTGAGTTTGACCCAAAAATTAAGAGCTGTCAATTCCTTCAGGGTTCGCCCTGAAACTTTCTAACTATGAAGAATTTTTCGTTCCACTGACATTTACTTCACGGACTAGCACTTCATAAATATCTTTCAATACATTGCTCAATAAATTAAGACAGAAAATGAAAAGAATAAGAACTTTTCTCACGAACATATCCTCTGAACACTCGGGTAAGAAATGTTGTTTTGTAGCCATGAATGCACGATATGGAAAACTCGTGAGTACGATCCAACCTTTCTCTGACCTCCGCCGTACTCTTCCCTTACTGACCTTTTAATGCGCAGTTTACAAGTGCGCAAGGTTTGTAGGTATTTAATGGCGACTCATATCTTTTATATAGGACAGGTCCTTCGGAGATGTGTCTATTTGGCTCCTAGCCGTACTCTAGCGTGTATCCGTGAGCTATAAAAGTCTGTGCTTCCATTAATTACGAAGCAACGAATAACTCTTACCATCGAATTCGACCGGCAGGTTTGCACGACCTGACACACCTCTCTCATAAGAAAATTGAGCTTTGATGTACGAATATTGTTTTAGTATTCACTCTGATTCAGCCACCTTACCTGCCATCGATCGGCCCTATGACAATCATTCTGGGATGAAGTTACCCATTCCTAATACAGTTCTCGATTCACGTTAACCAATTAAACTGACTGCACACTGACACTGAATGAACCGGCGCTACAGTTACAGATGTAAGTAAATTCAAGCACTGCACTCATGAATTTCAACGAATAACAACTTTTTTCGACAACAGACGGTTCAGAGACGATCGAATAAAAGTAGTGTCCTGTATTTTTGCAGATATTGTATTTAAAGATGTGATTTAGTTTCTCTGCCGCCTTAGCTATACACTCATTTTCAATTTATTGTGCTGAAATGAATGAATATGCAATAGCAGGAAAGCACAATCGATATCTACGGTCGAAATCACTGAAATGATGTTTTAGTATTATCAGCAGCGATGTACTAGCTTCAGTTAAACAGGAAAGTTGAGCAACTTTGGTACTTCGTGATCACTTTCATCCTCAAGATAAGTAGCTAATTATGAGCAGGAGACTCGGTCATTTTTTACTGCAGCAGTGTTTGATCCTAGTTCGAAGTTCACGATGTGTCCCACAAGCTGCAATTTACTCCTCAACGGGACGGTCGCCGAGGGCCGTTCCAGTGGTGCAGCTTCAGTTCCTGAGCCAAAAACTATAAATTATCGGGGCAGAATTATACGAAACCTTCACAAACGAGCATCATACTAATATTTTAGAATTTTTCATTACATATCTAGCCCTTTGGGAGCAAAAAGAATAGAATTCAAACCAACCAGATGTATGTCCTACTCTAGTAACCTTTCATACTGTAGAGTTTCATTTCTGAACTCAACTCGAACTTGATTCTTTGATTCTTACAGGATTTATTTATGACTTTTTATAAAACATATTTCTCCTCAAAGTTTCAAACTTTTCACTCAGGCTTGCTTGGGAAGTCCATGAATGCCTTTTCGAAATAGTTTTCTTTACATGTTATATGGGTTTCGCAATTTTCCATGTTACACCTAGAGTTTGGATCAGAGTTGAAGTTTTCATTATTTTTATGAATTAAGTCACGAGTTATAGAAATTACAGAAGGATTTTACTCATAGTGGATCCTTTGACCGTTTAAAACAATCTTATTTGTTTTAAAGCCCAAAAACGCATGTTTTGCAAAGCTATCAAAAGATTATGACAGACATGAAATTCCATCAAAAGTACTACGTAATGCGGCATAAGTTTCACGATATTATTTTTCACTTATACTGACAGAGCTTACTAGAGAAAATGTACAAATGGAATCTGTATTATGTTTGACTCGGCTCACTGTAGCTGGTCTCAGTATTGAATTCAGAAATGTTTTGTAAAATCGATGAATTCGAGCTTCATATGTTAATATGTTAATGATATGTTAATATCCACAAAATCAAATACCGAACATATTTTTAGCTTTGAAAATAAGCTTGTCAGTATCAAAAGTTTCCTTTGGTGAAATTTGTATTATAGCAGTTACGGTTTAGTAGCTTCTTATTGGATTGCATGCGCTTAATTCTGAACAAAACCTGATACAGAAATGCATCATAAAAATTAGAAATACGCTCAGGAATCAACATAAATTTGGGATAATCACGGATTCTCATCAGCTGTGTAAACACGAATTTGGTTATCGTGACGACGCAGCGCAGCCAGCAGGGCGGGTGCCATCGGAGGGGTCTGGTCTATACACGACCTGCATCCTCAAAACAAACAGAAAAGGTCTTGCTCTATCATGAGTCTCGTCTTGCCGATGAAAACAAACTACATGTGAGTTAAGCAGTGTTTACATCCCCAACAATCAAGAAAAGGAGAGAACTCGATGGAAACGAACGTTGGCTGACTTCTTGTAGATTGGAACCTGGTCTCTCCGAAAAAAAGAAACAATATTTTGGAAACGTTAGAATGACATAAGCCCATCAGTTTACTGCAGTGATAATTTTTGAGTAATATAATAAAATTAAACAGCTTTGACTCACATTAGATAAATTTTGATCACATGCGGAATTTTCTCTCCTTGGGAACATGAAGTTTTTATCTCAATTTTTCACGAGAACAAGCGCATCGCTGTGGTGCCGAAAAGATGCAGAGGAGTAAAAATGGTATCGTGACTGTCATTGGCTCATAATTGCGGCCATGAGCGTAGGATGTTTCTCGACAAATGATCGTAACTGAGATCGAATCCTTGCAGTTCTGCCAGACTTTATCTTGCCATCTGCACGCTTTTCTGACCCCAATTTTACGATCTGTTTGAGAGCTTAGTACACGGCAAAGAAGGATGCTCGCAGTGTGTTCTGTGTGTTGCACCACTTCATCAAGATGAAATTCACCACCGTGTTCAGAATTTCCCCTTCTTCTATGCAGCGAAAAGTTAATTTTCAAAGAGAAAATGATTGCAATTTTACATATATGAAATTTTAAATATTTAAAAAAGTTGTTATGCAGTTTGATAAATTTATTTCATAATGATCAATTTGCAAATTTTGTGTTGATAAAAACGTATTTATTCATTTTAAATAAGTGAGCTCATAAGAGCATAGGACTTACCTTCGAAAAAATCAGTTTCCATTTGTATTTCCTTGCTGAGAGTATCTGATATTGGCGACCAGTATTGTAACTACGAAGGGATTCATTTAAGTACTTCTGAGTAACTAGAAGTGAAGCTTTTTAGCTGAGCTCAAAGAACGACATTAATTAAAGTAAAAAACGTGCAAGCTCAGACTAATATTTAGTATTAACACTAGACCAACTTACGTTTTGAAACTCTTTCGTAAATTATAGCAGAAATATTGTAACCGTTAGTAACAACAGTGAATTCAGCCACTAAAATTTACTGGTAAAAAGGAATTTTTAAACAGCACATTTGCATCTAATATTTTCACTTTGAATTCAATTGATAAAATCTCTATGTTGTGTAAATTCTTAGCATCACTAGTGTAGTATCAGCTTTTAAGTCATGCTTGTGTCTTTAGATTTAAAATATTTTCCTGGTGTTTAGTATAGTATTAAAAATTGTATGATGTATGGTACAAGTGAACTTGAAAATCAAAATTTAGACATAACATAATAATGAGGGATCAATAGTACATAATGATAAAAAATGTACTGTTTATCCTTAATTATTGGGATGAATGTTAATGTTATAAGATCCACAGGGGTTACATGAAGTAATTTTAACATACGTGCGATAAACAACAGTTCTATTGAACGAGCTTGTCTTCTAGACTCGTAGCAACTCGTAAAACTTATAAATTTGTTGAACAAATATGTTCAGCCTTTCTACTCCAGCTTTTCTAGCAATGTTAGTGAAAGGTAACGACTTGAAATCTGTTTCTTTAATGTTTATTGTAAATACTGAAATATGAAGATCTGTTGGTTGCACTGTGTGCTTTCTGGTATATTTGTACTGTCTACATATACGTACTAATGTTGGACAAAATGAGTTTTTCGTTTCGGAGAAGTGTCATCGTTGAAAGACACTAACAAGGAAAATTGTTTAAACCTTAAAATGGATCTCTATTAAAAAAACCGGATTGATTGATATGTGGATTAGAATAGATTCAACCAGAAGAATTCTTCCAACAACTAGCTTAAATCATTACTGAGCCTCATGCTCCCGAAGTTTAGAGTTTTTGTATTCAAATTTTTCTGAAGCTATTTCTTTTCATTGACACAAATCTATAATTTTGTCCTTTACTGTACCAGAAACAGACTGCCTTGATCACGTAGGTTGAAATCCATGTACGAAGCGGATTAATATTTCCATAAACACAAGAAATTACACTTCCTTCAATTCCCCCCCCCCAAAAAAAAGGTCAGTGCTATGAGAATTCGATAAATTTTTAAAGGGCTTGAAAATTTTATTTAAAAAATTGATAAGTTCAATGTAACGGCATAGTCACTCCCGAGCAAGTCTCCAACATAGCGCTTGCAAAAATTTGGAATAACGTATTTGTTGCTTGAAAAGTAATATATATCGAAACCTAAAGGCAAACTTTCGAAAATGTAATCGAAACTTTGTCTATGTCGTAGTTTTGTACAAAAAAGGGATAAAACATGGTAAAATATTTAAAATGGCAATAGTTCTGATACAAACGCTGGTTTGGCGTAACAACTGTGGTTGGAAATTTGAGAAGAAGATGTATTATTTTAAAAACTTTGCCAAAAAATGTCTTATAGACAAAACCTGTACAATAATTCTTCATGTTCGAAAATTTTAATGCGCTGTTCTATTTTAACGGTTCAGTTTAAAGGCAAAGTAAAAATAGCGCACGTAGGCTTCTCCATTTGTTCAAAACGCAGGAAATTTAATGTTCGATCTTGCTTGTTCTATCGATCGAGCAACACTGAATAATCAACAGTGAATATAAAATTCGTTGGTTGAGCGGAAAAAACTCACTATTAGAACATGAAACATCATCAACAGAAAATTGAGCATTTAACAACATCGTACTTCTGATCAGATTATATGATGGAAGCAGACTGACTCTAATTCGTAGTAAAACAAAGTATGTATGGCATTAGTTTTTGCTGCGGGGGGAAGGGAAGTATTTACTTTTAGTAGAAGCGTTGAAGCACTGGTTGGCAAAAAAAGCTACCTTAACGCACGTGTTTGGCTCTGAACAGCCAACAGAATTACTATATTCATTTATAAAATAGCTTCGTAGGCCATCAATTACTTTTTAAGTTTATTCAATCTTATGGGGAATAGATTAGTGTTATTCCCACATGGCTTCCTGTGAGGTATTTTCCCGTTCTTCGGTTCACTAAAAACTTACTTTAGTGACGATGAAAGTTAAAATCTGGTTCTCAGCTTCTGTTCCAACACTTCCCAAAGCGGTTAAGTTGTGTTGATATAGGACTTCATACTGTACTGGACAGAAAACTTACTTAGTTATATTACGATATCATTTGAAGTAAAATTTAAAGGATTTGTCAGTGTGTATGAGGGTATTATCATTTTAAATGCATTAATGTGTTCATTATTAATAGTATTCATCATATAAAATGAAGATACTTTACTGTACTAATCCTACCTTTTATGGCAATAAAAAGTAGAGAGAAAATATAATCAAGCAGGAACATAACGGCTTTACTATTGGAAAAGTGCATTTTAAACCATGGGCTTTCCTTGTTTTTTTAGGTTCATTACCCCGGGCTTTTGTAGGGAACAAAGTAAATATTGTCTTTTAGGACCACGTACAAATTGCCTAATTTCTTAAATTCTGCTATTAGTGTGAAGCTTATTTCTCCGCTTTATCTTTGCACTGAGCTACAAATAAGTAGTTTTAAATTGGCGACTTTTTCATAAATGTCAGTATTGTGAAGCTTCTGCGTCTCAAAAATTTGTGTATGGTTTAAGCAAACTTTGATTTCTCATGTCAACTGATACGTAAAAGTTCTAAATTTTTTGCCAATATATCGAAAAAATCGTGTCTGTTTTGCTTACCTTTAATTTGAATACTATTTCTCTTTAACAACTATATTTTAACATGTTGTGTAAACGCTATCATCATCACAGATGCTGATGCTCGATCTTCTGCTCGACATTTACTTTATTCGACGTTAATATAGCAATTTGCTCGCTGAAACTCTCCCTAATAAAGCACCAATGGTTTATTTTTATTTAACCCTATACTACCTGAATTAATTTTAGCAGTTCACTCCTTCTGCACTGCTTGTGTTGAAACTAGTAAGCCGGTGCGAATAATAATGCAACACTTGACTGATCATAAACAGAACATGTTCCGTACTCGTCACACTCCTTTGCTAGACTCTATGTTTTTAATTACAGGAGCTATAAGCGTTGCTTTTCACTGTGACGAATTTGTCACAGCCTGGCGTAAAGGGTAAGTTGATTATTGGTCACACGTTTTGTTTTTGAATTATTGTATACGTAGAGAATTTGTTGATGATCGTTATTTCAGAGTAAAAAGGAATGAAGTCCAGAATAATCAATAAATACGCATGTCATCAGTCACGCCTATCTACCAAAAAGAAGATGAACGGGTTTCGTATCCCAAGTACGAAAATCTCCTAACTTGGGTTATTATGTTTAACATTCAATCTTTGTGGTTTGAAGTTGGTACTACTAAATTGATGCATGCACTGCATTTCTGTGTTCACCTCAGCCATATTAATTTGGCATGTGGGGACTTGCAATATTGGTTTGGGCTGCCTTTGAAAAGGCCACAAGGAATTTTTAACAATTATTGACTTAAAAATCATGCGTGATTTTTTCAGGGGTATTTTGGATTTTTGTTATTTCCTCAAATTTCTTCAATTTTATTGACCTCTCTGTGTGAATAAAACTCAATATCTCATTCCTGACACCTAAACTAACGAATCAAAAGCTCAGATGCAAACGGGCTCTCCTTTATTTTATTATATGGTCAATTTATCATCAAATTTTCCTTTCAAAATGCGTAAATAGTTACATGCTTAGAAAATCTCCCAAAAATTTTTCATAGACCACTAATGGTTGCTATGCAATGAATAATAAAAAAGTGAAGGCTATCCCGTGAATAGAGGCAAAGCAATCGGAAAATTAGCGATAGAAGTAAAGTTGATTTGTTAATTTTGATGAAAGTGGATGTTTATTTCAATTATTTGAGGATGCAAAGTTGCAACATTTCAAAGCGTACGCAAGTGAAAGATAGATGAATCTACCTCTTTGGAAGCAAAAAAAGTATCATTTTATTATTTTTATTGTCATTTCAGTCATAATTTTTCTTTTTCGTATTGACGCACAAGATGTACAGAGTCAGATTTGCATAACTTCAGGACAGGAAACTAATAATAAAGTACAATGTCATTTTGATTAAATTTAAATCGTTGATTAGCAGTAACTTGCAAGTTTCCAGTGTTTCTCAGTACTGCAAACGCAATGGTGCTGAACCTACACGAAATTAGGATGCAGTGAAAGCACGCATTAACATCCACGAGTTCCACGTGCTTTGTGCGTGACAAGAGTCCTGGGATAATTGGAGATAAAAGAGTTCCTTTAAATATCACGACTTTTCCCACATAGACAGTTACCCGCACTTTTCTATTATTCGATTTTTCCAGACAGATATTCTCAATCTTTCGTTCGGGAAGAAAACACACAGTAACTGCATATTGCGTCACACGTTAACATTGTTTGCTCTATGCACCGTAATTTACAGGTAGACAAGCTTCTTCACCCTCATTTCTTTCAAAATAGTTTCCAGAATGTTAAGTTTTAGGAATATGAATTAGGTTTAAGTTCAAGTTCACATCCACAATAAGTAATAAATGTTACATCTAGGAAATTTTTCTACAATTACATCAAAATTTAAAATTGCTTTTGGTGATTTACAAATGGTAAGACCTTAGAAAAACTTATAAATTTTATTCTCTGTGTTCATTCATTTGTGATCCTCTAAAATAAGGTTCACTTGCCGTTTCCCAATACATTTCATGAACAAATATACTAGCCGTAAATCCATATTGCTCGTAAACAGACTCTCGAACATGAGAATTGGGTGCTCAATTAAGAACAAACAGTCGGCGTGAAAGAAGTAAATTGCAATGCAAGCAAAGACACCTTCCCACGCCACCCACCTTCAGACCATCATCACGACGTAATGCTTTCAGAGCCTTGGTTCCATATTAGCCATCCCTACCAATTTGTTCCAACAATGTGGTCGGGTTTTCATGTTGATGCAGTTCTATATATTCAAATTGAATGCTGTCCTCGCGAGGAGAATCGGAAATGGAAGAGTCGCTCCTTCGTGCGTGAAATGAGGCAGTAATTTAAGAGATTCATGGTAAAAACCTTTTGCGACTTTCACAATCTACTAGAGTGAAGGTTTATTTGTAATGAGGCTTAGCAAGGTGTTATTTGATCGTTCTAATCAAACAACATTTCCTTGTTATCAAGCCCTTAGAATAACTATAATAAAGTGGGGTCTAGAGTAAGATATCACTAATGGTTGAACGGTTAAGCTCAGTAATAAGCAACTGTCGATACATTTAAAAAAGAATCACATCAAATTATCAAATTAATGTTCATTCGTTATTTGATTCAGTATATGTTCTGAAACTGAGTAATCAATACGTGCTGTAAATCAGCTCAAGATTTTATTCAATTTATTTTCGGAAGCATAGTCATGTACCACTTACTTACACCCTAGAAACTTCTTATACAGGCTCCTCAGAAAATCTCTACGGCAGAGGAACGTCTCATAGTCCAGATGCCTGGCGTATTGAAAGCAGCTCATGAATAATTTACGCTGCGTTTTCTGCCCTAGTTTCTCTGACAGCTCGTCTTTTCTGGGTCTGTCTGACCTCAACCCTTTGTTCTGAATTGTTGACATTCAAGCTTTGGTTATTCACGGCTTCATTGATCACAGAGAAGACTTTGATCTTTTCTCTTTGAGAGCCTCTCCTGAAGCACACAATGCAGTCCAAACACCTCATTCAAGTGAGCTAAAGTTTTACCGCAGGGCTATTGTGATTATTGTTTGATTTGCTGATAAACTTTAAGTTTAGCTAATGGTCCGTGGCTCAATTAGCCTGAATTGTGTCCTGACTCCAGCATGCCGGCTCACGATCCTGGGTTTGCTACATTAACCACTGCAATGATGAGGCTCCTTGCATGAGTGCCTTTTGTGGGCTGAGTAAATATTTCGCTCACTGTCGCCGCGCTTCAAACGCTCCCATCAAGGAAGCTCAGAGAGGAGAACACGAAAGCTTTTGGAGCGTGCAGCTATCGAAAGGTGTTCTAATAAATGAATTGTAATGATAGGTAATACTATCCGGCTCATTATAGAGGCATTTCCTGAGCTCTCAAAATGAAATATGGATCACAGATATGCCTCTTGATTTTATGAGTCATGAGCTTTGCTGAGAATGAGATTAGCAATTTTAATCTTCGTTATGAGCAGGAGGCTTCTTCATCAAATAGAAATTAAATATTCGAATTCTAATAACTGACTCGTTATCTATTATAAAACATAGAGTTAATGAAAATGAATTAGATAATGTCTAAAATAAAACGAATTTAATTAGAGTTTAATAAAAATTTGTTATTGGAAAATGGAAAACCTAAGGACACTGCAAACAGTTTAAAAATTCAACTGATTTCCAGTTGTTCGGCCGCTCATACCAGGAAAATGGCATAACAAAAAATGTATTCTCCTCACATCGAGAACTTGTTTTCGTATTATTAGTGGATTGAAATAATTTCTATAATGTTTGTCTAATAGATAAGATCACCAAACTGGTAACAGAAATCATCAATCAAAAATTAACTC
Source organism: Trinorchestia longiramus (assembly GCA_006783055.1). Classification (NCBI taxonomy): domain Eukaryota; kingdom Metazoa; phylum Arthropoda; class Malacostraca; order Amphipoda; family Talitridae; genus Trinorchestia; species Trinorchestia longiramus. The sequence goes on along the minus strand of VCRD01000004.1, from coordinate 134,840 downwards.
TAAGCTCTTTACCATTCTATTTTAACCTTACGTCAGACTTTAGCAAACCCAATTTTTTTAAAATAAACTTTAAAAATAATATTCACTGCTGTTGTTCTTACATTATTTTCTCTTTCCTATCCTGCAGCTTTCGGAAAAAATATTTATATCATACTCTTAAAGATAGGCAATTCTATAGGGAAGAAATGTTCTGATTCTTGGTCAATGTCGTAGAGAAATGACTACATCCTGAAAATATTCATCCAGAAAAAGAGACCAGCGCGAGGTACAAGCAAAAAAGATTTGAGTTGGAGCTATAAATTCGAAGCGGAGGCACACAGAATGAATTTGCTTGCCACAATTTCACCTTGGACTCTGCTGCAAACGTGTCTCCATTTTGAATTATTTAGCTAGCTTGGCTTGTTTACAACAGAGTTGCGTGTCTAACCTCGAACGTTTTTTCATCTTGATGGCTAAAACTGAGAGTAACATCAACTTTCCTAAAAATTTGAAAAGCGTAAAATAGTTTACTTGTGGGTGTAAAAATTGCACATCAAGCCTTTCATCAGCTGCATTCTACTGGAAAACAGGTTTGACTATTTTACGGGCAATAATAATGGTAAAAGTAAGCAATAATTATCATTTTGCTAAGCCCACGACATGTAAAACTAAAACAATATCAAAGATGTACTCTCAGAATTTTTACACATTATTGAGTCAAGTCACTATCAGTGAGTTATCTGGAAACATCAAAATAGGTTATTAGAGAAATCGATCATTTTTAAAGACGATCGTTTTGAGAACATGAGTTGTTTCTTTGAGCTTCTGCAAATTCAGTTTTTCATTTAAACTGCGTAGCAGTTTCTGAGTAAGCTCAAAGTTTTACTGTCTGATCTTTATGCAACAGATCTCGTTACGTCACCAGTTTTATGTACAGTGAGACAAATGCCAAAGCACTGAGAAAGTTCCCAATGATATGACAACTGTTGTAAATCTTGAAAAAATTTCATTCCTGTTTTATCTGTGGTGAAAACCTGCAGTTGCAGTAGAGTTTCAAAAGAGGACAATTTTGCGGTTATATGATATCAAAATCTGCCAGTTGCAAAATTTTTCTTTCTTTGATAACTTTGGTTCAGATTTTTAATTATGCTTTATGTCTGAAAGAGTTCAATATTTTCTTCTTACTTATATCTGTCACATAAAAAGAAGTGTTAAATTAGTCCGGATGATGAAATCCAAAACCTTATTTCCACTAGCTGAGAAATTGATCGAATTAACTACATTCCATGGAAAAGATAGAGTTATGAAATGCGATCATTCCAAGCTGGTATGATAGACAAAATAATTGACTATCATCGGCTGATAAAGATCGCAATCATTTCTTTAAATAGCATGTATCAGCAAATCCCGTGCTGCAGATATTAAATCTCACAAAGAGTCGAGTGATGTTACATTTATGTAAAAATACATAAATTGTATACGTTAGACTGTAAATTAAATAAATAATATCACAATTATTTACTGATGTGAAAAATATCTTACGAATTTCTTCTCCACCTTAACTTACATTTTATTCACCTACTTCTCAATAACATGCCTATAAAAATATCGAATGCACTCAATGTGCACCTGAATACTTCATGACTTTATTCACGTGCGTACTGAGATGTTGCTCAATGTGACGCGATGAGCTACGAATGCGAACTTGTGTCTCAACATATAATGGACAAATAAGATTATTTCCAATTTTGAACCAGATTTTGTTTCACTTCACATGTTGATACCTGAATTCCCTTAAATTTTTGAGATATTTTAGCCCGAACATAATTTTTTAATATATATTGCTGCATATAGACCATTATTCGTTGTTTAAATTGGGATATCATAGGAATTTCCGATCACTTCATTTTTATTTTATCTCTGTTATGAAGAATAGAAAAATTCCCTAAGAAAACTAATAAAAGAATAAATAAAAATTGTATAATCACCCACGTCACATATTGCACAAATGTTCCTTACCCAAGCCGAACTATTATCACAATTTCCATCTTGTCCGAAGTAAATAAAAGTGAAATCTTTCAAATAATGAATAAAATGTCTTCAAATCCCCCGTTGAAGGACTTGAATTGATTTGACCTCCCTACAGACCACTGGAATACACTGCAGCTGCTGCAAATTCTGCGTGGGAAAAGTTAAAAAATTCTATCTCTTCGCTCTTTCCTGAACGACTTTTACACGACTTCAGAATATCCCATTATTCTAATGAAGAATAACAAGAAGTATTCTAGAAAAATGTTACGACATAAACTCAATCGCGATTATATTTAATTAAAAAGGATTGTTGAGTAGTGTTTCCATCCCCAAGAAAAATTCCAGAGCTACAGATAACAAACGTGAGCATGTCATGAAAAACCCAAGTTCGTTCGATCGAAAGATCGGCAATTGTTTTCTGTGTCTTGAGCGATAATAAATATGTCACTCTTTTTGCATTGTTGCAGCTGGAAGTTAACACAAAAGTACATTAATAACACCTTGACGTACGGAAATACTCGTATTTTAATTTTTTCCCCTTACCGCAGCTAAAAAGTTTTACACAATAAGATGTCAAGAACACTGATTTATGTGATCTATTTAGGATATTAAACACTTTATTCCTTTTTTTATTTATTAGAAATTTGCTTTATTTCTTGTAAAGCGTTAATGGGACAGAGAGTAACTGTAAGTTTTGAGAGGAAAAAAAATCTAACGTTAGCTCTTACTTCCTAGCTGGTGACCTTCGGAAGACGAGGTGTGGAATTAAGTGTTGAGTTATGTATGGTATTTCTTTACCTTTAGAGACAATTAATTCATAAGTGTAACAGAAATTTTCCCAGAACTAGATTTTCTGAGGTATAGATTGAGTAAATCATAGAATACTTTAGGTTCTGTTACACAATTTTCTACTGAAGAAAATCCACTGAGAAGGTTCGGTTGTTCAGCCTTCACAACCGAATGTACGTGCAGTCACGACGAAAATTTTGCTTCGTTTTGCATACAATTCTCCCAGAACACCAGTAGCATTTCCAAAGCAAATATTCAGACTTGATTTTGCATGATATACCACGATCGAAAACAGAAACCTGATTGATAGAACCTCTTGTGCAATTTTACAGATGCTCTCACTTCCTTAAAAAGTATGAACGATGACGACACGATCTAGTTATCATAGGAACTTGTCAACAGAATACCTCATAGAACATCACATGGTAATTGAATAAACTTTTAGCCATAAAAAATCACACTTAAGCTTCATTTGGTTTGGGAGAGGTGCCAAGCAACCCTTTTCAGACATAGCACTCGATAAAAGTACAGAAAATTGAAGTGAATTTTTCATCAGGATATACTGTATTGAATTGAACTATTTGAGTAATGTTTATATTTCGGTACTTTTGTTCGTAGCATGCATCAACGCGAAGTTCAAAAATTTGGGGTATGGTGGAGAAAGGGAAAGGAGAAGAGAGGAGAATGCTGTTATAAGAGATCACAGTTACTTTTCGGCTTGCTACTTCCATACAATGGATGTAGACTGCTTGGTCACCCCTCTTCTCTCTGAAGAATGGGAGTGAGAAGTACTGAAAAAGTTTTATATTTTTTAAAGTACCTAACGCCACTCTTAAGTGCTACAGTTCGTTCGTGTTTTTCAGAAGCTCCCCAACTACATCGTCAGGCCCCAAATTGATCAAATACATATCAATTTCAGCCTATGCCTTATTCGACCTATGTCCCATTCCCCTGATCTCAATGACATTAGCAAATGATGATGGATTTACATTTCTGCCAGAGCTACTGATTTAGAAAAAATGTGTTTTTTAACGTTTGATGGCCACCACGGATCTTCTTCACAGATCGGGACGAGTTTATTACGAGGGTGACTGGACAGCTTCTGTGTGATTTAGATGTCATTTGAAGGCTGACTTTTGTGTCTCACTCACGATAAAGGTAATTCCTCGGACTTAAATTGCAATCACAAGTCTCTAAGAGCCGGCAAAAAAGGCCACAATTGTATTGGTAATTGCTTGACATGGTTTTATTATGCGGATATTATCCTAAGACACGATGAAGAGTCGCTCATTACTCGGTAACTCATGGAAGAAGTTCACGCTCATTGGATCATTGGTCTTGTAGTGAATGTATCTTCCCATCACAAACGGATGAATTAATTTCAGCTCGTACATTCTCGTATTTCTAAGGTAAAAAGCGAATGAGTGAAAACGTAAATTAAAAATATTCAGGATTTGTGGCAACCTTCTGACTCCTTATCTAATCGAGTCATCTCGTGTGCAGACATGAAGGTTTGGAAAAAACCGTGTTAGCTGAGTTGCACGTTCAAGAATGTTTCGTTCAAAAATTACCCTTGTTATGAATTACCACTTTGTTTTATGAGAAGTAATCTCAATAGCTGCAGTTTTGTCGTTAGAATAATAAGAATTCAAAAAATAACAAGTCCTTTAAATCGTCGGCATTAACAGTTTCTACCACAGAGCACTTCAACAAGCTAACAAACCTCATTTAACTTTACTGTTTGCAAGGAATATTTCACTTCAAGATTGAAGCAGAGTTCTTCACAATTTTAATCTGCTTTGCACATTGTAAAACTAAAAAGTGAAAAGTTTTCTGGCTCGTTAATTAATCGTTTATGCGTGTTATATATCTCTGAGCGTAGAGCTGCCCGGGCTGCAGTGTCACATCAATTACAAGACCGGCCTGGCGCTGACCACCCACTCGCATCAGGCGTCGTGCCCAGGTCGCCTGTAATCATCATCTGCCATTAGGGCAGCCAGTCGTCCCTACATTGTACTGACGTGTGCCTCATGTACTGTGTACTTAATAATTTTATAATACATTTGCCCTTCGCACAGTATCTATAATGACCACGAGTAACGTTTGGCAGCCAAGTAATTCAACAGTCGTGCACTGGCAGCGTCAGTAAAAGTGCGTTGCACTTTTGAGCAGCGACGTATTCTAGGCTTGGAACAGTAAAATCAAAATTCGGAGCATGCATTTCAAAGTTTTACTCCGTTTTGTTAACTGAACGTTAGAAATAGCATTTTATCGTGCAGTTATTTATCGATCGTCAGGCTTTTAGGAAAGGAAAAATATTTTAGTTTTTATTATAAATTTATCCACACTTGACAAGCAAGTGTAAGAATTTTTGCGTTTTTATTCTCCCCTTGCTCACCACAAAGTGTTCTTGCATTTGAACACCCTCACCTAATCAACACTAGCAGCTCGGCTGCGTTTCACCAACTCTTCGCTCTCTTATGCACACTTAGTTCCCATTCGTCTTGCTGTAATAAAAATACATCTTTCTTCACAATTTACTCGTACAAGAAATTCACAAAAGTTTTGGTTGAAAGCAACTTGAAGCAGCCGCTGTCAAGGGTTTCTTGGGTAAGAAGTTTGGGCAACACTCCCGTGCTGTCGAGTTGGTCACCATGAGCGTTCTGTGTTTAGATGTCGTGGCTCAGTTGGGTTTGGAAGCTCTTCAACTCTCCCACAAGTGGAAAGAAGATCAGCTCTGGGTAGACACTTCCTATTTTTCTCCCTCAGACACTTGACAAGTCACCCGGCTAAAAACCATAAAACCCATCTGCCACTTTAACATCACGATTTTTCAATCCATGTTGATCTTATTTGAAGCTGCCAGACTTCTATCTATCTCTGAAGAAACTCTGTTACGTTGTCTGACGTAAATGAGAATACGATCGTATTTTTCTCTGACCAGAATGTTCGTCGTGGATTTTTTCAAATCCTTTTATCTGTAAAACAAAGAAGAATGCCCGTCAGTTCTGAACTCTGGTGACTGTTTAAAATTTACATCTAAAATTCTTCCCACTGATGTTTCATGCAAAATTCAGTGAAACATCATGTTCATGCAAAATTCAGTGTTCATAGGCTATATTTTTTTCACCACGCTGTGACCTTTACTTTATGGTATGTTTTTCTTTTCATTAAATTGATGTGTTTTATTTTTGTTTGTGAAAAATGATAAAATAGCAGTAGAAACATTCATTCACTACAAAAAATTAAAACATAAAATAGAATAGAATGTTGAGAATCGGAACATTGATGCTATTTAAAAGCCAAGAGTGTCTTGAATTTTATGTGCCATAATTTTTAAAAATAAAGAGCATGCTTGATTTCATTGGCGTTCAGTTTATAAATTGAAACTATTATTTTATGATATTAATATCAAATATTATGTGATAGTTCAAAACAAAAAGTAATTCGGTTTTTCAGTTAAGCTACGAGCACACAATAAAATTTGATTGCGAGTAGCTATTTTATGCCTATTATTATGTGAGTAGCTACTAATTTGCTTCCTTCTATTACAATTCAGTACTTTAGCCTGCATCAACAATATTGATGTAGCTTTTTACTTGGGTCTGATGATGATTTTAAAGCAAACCGGTATAGAATCCAGTTTTTACGATTTTTAAATTAATTTTAACAACCTGACTTTAAAACTACTCGTTGATGTAGCACTTTAGGGTACAACCATTGCGTCAGGACTTGCATACTTTCACTTTAGTTTACCTAGAATTGAACTTATAAATCAAGTTCATTTTCATGGAGACCTTAATCCTCATTGGTGGACTTTCGACATCTTTTAACTTCAACTTTGATTGTTAATGATCTAAAAATTTGTTTCCGTTTTAATAATCACACCTTTTAACTAAAATTATTCTCAATTATAACAATGCCCAATAAGATTCACTGTTCTGTAACTGCATAGGAGAATTCCAGGGCAATGAGGAAAGTCTACAGTTGGCCTTTATCAATGTAGGATAGCTTCCATTATTTTTTAGGCTTTATTATTCGCTTAAAGTGTTGAGTTTTGATTAAATTTTGTGCGTCGTCAGTTTACGAGCCAAATACCGGCATGTTACAGTAACTGGTTTCTAATGATGTTATTTGTGTCCGATGAGTTTTTGGAAAATTTATCTGCTGACATGCAGGCTCCAAAATGTTTCCTTTTAATGACCTTACCACGCTTTTGTAGTTTACTATTACCTCAATAATGTATACTCTTAAAATTTTTCCGAATTATAATTACTTGGACGCCCCGTCATTCAATGTACTTTGACCTTACATGGAAATCACGTAATTTTCCATGGTCTGTAATAATTTTACCAAAACGTTTCAGGAACAATTTTATCAACAATATGTACGAAAACAATTACATTACATGTTATGTGCTAAAAGTGTGACCGATGAAACTAATACTAAATATGGTTTTAAACAAATTTTTTTACTGAAAAAACATGACAAGCAAGCATTTTCTTACCCTATTTATTGCTTATACTGTCACGAGCTCATAGTCCTCACCTGAGGATGCAACCCACTTTCCAAACAATGTGTATTGTGAATGCTATCAGGCCTTATCTAGACGCAGAGACGTCGGCGCAAAGTGCTCAGCACCCAACTGCCTGCACGACGTGGGAGATCATCCTTCACAGACCAGATCATCATGTAGTGCAAATCGTGTCCGCTGCGACTGCGTATCTTTCCAATCCAGAACACAATACACTCTGGATGAAGTTACAAATCTTTCTCCAACAGGACCTTCCCTTTGTGGGCAAAAATATGGATCACTGTGGTACATAAATTAAACAGCTCTCGTTTGCTCAGGTCAGACACATAAATGTCACAGACTTGTTTGGTTCCGCTGGATAAAAATAGAAAGAGAAACACTTTCCTCCTCCATACATGGTCAATACAGGCATGAGGAGAAAGGTGCATTGTACACATCTTGGACATGATCAACGGGATAAATTTTATTTTTTGCACCATACATTTATAGTCGAAAATTTTTGCTTGCATTCTATTATTTTCTTACTTGACAAATAGCGGTGACAAAATGAAGTTAATATTATTTAAAACTATACGCTCATGAAGAATGTTTCTTCAGACTATCTACTCTATCGACGGAGTTACATCTGTACAGTATATATTTCACTGTTAATGAATGCATCTTTGATATCCAATGCACTATCCTGGGAGTGACAAATCTCTCGATAATTCAGTAATGAAATTTTGGTATTGTACGAGAAATTATCTTCGCTTTAAACTAGAAAAAAAGGTCCGTCTACTTTTTCAGGAGTAACCGCACTTTTATTGGCGTGTGTGGTTACTATTATGTTGCTACCTTTGACCACAGATTCCTTTAAATTTAGTTTAACATAAACCAAGAATGTAATTTCCATTTCATTGGTCCCGTTATGGATTGAGACAAATTTCTCGGAAAATTTTCAGCCTGTGGTGAAGTTACTTTTTAGGCACTCCGTTATCAAAGCATTATATTAACATCTGAGACACAGACCACTGGGCGTAATGACTTGATCAGAGGGCTTGCGCCGTGAGGAAGAACCACTGCTACAAGCTTAACGCTGTTATTAGTCAAGAGGAATCATTAATCTTCACCGTGTTCGGCATATTAAAGTTCTGGTATGGTTTTTTTCTTATACTTCTCACTGTGATCAAGAATATGAGCTTAGAGGTCCCAGTGAGCAGGATCGGAATCTGTGATCATCAATTATGTGAGTCTGGGCAAGGCTCGAGAGACACCGAGTTGCGATAGCCTTGCTCTAAACTCAATCGGGCAGCAGCCTCGGTCCTATCTTAGCATCGACACCATTCGGGTGTGTGTTTAAATCTCTTGACTTAACGACTTGGCATGCGCACATTAAGAGTCACATTCATAAGATAAGAGTGTTCAAATTTCGTTTCTCGTAGCAAAGTGGCGCTTTAAGCGTTATTGGTGAGAAAGAAATCGTAGATCACGGATAAAACTTCGAGCCATTATTTTAGCGATATCTCACGACTGTGCATATGATTTCATAAACTATTAAAGCTTAATTGTACATAACAGTTATACATGCTTGTCTGCTTGTAATGAGACTCTTTACAATTTATGCAGATATCAATATAACATCTTGCCATAAAGTAGCACTGGTTGCAAATAATACTGTCGTTCTCGGACCCATTTGAAAACTCCTTTCTGCAGCATTACTCAACGCTTACTCCTATCTACATAAGTATTTCCTTTACAAAAGTTTGATTTCGTGTTAGAAATTGTCTATACCCAAATGTATGAAAAGAACAATGTTATTAGCGTCACCCTTTTGGTGCGCATGCTTTTCATCGTCATGAAGGTGTGTGCGAATAAACAAAAAATCAGAGTCGAATCGTAAACAAGAAAAACTTTATGGATAATGTTAAGCGTTTTCCTAGATCAGTGAAAATTTATTTGATCGTCAACGTGAACCAAAGAACGTCGTTCCCCTATTTCAGCATTCTGGATTACTCATTCAAAACGTGTTCTTGCCTCTGATTCGGAATTTAACGTACGTCCTCAATCGACTTGAAGGTCCTAAGAGCGTTTTGCGGTCGCTACTTCAGTTGAATAACGCTCATTTGCATTCAGAATGGACCACAAGCATCTCTCTGGCCTCATTTCAAAGCGGCTAGACCTGTAATGAAAATTTGCCTCTTCTTTAAGATTTAAGCCCTGACATTGCTGATTTATGGATGTTTAAAGCCCGGAGAACATGTGTTGATAAAAATGTAGTACTTGTAGCAGCACATTAACACACACTGGTCAATATTTAGTGCTACAGTTTGATTTACGTTTCAGTTATTGCTTAAGCTAACTCTTTTTTACATTATAGCAGTTGAATTAGGGAAAACTGGCCCAATTTTTTATAATTTTGACAGCAAATGAAGATGAATTGAACTTATATCATTGTTAGAATATTTATTTTTGATAAATTAATAGTGTACGGCATGTAGTAGTAGAAATCATAGTTTAACACCATGAAGTAAATAAGAAGTTGATTTCGAGGAATAAAGAGAGGTTCGCGCAATGACACATGAAACATCAACTCAGCACGATTGTTGTGGGACTTTTATACTCCCATGTCTTAAAAAATTTACCCGGATAAAAGTAAGAATAAATTCAAGACCATTTCTTAGAAAACTGGTTAGATTTGGCTAATGTCTCGGTGGAAAAAATATTTAATATTCATCGTGAAGAACTCAAAGAATATACTGAGAAACACAAAACCGTTTCTTTCGGTCTCTTCCTTGAAAATATGACGAGCTAGAAGTTATATTCTTAAAAGTCCTAGCTTGGGATGTTTTTGGCCCTAGCCAGTGATGAAAATATAGGTATCAAACAGCGTTTTAATCATCGGAACGATCACAGGTGGTCTCATACATAGTAGGGATAAAGTTCGCTTGTGTGTGACTCAAACCGAAGAAGTGGCTTCTGTGGTGAGTGAGCAAATGCGATAGCAACTGAAAAAATGTCCTCGTTTTCGTGGAATTCAGGGAAAAACTTGATAAAAAACGTTATTATGCTTAGAATAACTAAAGTAAAACTCTTGCCGTTCTACAAATCTCCATACGTTCTGGCGAAGCTAGATCATACTCTAGACGGATAGGCAGCTCATATTTCATATTCAATCTCAATAAAGGAATACTGTAGCTCCGTTGTCTCCGGAACTGAACTCTTTGAATTATTTTAGCAGGTCTGTAGGATAACAATGTATTAGCAATAATTGGAGTTCGAAAGCGATATTTACAATGCAATGAATGAAAGTCTCTTAAGAGTTATCCATTGTTTCCTTAATATAGCAAAAGGCGTATTCATGATGTTATAGAGTCTGGGACATCACTACCATTTATGGACATCTGATTTGCATATGGGTTTGTAAAGCCTTTTTAAGTATGCTTGATGTACACGAATAAAATTCACTTACGATCAAAATTGAACTCTCTTTTTACGGACCGTTCATCTCAGCTACTAGTTTTCACATGGGAGTTTTCAGGATTGGAAGCCGGTCATATTTGACTTGCTTTAATAATAACTGTGCAAAACTTTACAAAACTAATAACTTTACAAAAGTCATTAGTCATTATCCTCCTTTGTGATCTACTTGCTTTCCTTATGCAGCTCATCTGAACTCTTAACAACATCACCAGCTTGGTCGACTGGTATCACCAGCTTGGTCGACTGGTGAGCGAATCTGATTGCGAGCGGAAAGACCCGGGTTCGAATCCCGCTGCCGACATGGTTGACGCGGCTAGAAATACGGCATGGGACTTGGGTAAACAACCGAATAATTATCGGAGTAATTATACGACCCAAGAATGGGCCAGAAGGTTCGTTCCTATAGCCTCATTCTATTCTATTCTATTCTACATCCTGCAGCGTTTTGGGGATGGGCCCTGCCAGTCTCTGCCAGAGTTCCGTGTCGGATTTGATCTCTTGCAACTTGTACTTGATCACTGCCTTCAGCTTGGCCTTGTTCCCTGCCTCCACCTCTTTTACCCTCTACATGATGAGTATCCACACTTGCTCTACGGGCCACAAGCCAGCCATCTTGAAAGTCAGCTACAGCCCTCGGTTGCCGAGCAGCTCTTTCATGGCTGTGACAGCATCCTGAGTAGCAAAGAATACTTTGAGTGAGCAAAATTTGTTGCTTAATAGATTCTTGACTAATACATTTTGAATTTTGCTGGGTCACCTTTTATAATGTATAAAAACTCTTTAACGCCACGTGGAACTGTCTCCAGGAAACTCCTCATGGAAATATAAGATCATAGAGTACGGAAGAATTTTCAGGACATCACTCCTCATTGCGTCTTTATTTCGCCCCAGGTACTTCAGCTAGCGAATTTGTTCATTTTCAGTACATTGCTCTGTGCTTGCGGAAAATCTTGATTGCTATTAAATTTGTTTTAATTGTGCTCTTACACCCATTCGAATTCCTCGAGTTACATCACGCTTGTTGCTCCTGTAGCCACGTAGGAGTAACTTATTAAGTCGCATCATAAGATTTACTCTTTATCACTGGAATGTTAAGGTGAATTTAAATCCGTCAATAATTATATATTAATATCCATCTTTACCAACAGTTGGAGCTCCCCTACTCCGCCCGTTTTTTGATGTCTATTTTAAAAAATATTTTATTCTACTGTTATAACTGCGCGTCATGGCATTTTTCAATTGGTCTTTAGAATGCAAAGTTTTCCCTCGAAATATTTGTATAAGCTACAAAAAATAACAATCAGATGAAGTAATGTTCTGACAGTGACGCAGGTGAAGCATCATTTTTCAGGCAAAAGCCCGAATTCACCTGACATTGAGTCACTGAGGCGATGCGTGAATTCACATTTCTTTGATGAAGGATGACTTCTTTCTTATTGGATTAAGCTTAATACCCTGTTACTAGAGATCTGTGAAGCCTTTACAGTTGCCGAATGCAGAATTCAGGTGTAATTGTCCCGTTGTCTTCTAGAAGCTCGGAGTGAATTATCAAAGGCAAGATAATATGATTGATCTTGTCATATTGCCCCTTGAAACAAGCACAATTGATGTTAAAACAGGATACTTTTTATGAAATAATAGGCTACTATTGATAAATTTAACCTAACTGTAGAAAAAAAGTTATTCACGTGTTTTTGAAATTTTCTCCTGTCCAAGTAAAAAGCAGGAATAACAAACTGATGTGACTTACTCGAACGCGAAAGATACTAAGTACATACTTTGAACTGACGTGCTGAAAAGATCTTTGGTGGCACCGGTAGTCGTTTATGATCGGGAAACGTTCTTGAAAGTTACTTCTCTTGGGTAAAAATATAATATCATCACTCTATTACCTGGCTGCTTTTAATGATAAATTTTTGTTCTAAAATGGAAACAGAAAATACAAGTTTATAATTAGTATCAACTCAACTCTACAGTTTTTGTACTGTTCCTTGATACCTGTAGATTTTGCCATACACCGTAGGGACTGTATTTTGTTTCAATACGTAAGAGCAGATTTGATATTCAGAGTATCGTTTTATCATTGCTGTCGGAAAATAAACCTTGGTAACCCGTGTTTATAATGCTACAATAAACATGCTACAATCATACTCATTTAACTAGCTGGAAGAGAATGAAATTTTAATCCATCATGAATTTAAAAATTCTCGGAATATAAACGAGCCGTACCTCCGTTATTAGTTTCATCATACCTCAGCATTTACCATACAAAGGATATGGTTCTATTAAGCAGAGTTTATGAATATCATTTTTGGTTGAGAAATAATTCGTGAGTATTTTTCTTTAAATTCGACATTACACGGAATGATAGAATGCAACGGCGAAATGTTTAAAGTCATTCACAAGAATTATTTTTGTTCGAAATATCATTTTGATATCACTTTGATGATCATTGCGTTTTTTATGATCATTAAAACAGAATGCCAAATGAATAAAACAATATTTTTGACACCATTTACTTTTTTTATTAATCTAGAAAGCTTCTAGGTAAATTTGCTTTGAGTGCGAATAAAGAGCAGTTCCTCAAAGTACAGTCCGCACTTTATTTCCACGCTTCAAAAAAAAAAATTTTACCCTCAAGGACGAATTACACACCTGTCGACCATTTGAGTTCAATGAAAACTTCACAAAAATCGGCACACGATCGCCGAGTTGCTGAACTTTACTGAGTGAGGGAAAGCGGTTCACCTCAGTTGTTCATCACAATTCATCTTCTTGGTCAATTCTTCCATCGTTTGACGTGAATTTTCGGAAATTCTTATAAATGACATGAAACATTTTGCACAGACGTTTTGTTTCTGCCTGCATTGGTAAACTTGAAATAACCGTCATGAATTATTCTTCAACCCAAAATTAACCATCAAAAATTTAGCTGTAAACTAATCAGCGAAGTCGTCTTCAAAAAATATGGGTCCTCACTTGAGTAAATGTAAAGGTCAGTGCACATTTAGCTCAGCATTTTTTTTTGACGATCAACTAACTTATTTTCAGTGCTTGAAAAAGTGAATAAGAGATAAAAGAAAACACATTTTTTTAAGAATGAACAAAATTGGATTTAGTGTCAATGAAGAATAAACTTAACTTCATCACCTATATTACTGAACATACTTCCCTGCACTTAGACCATGCATTCATCACTTCCGTCTCCTTCAAATTCTTATATTTTTATAATATAGGAAATTTTTCTAAAGAATTCAGCGTTCATTTTCAATCATTAGCCACTAAAGAAAACTATGCTGAAGACTTATTGTCATGTAGGCATTGAATAGGATTTCAATAATTGAATAACTTTTTGGTAATTAAATTACGATTCAGATTACGATTGACTCCTTCTTGAGAGGTACTACCGTTGCAAATTCACACCTATTGCATTACTCGACGTCTTGAATAGTGAGGGTACTTGGAAAATATCCTATCCGATACATGAAATGGTGTTAGCGGAGTCCAAAATCAAACGAAATATTTTTTCAAAGATATTTGCTCCAAAACAGTAGTTGAACGATTATGTTTTACGTCTCTACGTATTAAGTCTCCTTTATTTTCAATACCCTTCATCCACTGGTACATGAGTTTGCTTAACACGTTGACTCTGTAGTGGTACGTACGTATGTGGGCCACTTAGGTTAGGTTTTGTAAATTTTACAGTGCCTTCTAGTAATAATATGTACAAAGTGAAGATTTACACCAGCCAGGCAATCAGAGGCAACATGTTAAGAGGTGTAATCTTTTATCAGTTTCATCATCAACTTCGATGACAGGCTACGGAGTTTGGTATGGCTATAGGTTTGGTATGGTAGGTTTGACTGTTGAAAACTCGGATGCCATATCGGATCCTTTTGGACAGGAGCAATCAGATCAATGTTCTTTTGTTTCTCGTTGATAAACGCTGCAAGCAAGACGTCATGTTTGTGCTGTAGCACCGGCAAAAAACTTTGTGATTCGCCTCAAACTTCGATCGAGTGACAACAGTAGTGCAATTATAGGTACGTATGAACAGTAGGCAGTGTTAAATGCACTGTTAACGTTTAACGTTAATTCTTAAACGTTAGGATTATAAGCACTGATTTTCAAATTTCATTTAGGGTAGGAAAATTATTATAATTAGGTTTAAGTTTTTGTTCTTTTCATGTTTTTTGGCTTACAGGAGGTATGAGAATATTATATCTCTTTGTGATAAATATGATTCCTGAGATGTTTCAGTGATAGCGATTTCCAAAAAGAAATATAACATGGAATGCGGTCTTACTTTTTCCTGAAGTTTTTGCTAGGACATTTACAACAGATGTCCTCGAAACATTATGCTTCCTATGTTTTCAATTTCAAGTTGAAGCACAAGCTTTTTTTTAACGTCTAATGTTTGCATGTAACAATATTGAGCATATATGTTCTGCGAATTGAAGTATCATAGATTAAAAAGTATACGAGTTTACAAGAACAATTTTCAAATCTCTGACAGGAAGGCCTCAAAATAATATTTTATTTTACAAGTTGCTCATTGAATAATGTGCAGCGCAATTTCACAGTCACTTTGGCTGCTGTGGGAACCATGCAAGTCTTCCTATCACGATCTTCGACTACACTGGCACGATGAACGTTCTGAACTCGGGATTAGAGACGAACAATTCTTTGTTTAGATATATTAGATTTGACTCCACTATCAATTCAACTGACAACCTTCCCATTTTTCAGACCACTAACGAAGTGCAATACTGGCTGAGAGTTATGGAAAAGCCTTTCAGTGTTTGGGACTTGCAAACTCTATAAAGAGTATATATAAAGCTAACGAAGTCGCAATGATAAGTTCAGAGATAGCACCAGATTTGTAGAGCCAGTTGAACGCTGATCCAGATCACGTACTTGAACCAGGTAACTATCTTCAAGGGTTGGAATTATTTACGATAGACACCGAAATATACTAGGTCTCCTTCGAATAGCTTTTATTTATGTTAGATTCTCCGTAGTGATACGAGCAGCCATTCAGTAGCGATCTGATAGCCAGCATTATGGAGGAGATGGCATTTTCCCGCTCAATGCTTGAATTAAAACTCAGTGACTCTATGACAAGGACTTTGTCGAGAGCCTCGCTCCCGAATGGTTTGTATGCATAATAAATGAGATGCTCTGTGGAGATGTCCGTCTTGGACCTTTTATCACGGGTCATATAAGGCGTCCATACATCGTGCAACTCACATTTGGCCAGACAATGTCTTAATACGATCTCGTCGCCACCTGTATACCAGAGGCAATACTGATGTGATAAAGATTTCAAGAGTCACACTTCTCTGTGACTCGTTTTTTTTGTGACTTAACCCTGGACAAAAAGGAAGTAATATATTAGAGAGGAAAATATCTTTAACACAGGTATTAAGTTAGAAATTTGAACAGTCAGAACAGCATGACAATGTTGTTCCTACCACTACGTCATTTTATGTATAAATTGTTCTACTGGGGATAGAAATGTTTGCGTTTTCATACAGTTTTAATTCTTATCTAAAAATTGATGTACCTTCTGTTGCCAATTGTTGATGGCTAGTTACATTTAGCATATACTCCAGAAGAAGTGCGCATTAAAAGCAGACTAGCAATCCCTGGTGCAGTGGCTAGCTTTGGTTCGAGGGGCGAAAACAAAATTGTACAAGGGGCGGCTACGCGTGCGGGTCGAGGCGGCACGGCCTCGGCCTCCAAAACTTAGCTGCCATAAAGTGAGGAGTTTCTGGCACTGTCGTCACGGATCTCTACTCGATCGTGTTTGGATTATTGCTTTGCTACCCATCTCTTAAGGAATTTCTGCTCGACGAACAAAGGAACAACAGATAAAATACAATTAACACCAGACAGTTATTTTGCGAAACTGAATATCAGTGTCGGTAATAAGCGCCCCAGTTAACGTTGTCGTGCCTAGACTGGAGTAAGAAAGGCTTTACCAGCTATGAAGTCGTGTCCCTGAACAGCGCTCTTGAAGGGCCCTCGACATCGGGTTTGTGGGAATGCAGCTGAAGTCTGTTCGTGTGGCATGACCGAGGTTTGAAACTGTGCGTCAACTTTTCATACGAGGAAATAAGTATATTGTGTTAGACGTTGAAATCACCTCTATCCAACAAAAAGCAGCTACAGTACTGCGTTACCGGAGTCTTTGTCATGATATTGATTATAGCTAAATCGAGCGCATAAAACTTCATTTTAAGCCTTGAAATGAAAATACTTATAGCTGCAGGTTACCTCGGGCCGGTTCTTATTTACTTTTATTCCTTGGCATTAATGAGTTGACAGTTCAGTGAATGTTAGGAGTAAATAATTATTTTGCCTTCTTGTTTAATAAAAATTGAATTTACAACAAAAGGAAGTAATAATTGTTTCGAAAAATGGGAATGAGGCAAGTGAAAGACAGAATTCTTGACCAAAGTTATATTGAATTACAATACTGTCACAATTAGCTCTCGTCTTCCAACCACTAGAATATCACTTACTAAATGCGGAAGGTCTGCAAAGATGACGAAAATGTTATTGATATTCAAGTTGTAATTTCCAGTAACAAAACCCCGTCAACGACCACTTAATACTTCTTCTACACTACAATGAAAATCAATATCCATGAGTTACTTGTAAAATGTCCACATGTTTATGAGCGATTGAATTAAGAGGTATTGCACCCAGAGCTGAGTTTTTGAAGATGTAGTTAGTTGTAGATCTTTCCATTCGTTATGTTCTTTTCTCCCAACTAGCAAAATACGAGTATATTATGTGAGATTTTACGTAGCTGCTTGCATTGCCTGAGCATTGAATGTTTCAAGTGCACGCATTTTTCATATCGTGTGAAACGTCTATTGTTTCCCAACTAAAACTTCCAGAAGTTTTCCTTACCTTTATGTGAGTATGCCCCGCGTGATAACAAAATTTTTAATCCTTTAGTGACGTATATGTAGTTCATATTTTTCAAAAGGTGAAATCCTGTTCTTCAGGAGAAAGCTCAAATGACATTTACTTGGTTTAAATAAGCTTCCAAAGAACATGATATTGGTGAATGCGAAAAATAAATGAATCTATATTGCAATTCAGGTTCTTAGGAAGAAAATGCTTGCAACTGTCAAGGTATCATAGAACATCGAATGCTATTACAATCATAATAATGATGAACATTTACTGTATAACAAGCAAACTGGTAACTTGTATTTAAAAGTACTTAAAAGAGAAAGCAAAAAACGAAAATTGTTAAACTATTTTAAATAGTCGTATTCGGAGACTATAAATAAACATTTCAAATACATGAAAGGGAAAAGAAATGCACGCATACAAATTTTGATAAAGTTTTTTGCCATATTTCAACCATTACAACTATTATACATCCATATCGATAAGAATGTATAGTATCTATTAAATCTGTACCCATCAAATGCAACATACAGTTGGAGATTTATGCTTTTCGTCAGTAGCATATCATTTACAAAACTAAATCCACATTAACCTAAACATGAAAATGGAAACGCCAGCTACAATTTTCTTTCCAGGAGGTTGAATTTAATTTAGTGCCGTCTCTCTACAAAGCCACGTCATTACTCTCTTTGTGTCGAATAGACGGATTCATTTCTTTGCAATGCCATGATTCCTTGGTTCTGCAGCGTAACTTGAGCTGCATCATTCCTGTTAAAAACAAGGGTGATGCCAATATTACCACTATCACCACTAACTTCTCATGTGTCAGTGATACTCTCCTAATATATCCAGCATGAGAATTCTTCAGCAAACCCCCTCTCTAAATTTTTGTATTAATGGTTTATTTCAACCCTCTAATACAGTCCGATTGTTTCCTGAAATTTCATAGCTAGGCACAATAGTGCAACTGACATTAAACAGTTCGTGCAGTTTGCAGAGACCTCAGTCTCCATCGTCTTTGCAGTCTGTTTTAAAGAATTGAAGTTATTACGATCTTAATTTAAAATTCGCCATGTTCCACCTTAAAATGCACTTTGAGACGAAGTTGTTTCATTGATTCGTTGGTCAAAGATTGTGCAGCCTTTTAGGCCGGCATGGCCCAAGCTTTGAAAATTCCTCTGCATACTGACAAACTTTTTTCTTGCATCCACTGCTCATTCTATGCATAGGGCTTGGGACAAGTAAAAATCAATCCAATACGTATGATGATATGAAGTGTTCGCTTTAGAATCTATTGCATTCAAGTTAACTGATAAACGAAGTAACGAGATTACACAATGTATATATGCAAGATGTAAAATATATGGTGTTATAAAATTGATGAAACAATACCGATTCGTTTTTAAAGTTAAATCTCACACAAATATATATGCAGATACATAGAGATGTCTCAATGTACATACATTTACTTTACCAAGAATCGAAAGCTACGGTAGAAATCAGCATTGGTGGAACCTCTTACGAATTGCATACAACTTCAGAATTTTTTCATTCATGACTTCCTTGCTTCACCCATTCATTGGCTTAACTACAAAAGTCATTTGTTGTTTGTAATCATGGTGATACATTATCCCTACAGTAAATACACGCTCGTATATTTCATGTAAGCATACTGTACTTATATACACCGTACGTGTTACTTCGGATTTACACTCATACTCACACAGACTCACTAAAAAATTCCCTGTTCGTAATTTGTTCACGAAGTTGACTCATTAAAATTAAATTTCTTCCTGTAAAGTGTACGTCTTGCGATAGGAAACCCTGATCTCGCATAATGTCAGTTTTTTAAGGTGAAAACTGTTGCAATTTTTCATCTTATATTGCTTTATTTTCATCTTCATTCATGTTGCAAGCTACCATTAATTGAAAAAGAAGTGCCTAGTAAGGGAACGAACCGATGTTTTTAATTCAATCAGGAATAGCAAAAATACTTAGAAGGAAATTACGCAATGTAACATTCAGAGAGTATTAGCTCTTACGAGATACGGTATTTCACTTTCTAACTTTTAGTTATGAAAGATGGCTGACATTTTTTTTCAGGTCAATTATGCATCATAACTTTCCAGCGACAAATGAACACGAGTTTGGGTAAAAATGACGTTTATGTAAAAAACTTCTTTAAATATGCACTAACAGCGCATCTTGTGCCATTTCCCTTTTACCAAGCACCCGCCGCACTCTAGTTGTGCAGAATATGTTTGCGAGAATATCCATCAAATAGATGTTGCCCAAGCGACTGTTCTATCTCAATTTCAGTGGAGACGGTGTAATGAGTAGTTTTGGAGGGCATGAAGGCAGCAGCGATGGATCACGGTTGACAGGAGCTCTCGAGATACACTGAAGCGTGAGAAAAAATCCGATAAGGACGTTTAAACACACGCACTCAAAATTGCATTCGGGACTTCAGGCTTTTCGTATATTTTGGCGACGGATAATATTTTGTTGAACTGACGGCAAATCGTAAGGGCATAAAATTTTTCTGCGGCAAGTAGCCAATGTTTAAATCATTATGGCTCAATTTTCACAGCCGTGAAGGTCGACGTGTGAGCTAGCAAAGTTGGTCTTGAGTCAACCTAGCATGAGAAGATATGTGATAAGGTCCAATTTCCTAACGTTCACGTATATATTGACAAAATTGTTGAATGTTGGAAAATAATTATGAAAAAAAAGATTGGCATTCAGGATTCAAACGATCTCACATTGGAATATAGTATCAGGAATTACTAATGATAGGACTACATACATTTTTTCCAAGGTCTTAGCACATATATACAAGGAAATTAAGTGCCTAGAACCATGAACATAGATATTTAATACATATAATCTTGACAATGGTTTGAAAGAAAAACATGATTTCATTTTAATTTTGGACGGGTTCATCTGCCGAAGAAATAGTTGAAATGTATCTTCAGAACAGTTCATCACGCTTCACAGATAGGAACTTTGTTAAGCAATCAAACCCTGCCTTGCATGTTCGAAAGAGAACTTTAATCTAGTTTCCTGGTTGAATCAAGCACTCACACCAAAGTGTCGGGACATATCTTCGTCTTGGTTCATCACGTCTCAAACTATCTTTTCCACTCAGCTGTCCAAGCACCTTGATGCATCGTTTCACGGGCTCGCCAATTTTACTCACAATCTAACGAATGGAGTGCATGGTTCAACCCTTATCCAAGGACTCGTCATGTTTATCTGATGAGCATCCAATGCTGAACAACACCTTCATCTTCTGGGTAAATTAAACCATATACTAGCACAATGAGGCCCATCGCACCATACATTAATCTACAAACTGAATATTAAGAAGTAAATACATGGATTTCAAAAAATTGTCCTCACCTTTGCACCAGTACGATTAGCAGATACTGACAATGATTGTTTGTAAATTATCTCCAGATCTGAGCTTATAAATCAGAGTTGGAGACGGCAGCATAATATGTATTACTGGACGGCAAACTGAAACACTACAGTTTAGCTTAACTCCTGTTGAACGTAGAGGTATTAAATAATATGTTTCCAAAAGGTGTTACTGCCTATGCAGTAGACCTATCAAAAAGTATTCACAATATCTCTGTTGTTTGTACCTAATGGGAAACACTTCAATTTTGTACGTAATTTTTTAATTAAACGAAAATGCTCGCTGCAGTTTATGAAGCTACGTTGAGCTTTGAACAGCCCGAAGCAATGATGTTTTCTACATTCTAGTGTGTAACAGCTCTGCAGAAATCGCTTAAGTGACTGAATAATAATTATTTAAAAATTTTAAATCTGTGAATTGTGGCCAACTAATTTTAATATTGACAATAAGGAGTCTTGCTGCATTCACAAATGATGTCCTGTGATTAAAATTTGAAAATACACATAATCGTTATACAGTATGCGGTGAATAACATCAACATTTTTCTTGCTGATTAGGATATTTTCGTGATCTGACTGTAATAAACAGTTCCTTTAAATTTGTTATTTCCATGTCTGTTGTTGAGAATGAGCCGAGGTCCAAGCTCTTCAAATTGCTTAATTTGAAAATTACAGTTTTCCGACAACCTTTTTTCAATTTTTGCTCAGAAAGATGTTACTCAAATCTATCTGTACATTAATTAAATTTTGCTTCGTCAGAACAATATAACAATAAGTAGTTAACAATTCAGATTTGCACGAAAGAAAATGATAAAATTTTTGACCTGTATCTTACTAAAATTCTAATTGTTTAGCTTCTCAGTTCTGGAGCAAAACCAGTGCCTTGCACTGGTTTATATTTTGAAGCGATGGAATAATAAAACTGGAGTTGTTGACAGAGTGATGCCCTGACGGAGGAAAGAGTGTGAGTAGCACCTCAAGTTAGTGAACTCAGAAAAACAACATTCACAACCTAGTGTCGAACTAAACATTGATCCAAAAAAATTCTGACTGCTCTGTAATATCCAACTGCACTTAATTATAATGTGAACCCGTTCGTGTTTTTTAAGACAGCTCGTATATGGATATGTAAAATAAACAGGTGAGTTTGCTACCTTGCAGGATATTGACATTCTACACAGTCACTTTTTTTACTCATAAAACACACGGTACTGAATAAATTACTCAACGTAGAAGTCCATTCTCTGATGATGAAGTTTGTATACGCTGTGTGATAGTTTTTCCATCATAAACAGGAAATGAGGTATAGTCAATCATTTACAACTAAACTCGATGCAATTAATTGCTAACCGAAAACTCTGGGTGCAACCAAACTTTCTCACATCTGAGTAATCTTCGATCGCAACGATGATTTGGAAATTTTTCATCTAAACGTGAAAAATTCACGACGTTTTAAAATTAACTATTTAACTAGGTTTGCCCTCCCGTTAGTTTGCAGCCCTTGGACGCTCGGCAGCGATTGGTACCCATGCTACATTTGTTAGAATAGAATAGAATAGAATAGAATGAGGCTATAGGAACGAACCTTGTGGCCCATTCTTGGGTCGGATAATTACTTCGATAATTATTCGGTTGTTTACCCAAGTCCCATGCCGTATTTCTAGCCGCGTCAACCATGTCGGCAGCGGGATTCGAACCCCTGTCTTTCCGCTCGCAAGCAGATTCGCTCACCAGTCGACCAAGCTGGTGACGGTGAGGGGTGTTCACCGGGAAGTACTACACTTTTATCGATTTGTGTGTCATGATCTTCTTACTTGAAGAATTGAAGGACTACATTCATTGCAGATCGCCGCTTATACTTCAACGTGAAGGACTAGAATTTCTACCGCTCGGGAGCCAGTGTTTTACGTATGGTTTCTTACTCGTTTTACGCGGCAAGGGTTTCCAATCTTTTTTTCGCCCCGCACCCCTAAAGAAATTTCATTCGAACTTCGCACCCCCTGAAATTTATATTTTTCTCAAGGATAACTTATGCGAATTCCGAATAGTATTTTACCAAAAAAAGATTGTTACTCTATTCTTTAATATACGTAATTTGTAAAGGAAAATACAAATGTAGCCCTGAAATATAAAATAAATTAACATTGGAATAAACTTCAGAAAATTAATCTTTTACTTGAAATAGAACAAATAACTAAATAGTAGAAATAGTACTCAATACTACAAGGAGTAGTTCTCAAATGCTTGGAAAATTCCACTATTTTCATATGTAACAACAAAAATTACCAGGCAGTGAGGAACAGCTGACGCCTGAACTTGTTTCATCCTGGTAACAAACATGTTCAATTTAGATCCTTTAGGATCTAACTTTAGAACTTTAGGAACTAATGAAAGCGTTAAATGTATGGTAGGATTGAATCTTTTCAGCTATGTATGTGACGGCCACTAAATAACGATGAAAATTAAAACAAAGTTAGCCCATTGCAAAATAAATAAAAATGCCAACATAGAGCCAATGTCCAATTATTTACGTGTACCTTTCTCGCACCCCCTGGAATATCGTCTCGCATCCCCATTAGTGCCCTGGACTAGATGATGAATCCCTGTTACCCTTATCCTCCTCTTTCTGTCCCTCTACGGGTTTCAATGTTTTTTCTTTATTTGAGTCATATGACGGAAGAGAATGATTTTCTTCCTTTTGTCTACCTAAAGGATCTCCCATATCCTTCCTAAGTCAGTTCCTCCTGTACGGTTTGATCTTCATGAAACTCAGTTTATCGGAAAAGTGTTCTAGATTAAGGGTTCTTCGTAAAAAGCAACATGACCATCTCTGTCAGCATACTGTCAAGCTCCAGTTCATTTTAGGTGGAGAAGCCCATTGATTATTGGCTGTATAGTTTTCTAGAGACCGTCCAGACTCCCATGATCTGGCGAGTAACTATCACTACTCTTTTCGGCAAGGGAGACGTCAAAAATACTCCAAAATTTGTTATTGTCGTGAATGGACACTTTGGACAACTCACTAGTTGTAGATAGAAGTAGAGCAGTGAGCTAATACTGATTATGTTTATTGTCCCATATAAATTCCTGTTTGTGTCCTACCCTAATATTTATCCCCAACCATAGCATTATAAGTTCTTGAAATGTTCGCAAAAATTGGTAAGATGTATCGAAAATAGAAAACGTCTACTCCGATGTCACTAGAGAAGTCGCTAAACTAGAAGAATCAGTCACATGCTGAGTCAATCCCAGTTTCTCAAACGTCGTTTTTCATTTGGAGGAATAAATGTTGCGTTAAACGTATTTCATTGCTGACTGGGAATGATTACTGAGTATGTATGACTGTGTTTGTATCTCGTTTATTCTCCGAAACTTACAATATGAGAGAGTGGGAAAGTACTGCGGCTGGCATGTATAGTGCTGGAGTTGTATGGGATTAGCTCGGGTTTAACTTTTCACATTTTACAAATTTCATTTTGTCTAAAGACAATTGGATATAAATAAACGTGTGCTGGAAGCAGGGTAACAAAGCAGTGCAAATAAATTTTGACCACTTGATTTGATTTTGAACGTTCTCAACATAAACACGACTAAAAATTCACCTGTTTAGGTCACCTTCTCTTGGCGATGCTCTCTCGTATTCTAAAGACTAACAGCAGATGGTAATGTAGTATGCAAGATTTGCCAAATGTTACATACAAAATTTTAGAATTTTATCGGCGGTAAGTTTTGCACTTCCAGTTTCCCTATCAAAAGTGCCATCTGGAAATCTGAGCACTAACGCTCCTGACAGCACATGCCTCTACAAAATTTTGGACATGGGTGGATTTTTCTTCAGGGCTCTGTGCCAAGTTTACGGGAACTCAGTTCCGGCCTGTTTGGCGCCGCAGTGCTAGGCACAGTTCATTACGTTTAGCACCACAGTACTAAGCACAGTCTCTTACATTTGTCGCCGCAGTGCTAGGCACAGCCCAGCACGTTTAGCACCGCAGTGCTAAGCACAGTCTCTTACATTTGGCGCCGCAGTGCTAGCCACAGCCCAGCACGTTTGGTACGGCAGTACTCGGCACAGCCTGGCACATTTGGCGCCGATGATGCCTGAAGTGAAAAAGTGTGCATTTTAGTTCTGCTAATTTCGTCAATGTTGCGATGATCGGTTAAGGTCTACCACAAGCCGGCAGTGATACTTGAGGTTTTGATCATGATAAAAATCAGCTACAATCAATCACTTCGTTGCTGATGCTCACTAGAAATTACGGAGTCTTTCATCAATCTACAAGAGCGCAGAATTCTCTGACCTTTTCCCATATGGCATTCTGAAGAGAAGATTTTATCATCATCAAACGTATTTCCTTTTATTCAGGAGTTCTGAATATTTTTTTATGAAGAAGTATAGTATCTAAGGTTGTTTTTAACACCAATACGAGTACCGACACTACAAGGGACAATACTTGTAAATCCCAACCATGCAATGATGTTTCAAGCGTTCACATCTCATCTGAACTCCTTTCGACTCATCTTGTAGCTGAAGGGCAGCCTTATTTTCTTGCTTCACTGTCAGACTTCCAACACCACGGCAAGAGGATTTTGATGCAGCCTCTTTCTTGTCTCCGGTGATAAGAATCTCACCTGGCATATGCATCCCTGACCTGGTATTTTAGAGACTTCATCTTGACTTGATTCGTCATTGTCATGTCATGGTGAGGCTGAGCACATCTGTTTTTTGCTACCAATGTTTGTGAACTAAATAACACCACTGTTTTCTTTAGTTATAGTTTTCTTGTTTGACATTGCAAATGTATGCACACGTATTGTCTTCCCTAACAAACAATGAGATTGTATTTTTCTGGCGACGAGAAACTAAAATCTGACGTCAAACAAAAGTCTAAATGAACCAATTTATCTTATGAACTGATTTACAGAAAAAAAACAGATAATGCTCTTACGGAACAAAACGAGTTGAGAGAAAATATATGCAAGGAAATTAAGAATCAGACTTTCCAGAATACTTGTAAATTCATATTTTTTTAATCTGTTGTCTATTTCATGTCCACGTGATTTTTGTGAGAAATAAAATTATTCCATTAAAAACTTGCACGAATGCATCTTGTGAAATAAGCTACGATCTTCGAAGAGCACGATTCTTAAATTGGATTGCATAGGGAGTTGAGAATAGCAAGAACTCCATTTATAGATGCTTCCATTTCCGGGTATTTTTCTTGATATACTGCTTTGAGCTGACAGAGGCATCCAGGCTCACTATATTTCATCCTTCTTGAATTTAATGTCAATGACCTTGATCCATCCTTTTGAATTTGACGTCAGAGATAACGTCAGAGTTCAGACAAAAAATATTTCAATAGATACTAGCACTTTTCTCTCTTGTTTTTCGTTTTAGGCACTAACTATTAGATACACGTGGGTTAATGATGATTGTCCAATGTTTTTAAATTGGTTTCATGTGTTTTTTGAATCATTTAGCCCAGACAATAGTTAATAAAGTTTTCCTTGGTTTTCATTTCCCTATGAAATAGGTCAATTGTTCAATGTTTAGGTATTGGTTTCATGTGTTTTTGGAATGATATAACACAGTCAGAAATCAATTAGGTTTTCCTACGAGTTCATTTACTCTTGTACTTGTCTAGATGAGTGAACTGTTTCATGTTCATTTATTTTTAAAACTATAGCCCTATTTCCCTGTGTATTGAAAGTCAAATGTAAATTTTGGGTTCTTTCGGCTGTTAATGAGAAAAGTAATCGTCAAATTTTCATTACCAGTTGTTTTAATATTATTTTCAGCTCATAATTTGAGATTAAGATTTAATGCAAACGTCGATTAGTTCGCGAGCCGAAACTTCTTTAAAATCACTTACAAGACTAGCAGATAGCATGGCCTCATATAAGGAATATTATTGGAAAAAGAATCGAATTATATATTGTATTTCGGATTATCACTCGGTACATAAACAGAAAGTAAGGGTATTATTTAAATAGTTCCGAATATATTTGGTGCAATGTACTGCAGGTGCACACATAAAATGTACGTTTCAACTTTAAATATCGCAACCTACTCTCAATTAATTGCTGATAAACTCCGGTTGTGCTCGAAAATATATGGTTATCAGATGGTCGTAGAAATAGAGTTCATTTTATGTATTGTTGCTAATCTCGTCCATAGTTTAGCTAATACTTGCATCAGATTCGTATTTTTCACTCATTTTAGCATTTGAACCATTTCAACAAACATCCTCCAATAAGGAAGAGATAATCACAGCATTTGAAAAACGAGAGTTTTTTTTAATATCCGTAGGGTTATAAAAAATACAGACTTACATAGCATAATGATTTCATTACCAAAAGTACTGTCGGGTCTTATTTATTTCTCTACATCATCGCTAAAACATATACAGCCCGATTGCTTGAGGTGCGGGCAATTGACCATGGCCGCTACGATCCATGTTCCAGCTAAATGTGGGTCACGAAGTGTAATTCGTTTTCGCCAAACAGAAGGACGTACTAGTTAACAAGACGAAATTTTAAAAGCATCGTTTTTTAGTACGGTATATTACACGAGGACTCAACAAAACACTCGGTGTTTTTACGATGAAATGGTATCTCAACTAATTCAGATAGATTTATAAGCTTGCTGGGAACCAAATTTCTAATAACAGTTATTTTATTTTCTAAGGTGATTAGATATTTTCGACCTGAAAACCACACGAGTACAAGCGAATCTAAAATAGCTGCCTAACAGATTGGTCAAAATGAACGTGATAATTTGGTGTTCTGCAAGTGGCGTCAACGTCACTGGGCCCAACTGTCCATGATGTTTTTAGAGCACTTAGAAAACACAGTAACGTATCACCAGTATCTGTAGCCCTGAAAGAGCCAAAAAATTCGACCACTGATGCAGTTCACATGATCACTCCAAAGCCTAGAGTCTGGACTGACCTGATCTATCGGATCGATGTTAACCGAGTTACCCAAAGGGTGCACATTGAGTGACTTTAATGTTAACCTATACCGTATGAAACTGAATAAAATTCTGCTCCTGAAGCTACTAATTTGAAAAGATTATAGTCATAAATTTGTATTTTATACTTGCTTGTAGTCATGGAGTATATTTGTAAAAACTTTGATGAATACGAATTACGTTGCTTAGTTATTATGACTACTGATGTCCAATTATTTGAGTTAAGTACACCTCTAAAGATATTGAGGAAACTATTGTTTATTGCAATCGGAGAAGAGATGGAAGTATCGAGATGGTGAAGGAAAGAAGCACTCTCTGAAAAACAAGTTTTGCAAACGTACGTTGAGCGAAAAATTTCATAAGAGGCTTACACAGACGGTAAATCATTATCTCTTTCATTTACACCGAACATTATCCAGTCTATGCTTGGCAATTAATAACCATCCCCTCATTCATCTCTGAGAGTTATGAAGGACTCCTGAAATAGCTCTTTGCTTCTTCTGCTTTCATTAACGAGGGTTGTGTCTGATCTGTGGAATTGTTTGGCGAATGGATTAGGGCCTTAATTTTCTTCTCGATTATCCAATCTACGGCCAATGGATTAAAGGCATAAATTGCGGACTGAGTTTATGAAGTCCAGCTAATTTTATTTCAGTTTTCAGAGTGAGTTGCATCACATCAGTAACTACCGCATGAAACGCTTTGTACTTATAAATTTTGTTTGAAAGGTGAAATATTGAACGTCTGAAACATGACATTAAGATAGCTAAATAATACCAAATTGGAAGCGCAAATTTTTCATAATCTGTTAATGTATAGTGTATCAGATTACTCACGTGATACCACTAGGTAAATGAAAATATATATGAAATGTACTTTTGATGCCACGAAATATCATCAGAACGTTTTTTAAACATCTGTGTTGACAACTTCATTACCCTGCTTTCACACATTAGAAGGTGTTCAATAATTATTGTTATACGTATTTCGATGAAAAGTCAATTATTCATGCTAAGATACCATTTTTTACAGTTTTTGCGTATTAACCAAATCATGTGCTTTCTAAGTAAAATATTTATGATAATGGCTTTCGATTTAGACAAAATAATAGCTATTTTAGAAAATCTTGAGCGGATATTATTAATGCCTTAAAAGTTACCAGAATCCTCATCTGGAAAACGTTGTAGCGGTTCATTGCCATCGGACCAGTAAAGAGTTGGCTTAGACAAGGTCGCCCTCGAACTGCCAGTACCTCAAAATTAGTAAAATCTACTAGAGATAAACTAGGAAGAAACCAAAAGGATCCCTTAGAAATTCACAGAAAAGGAGAATGTAAATAACTGTTGAAACCGTGTCCATCATTCTCCACAAAGACTTGAACAATAAAACATCAAAAGAAACAGCTGTTATTTGCAAAAAAATGTGGACAAATGCTTGGCAGAGGCTGAAATCCATTTCTCGTATCTGCGAAGACACGTTACCGTACCTAGTGTTGAGTGTCTAACAAAATTCGATGTCTAGCTAACATTCAACTTGCAAAATGATCGATTTTGATCTGGGACTCGTGAGATTGACACCCGGGTAGTAACTCGGAAGCAAGGAGCGGCGATAGTAATCTTTGGGCCGTCATCACTGAAACCTGAACAAGTCCATTTGGTTTTTGTGGAGAAAAGGGTTCAATTTCACCAATGAAAATCACCACAACGACATTCTTGCCAAGCCATTGTTGCATTGGCTAAGAATTATTGAAAAAACGGCAGTGGTCATTTCAGTAAAACTCAGCACCCTCACATGTAGCTAAGAAAATTCAAGAGGTGGCATCCAATGTTCCTCACTTTGTTTCAAAAGAGGGATGACCTTCATTGTCAGGCATGAATCTTCATGATTAAGGCGTATTAAGGCGTTCATAATGGTGGACGTTTCAGCAACTTGTCAAAAATATTTAAAGACTGAAGTCAACACCGAGAAGGTACCGGTCAAAATCCATCATATGAAGTCATTCATGACTCATGCAGGGCATTCTCTTAGCGATTTCAGCGTGTTGTCGACTCAGGCAGAAAATATATTAAAAAAGTAATAATTCTCAACTATTATATGTATGGCTACCATTTTTTGTTCCATCTGTAGATATTTGTTTATTGAATAAACGTGGACTTTAAAAGTTGGCACTTTAATTATTGAATCATTGATTTTTAACAAAGTAAGAGCTAACTTACGAATGATCTAATTAATTATGACATAACTTTAATAGGGCATTGAAATCCACAGTCGTATTCTCAATTAAAAGCACCGTTCTCGTCTTTTTTGCTTCTTAACAGGGAGAGAAAGCAGAAAATTAGATTTTTCCTCAACTTCTAGAAAAAGTTATTGATACCACGCTATACCCTATCATATCACAATGGATGGCTTCAAGGCTGGTTCTTCATAATCAATCAAAGCTTGAGGAAGATTTGAGGCCAAGATCTGCAGCAACATCGTTTGAAACGATGAAGTTACGACGTGATGCACGCAAGATCTGTTTGAGGATGGCAGTCTCGTCAGCCGCTCTAATCAAATGAAGCGCATTAACATGCATGCGAACCTTGCCGATCATAGCTGATCAGGTTACCTCGTGATGATCCTTTAATACAATCAATTAGAACAAATGACCTTTATGATGGTGCACGAAATGAAAGGGGTTGTGGTCTTAAAAAACAGGCCAACGCTCCTGCTGTGACGTGGAGCATCGTGACGGCATGCGATGAGCGGAGCTGAAGATTGACAGTTTTCTTGAGAGGGCTCTCTAAGGATGCGTGTAACCTCACACTTTTATAGCTTCAGTTTAATGTTCACGAGAGGTTGTACTACATTACCTGACGAGCCTTGGCTGAGTGCCCCCAGCACTTCGTTCGTTTCAGCGTATGAAAAAAATTGCGCTAAGTTTTCGATTTCAGGAAACATTCTAAATAGTTTTAAGAAAACGGTAGAAATGAACACACAATTAAGAAATTTACCCCTTCAATAATTTCTGCAGTTGATAAAGAAACATGTTAATCCAAGCTAGTTCTGTCTACGAAGTTAACAGAGAATTATTCACATGGTAATTGTGTCTAGTTTCTGTATTAAAGTGACAGATACGTATTCTGAAAATTTCTTTCACATTTAAAGATTCACCAGTTTTAGAGACGAGTGTCTTTGTTGAGTTTGTCATAGTTTTACTCCACATGTGTTTTCTATAACAGGGCCTCTCAAATTACGACTGCCCTCTATAAGGAACTTACAAGAAGTTGTAAATTCATAATATATGTAAAAGTCATTCAAATAAATTATATAAATATGCTATGTTAGTCCCTATTAAAAAACTATTTCCGTTTTTCAAATATTTTGGACTCTTGTGTTCTACGTACAAATATGGTCAGGGCTTGAGATAATGACACCTATTCGAATTTCAATTTTTGGTTCCTCACCAGAGCCCTGGAACTGTTGTTATTTAATTTGTATTTGTGGTGAATGAAAGGAATGTACTCTATGTTCAGTGGGGACACACAAAACCAAAAATGTTTAAATTAGAGTACTTCGAGTATATAAAAAAAAATTGTTATGCAATAATTACATACGGATGCACAACTACAAAATATACATTGAAACAAAGGAAGTTTTTATGCAAATGAACTTAAAAGTATTTTTCAATCTTAGGTGTGCAAGAAATAGAATAGAATAGAATAGAATGAGGCTACAGGAACGAACCTTCTGGCCCATTCTTGGGTCGGATAATTACTTCGATAATTATTCGGTTGTTTTACCCAAGTCCCATGCCGTATTTCTAGCCGCGTCAACCATGTCGGCAGTGGGATTCGAACCCGGGTCTTTCCGCTAGCAAGCAGATTCGCTCACCAGTCGACCAAGCTGGTGATAGTCGACCAAGCTGGTGATAGTCGACCAAGCTGGTGATGTCGACCAAGCTGGTGATTGTCGACCAAGCTGGTGATTGTCGACCAAGCTGGTGATGGTCGACCAAGCTGGTGATAGTCGACCAAGCTGGTGAAATATTCATACAAAACACAACATGATACATAATGATCATTCGATACTTTGAAACATAGCCATTATTAATAATAGTTTGAAAATTCTTATTGGCATTTTAGTCCATTCATCTCCCCATATGTCATTAAGAACATATTTGATGTTCGTCGGAACTCTCGATTGCATTCGAATTTAAAAAATCATAGCGTAAATTCTCTAACCCGCTTAAGTCAAAGTACTAAGTCGGCTTTTCTAGTGTATTGGCATTACTTTCAGCAAGGCATTTCTTCGTAGATTTTACTGAGTGCTTAAGATCATTATCCTGTTGGAAGACCCAGTTCTCATGAATTTCAATTTCTTCAACTGAAATGAACAAATTTGTTGATATGCTGCTGTGTTCATTCTATTATTTGTTACTGTTATATTCTCAATGCGTTTTGCAGACAAACATTTCCAAACCATGATGCTGACACCATCAATTCTCACTGTTGGAATTGTGTTCGTTTGTTTGAGAACAGCGTCATGTTTCCTCCAAACATGAGTTACTAGAATTAAGTCCAAATAGCTCAATTTTAGCTCCATCAGTATGCAAAAATCTTCCCTGTATAGATTTTTCCTTATCTTTATGCTCAAGGACAAATTTCAAGCGCGCAGTTCTGTATCTTTTGAAAAGCGAGTTTTCCTATGTGAGAGCGACTTGAGATTATTTCTATGAATTCCTTTGCTATTGTTCAGTTAGTAACAATAATTTTGATAAAATTAATTCTTCTCGGAACTTTTTATGAGTAATAATTGGATCTTGTTTCTCTTAGCGTAACAATCTCTTCGAAGATCTGAGAGATATATTTTATAGAACACCAGATAAACTTTGGTTTTGAACAATTTTTATCTTTTGTACCTTCGTTTCTTGCTTTTTCCTGTAGCTTTTACTTTCTCTTCATGGATTAACAAAACATTTTTTGTGAATTTGTTGATTCTTTACATTTTGCCATGATGATAATCTTACTGTATGAAGTATCGATATAAAATTTCTAGTTTGTATTTTTTAGGTAGAAAATAACTACTGATTACATTGCTAGAACCACGTGGAAAATTCATTTGGAACAATCTTCAAACTAAATGTAATTTAAGAGTTATAAAATCAAAAATTTACTGTATCCGAATACTTTTTCAACCCATTAAAATTGAAAACAAAATTTTGATTAATTACTATGACAGTTTTTTATGCATATTTTGTCAATATACACTTGTGTGCAATAATTAAATGAAAAATTATTTTAATACATATGTTTGAGGCATATGAAAGGATTGCTATCCTATTTCATTGCACTGATATAAATGTAAAAAATTGCGCTAGTTCATTGCTATAAACTATGATCAGTGGATTTAGTTAACGAACAGCGAAAAAATATTTGTTTTGTTGCGATTTTTCCTCTTCAAATACACCCACTAAAAATTTTTTATTTATGAATGAAGTAGAAAGACTCTTAATTTTCTTCTGTTTCGATTCTATGTATTTTTTCACATCATTATTTATTTGACTTATATTGATTCTTGATCAAAAAAACAATGTGGTTGCTAGGTTTTCAAATACGACGAGTTTTTTTTTTTCAAATACGACTTGAGATGTTCATACAAGAATCATGACAACTTCTCCGGGTACAATTTTCTATGCATCTACGTCTCATAATGTTCTCTATATATGTGCTCAGTTTCCTCTACATAAATTTTGTGGCCTCAATCAGAATATTTTTCCGAATTTTACATGTCGAATCGATTTCATCTTAGAGACTGAAGCCTACAAAGTCAATGGCCATGCGTACGCATTACTAAAAGTGTTAATATTTTATTTAGAAGAAACGTTTTACAAACTACTGGTCACATGCACGCTTGAGATGTAAGGTCCAACCTCGTGAACGTTCTTGAACAAATAACAGATCGTAATAACATTTCGAAATTTTAAGATAAAAAACGACGAGCTTTGTGCACCTGTTAACAGAGTTTTCACCGTGTTGTTTCTTTAAATTGAACTAATTCATAGCTCTTGAAATAAGAATAGTTCTGAGAATATCTAACTTCATGAACACAAGTTTGAAATATGAAGAGTATTTTAAGCTCATTATGAGGTAGCATTGTACCACACATACATATCTTAAAATCTGTCATTTCCAGCTTTAAAAGAAGGGTTTGTAATTTCGAAAACAGTAGTTTAATTTTGGCGCTCAGTAATAATGTCTATGTATTTTAAATATTGAATAATTAAGTCAGCAGTAAATGCACGCATGCTGCATGGTACTGCGTTGACCCGACATCTTAAAAATGGCTTTATTTGGTTAACATATGTGATACTTTGAGGTCCACTGTAAGTTTCTGTTGTAAATTATTCACAATAAAATTGCAGGGTAATATTTACTCACTTTCGATCCATGACTCTCAAATTTGAAGATGAAAGTGTTTCGATTTTATTTATATTAATACCAGTAGTTTTCAGCAAACCACTGACAGCTCACTGATCATTTTTTACAGACATTTGAATAATACAATTTTCAGGGACTTGGGAAATTAAGTGCTAAATGCCTGCCTTGTTACGGATAACAAAATGCAAGGTGTTTATAGACGCCCTGAGCTCAGGTTTATTTTGAAAGCTTTTCAGCTGATCGCTATTGCACCACATCTGTATTTATATGATTTTCTCATAATAAAAACAGTACATATTCTTAGGATGATGTATCTCAAATCAAGTCAAAACCTGAAATTGAACAACCTTTGGGAAGAAGAGTCTGGGATTTTTCAAACAAATAGTAATAGAATGAAGACAGGTTCGTTAAAACTGAGGTTTTCAAGTGAAATACATCTAATATGTTAACAGAGCAACGAATTTATTCCTTCACTCAGGCAACAACACTGGCTGATCACATCAAGTTAGCCTTGAAAAACCTGGAGTAATCCAGCCACTCGAATAATCCAGCGCCTCAATGATGCAGCTGGTGTACAGAGCGCATCATTCAGTTAGTATGAAGCACGTGAATTGAGCGAGCTGGGCAGAGGAACTTGGCTGAGTTTGATGTCGAAGACTTGGACTTCGCGGAACTTGAGACCAAATTATCGTCCCAGCGGGAGACATGCACGACACGAGCCGCCGCATCCCAGCGTCGCTCGCATGCCCAACTCTGCACTGGATCCCGCAAAATAAACTCAGAGAGTAAGACTTATTATTGAAGGATCGATTGCAAGAACATTTTTCCTGATTTGACAGGTCACGATTCAGTGAAAAAAAATCAAGAAGAGCATGTCATGCTAATTTCGGCGTCAGGGACTCATTACAGTCTTGTTGTCTTCAATAGTATTTTCATACCTGCTTATTAGCATTTCATACGAATGAATAATTCATAAATGTTTCCAATCGAAATAGTTTTTGCCGTGTCATTCACCACAACAATGAAACTCAAGAAAATGAATATGGTATTTTTCAACTGGGTTTGCTTAGAATGAATAAAAGTTTTAGCCAATGAGATGCTTGACAAA
This sequence comes from Trinorchestia longiramus, assembly GCA_006783055.1. NCBI lineage: Eukaryota > Metazoa > Arthropoda > Malacostraca > Amphipoda > Talitridae > Trinorchestia > Trinorchestia longiramus. The sequence continues at coordinate 99,198 of VCRD01000004.1, read as the reverse complement.
CTTTGCTCGGATTTTCTTTCTCTCTCACTTCTCAGAAACCAACAAATAATTCCCTACGCTGTATTTAATTATGAACTACATGGAAAATACATATTTTCCAAAATAAAGGCTTCACCACCAGTGATACACGATTGAGAGATTTGCTGTTCCACTCAAATTGCTAATCTCACACGCCAATTATATTTTAGTTTCTGATGTATTTCTGTTTTAAAGTTTAGAGAAATTCCTGCAAGAGATGTAAGTCGTCGATTTAAAAATTAATGAGTGCCTGTCTCCTCGAGCAAATACTTTAGAGCAGACGTCTCACATGATTTGTGGCTACTTGGATGCTTGTTGTGGACCCTTTTAGGTGGTGGTGGTCATAAATACACCAAACCTTGAGATCTTTTCACTTCCCTTCATTAGGTGGGAGTAGGGCAAGATTTAACAGTGCACACTCCCATTCTCTTAATTGGCATGTGACCCCTCGAAGAGACTCGTGTCAAACGCTTCGGGGCACCGCCTTCGATAAACGCACTCCGAAACATCAGCTGTCAGAGCGTCGTTGGCCGAGTCTTCTAGTTTTAGTGAGGCTAAGCTGCGTTAATCCGATCATAAGAAGGGTAGAACTCATTTGTTGGCGTGGAAATGAAATTGATCCTCGTGTTTTCCAGCGCTTCATCGAAATGTCCTGGTGTTTAGGTCTAAATTTAAAGGCTTATATGCATAGTATTCAAGGTTTATGTAAGGGCCATCCCAATTGTAAAATATGTAGCCTCCTTTGCATAATGAGTGAACTCGACCTCATAACAAAGATTGCAAGCGGCTGGCCATTTTTCTTAAGAATACAGTTTTTGCGTTTGCTTGATATTTCGACAGCGTGAGCATACCTCTTACCAGCTAAGTAAAGGAAACTCTTAAAATTGTATTCAGCTTTCACGTGAGGGCGAGTTTCACGTTACCTAGGCCAGATGATCGTGAACTGTTTTGGCTTGAAGTTACCCTGCGGAATTTTGTTGATATTGGGCTACGACTAAAAGAATCATAGTATTAGAACACGCCTGTTGAAGTGGATCCTTTTAGAAACTTAGGTTTATTGTCTGCAAATGAGAGAGAAAACAGTCATGATTATTTCTCCCATACTATTGAACTTTTGAACCACATTGATTCTGTTTGGCGGTCTAAATCAAGTGTGAAATAAATGAATTTGTGATTTGGATCAGTTACTCAGTAATGTATAATAATACTCAATGGTGGACATTGCATTAATAAATAATAATGAAAAACATTAAAGGATAAACTGCATAGTCATGGCTAAACATTTTGCACTGAATGTAGCATAGTAAATTATATGAATGATTTTTGTATCAGGAATTGGGAAAAGTTAAATTTTTAAAAAGATGTCCAAGAGAATTTAAAGCTTTTGTGGTAAGTTTGTGTAACTGAATGAGATATTTAATACACTGCTGAAATATTGAATCATTTTGACCAGTTATCTCAAATTGAAACTATTTAGAAATAGTATTTATAAGAAAAAAGAGTTATCGAAACCAAGAGACATGATGTGACGTTTGTTCTCCGTACTAGAAACAACATTACTGCAGTTAGCTCCTCTGTGTGACTTGGGCAAAACATAAACTGCTCCGATAAACAGCGAATGTCGAAGAGTTTTTGTTTTGTCGAAGGGCTTTATCTGTGCTCCTAGAGACTACTCAATGAAGGTGCTGTCCTCTTGTCAATAGCATGACGAAGATTTACAGAGTTATAATCAAGGAGTTTGGGACCTGCTAAACGTGCTCCTTCATTAAAGGAACTCACTGATGTTCCGATACATTAATTAGTGAGACATGTTTGTTTTTCACGACCTCATGCAAACGCAGAGTCATCGGACGGCGCCTCACGTGCTTCTCTGCGGGGTCCCTGTCCAATGTGTAACGCTCAACATTCCAATGATTTCCTAAACTTCATTAAAATATCAATCAGGTTCGCACAGTTAACCAAGAACAACCGACGGTCCGTTTGTGTTGTTGCTAGAAAGAACGCGGTCACAGTCACGGGCTGGAAAACATGCAACCAACGCCAGAATATCTGAGCTTTTGTCGGACCGGTCCTCCGTCTTCCTGTGGAGAAAGCAAGCCACTCGAAACATTGGTCTGTTTTATTATTTTAGGCATAGTTAGTTGTTGACAACCCTCGGAAGAGGATCATAATTTTTGATCCTCAACAGCAAATAAATTAAGTGATGTAATTAGTGTGTTGGTTCATAAAAGAATTCCTTTTACAATATTTATTCAGGGTACACTAACTAAACTTAGAAAAAATCCTCTTGACGTACCTTTTACCAGATTGTTTTCCTAAATGTTTTAAATGAGTAAATTTTTTCGTTTTGCGGCTATGTGAGTGTTGTGTGTCGTGTATCTTAAAGCTGTCTATTCGCTGGAAATTTATTCCAAAATTTGAAAACTTGGTAATTTGTTCCTTTGTCATGATTTCTACATGTTATATTGAATAAAATTAAGAGAAATTTTGCACTAAAAGTTTTTGATAGCCATAGCCTAATACGCCTCAATTTTTCAGACTGTTGGACTCGTACTTACAGTTTCAAATTATTCAGAAGGAATATCAAAAATATAGTGAAATTTGGTAACTTCGAAAGTTTTGATCCCTGAATGATTCTCAACGAGATCTACAAATTACACAACGAAAATTTGAATGGTAATCTCAATAAAGTTTACATTTGTTACCGAGTATTGAAGCTCTTTACCAAATGAAAACATTGACATAGAGAATAATACATTGAGCAGAAGACATAGAAGAAACATTCACCGGAGATAATGGAGACGTGTTGCAATTCTTGAATGTGATAAAGTCCGACAGAATGGACATTGAGCAATACTTATATGCAAGTGAATACTAAAATTGCAATGGCAACATCAAAACCTAAGTAATACTCGTAAAAATGAGCTAACAATTATAAATTTTTAACTGGTATGCATTGCGTATACCATTCAACAAAAATTTTAATTTATAATCTGGAAGTCACACTTACCAGAACAATAATCAAATATATTGTGAGTTAGCTACTCGTACTATTTTTGTCGCATGATGTATGGAAGTGCTGTCTCATGCTTGAGTGAGCAGAAAAGCCAAAGATACAACCAGGACAGTGACTTCATTCGGTATGGCCTGCGACCGTTGAGAAAAACGCTCAGTGAGGCAACCCTACTTTCTGCGATCTGATTTGTACACAACAAAAATTATAAATAACAGAAGGTCTCATGTTTCATTAGAAGAATACCATTATGGTTAAAAAGTAAGTGAATCGTATGATCATAGACCAGGGTAGTAAAAAATGAGTTACAGAAAAATATTATGAGGGAAGATTAAAGTGCTCCGGATTCATTTTATGTGACTGATAACCCAAGTGATAATATATATATGTATATACATATATATAATAATATATATATATATAAACATGTTCATTAAAAATGAAAGTGGGACAATAAATATTCTATGGAAATTACTTGATTTAATTAGCGATAATAGTTTAAAGAAAACTATTTTCATGAAATACAAGGTACAACACGTTGGGAACAGGAACACGTGTTGAAGAGCACTGTATGTAGTTTGCTTACGTCTTGCATAAATACGGCATGGTCAGTATGTAGGTAGGCGCACGTAGACATCAAGAAAACTGAAATGGTTATTCTACTTCAACTCTACTGTGAATTGACTATTGATATGTTGGGCATTCAATTACTATACGAATAATTCCACTCCAGGTACTTGATTAAAAAGATGAAAATGTCATCTGTACGATGCTTGTGGAAATGGGATTTAAAATTCAGCGGATAATTTTGAAGCCAAATCTTGATTTTACTATACTAAAAACGAGTATATATTGAGATGAAAAACATTCCAATTTCTAACTCTCAATCAGTGTGTAGTGGGTCTATTAAAGACAAAAGGAATTTAAGACAGCTAGTTTAAACAGCAACTTGATATACATATTTTCCTTTTAAAACATAGAGCAGAGAAAATTGACGGGAAAATTAACAGAGTCAGTCACGAGGTCGTGTGTTAGGTTCATCTTTTTTAGCAAATCTAAGGTCATATTCAAATAATTTATGTTATCAAAATATTGATCGAAGCATGTCAGCAATTTTGGAGATTTCGAATTCCCATCTACAAAACTTCTTTACTTCTGATTGTTATGAAAGCAACTTCATGGTTAACATAAAATTTCTTCATAAAGATTCGTCTTCCCTGTGTGTTATTTTCTTCTTATGTGCTTTCCGATTTGATAATTCATACCAATTTGATAAAATTACCTTCTAAATTTTAGCCGCATATTTTGCGGATTTCTTTGTAAATGAATCGGGATTGCATTATTTTTCATCATTTCCTTTTCAGTAAATTAGCTATGCAATAAAGATATCTTCAATGATTTACAAATTAGCTTTACACAATTTACGGAAGAATAAGCTTGTTTCATTTGTTGTTCCCTGCAGAGTAACTCAGCGCAACGGCTTGTGCAAGAACGTTTAAAGTGTATACGAAAAATTTAGGTTACAAAATGGGGAGCACATGCAACAGGTTTATCGTGTGTCTGGCAACAAAGTGAATTATTTGTTTTTCAGACACGAAAAATGAGTGAATGATACTAATAAGCCAATAAATGTGAATGACAACGACGCTTTCGGTATAAACCTTTCAACCAAAATGTGTTAAAATGATTACTGGGGACCTTTTATGGTTTCAATTTAGCCAAAAGTGGATATATTGAATAAGGAAAACTGAAATTGATTACGATAAAATGGATATTTATTTCTACTCTCATTTGAGTTTCAAATTTTAGTTGGAACTTTATTTGATAATCATGATAAACAACATTAAAAATATCAATGGAAACATCAGTTTTAAAAGTTATCAATGTATTCCATGTGAAGAACTAAATTCCCCCAATAAATTTTAATGATTGTTCTTATTGCCTAAAAAACTGTTCTCTAAATATAAAAATAGAATCATAGTTACGGTATACGAGCTACCTGAAAACGAGATTAAGTAAATTTAATAACAGCGTTTGGTATAAGTATTTCTATTTTTACATGGATCTTAATATTACGCAATCTCATTTTCATTCATCTTCCTAAACCTATTTTTGATCATTTCTTGCTAGCCAGACATATATTTGAAATATTAACATGACTGTCCAGCAGGAACGGGCTACAGCTGACAGTACAGCTGACAACTTTTTACCTGAGTTATGTAATAAAGTTTAGGAAAATGGAAAATTTATCGTTCCGTTTGAGAAATGTCAGTTAAATGGGGCACAAAAATATAGACCTTAGAAGAATAGGTAGTAGGAAGCTCATGAGTAGAATCCAAAGTTGGAAATTACAATATGAACACCTCTACACAAGAGGTGAAATAATAAGGTTTTGCTGTACGTACAACTTTTTTTTACTCAAATTTCATATTTTACTTTGGAAAAACAGGTCAAATAATTCTATACTTTAAATGAAGAGTTCCTAAGAATCGTACGCTTACATAAGATTCTTAAGAGTTGGTCTAACGCAAATAAATTTTACAGGACAAGACGACTTATCCCCGACTGAAAAAATATATTGTTTTTGTTTTAAAGTAGACATTACTCTAGTCATTTGAATTGTACTAATTTATATTGAACTCCCTCAAAGATTTTCCCCAAGGAGGTCTCTCTTTTCAAGATTTGTGTTAAAGCCTTTGATATATTCAGTACCTATGACAAGCATAATAGGTGAATATTTTTATTACTAAAAGATTAAAATATAAATTCATGAGGCTATCTGATAACCAGTACATTAAACCTTCATCCAATGCATGGGAGCTTTTAGAACCCAACTATGCAAACTCCTAAAAATAAATATAGGGATTGATTTCTACTTTCGACATAATTTGGCTGGTATGAAACAGCTGAGTTATTTTTCGTGTACATTAGAACTCTCTTTAGTTTTCCCGATATGCATCTTGCCAGAACTGCCGTGTGAATCCCTGAATATTTGCATTATAAGGTGGCTCCTAAATTGCAGCATTCTTCTCCGGGACAGTGAGGGCACAATGCCGGAGCCTCTGACAGAAACTCACACCATCAACTCCACATTGTTGCTCAGCAATATTAAAACGCTCGATGGTCTAGAGAGACGATCTAATTGTTCTCCAATGGGAGGATCTTCGACCGTCTTAACAATGAGAGTCATTGAAGATTTTTCACCGTGGCCTGGAGAAAGCGATATTTACATTCGGTGAGCTGATATCATCGACACGATATGAATCTGGATGGAAGAGAATCTATGAAATGATCCACTTTTGAGCCCTAATAAGAGGAATGAACTGAAAGGCCTTACTATCTTCCTCGAAGGGAACTGCAGACGTTCATTACGCAGTTGCTTCATCCATTCGCAGGAATGACTATGAATAAGGCACGTGGTGAGACGGAATCCTAATTGAAATCAAGGCTCGATTGTGCTCTGCATATTACAAAGTCATCGTTGCGATTGACAGCGTGGAACGCCAAATCTGGGCTCTCCGTCTTGAAAGACGAAGCGTTTGAAGTCGGTGAGACGTCGAAAAGGATGTAGAGTTATATCTTTGCATCGTCGTTCAGCCATAACAGCTCACGTCCTTCTAAAAGGCACGTTGGGACTCATAACTTTGAAAAATGAATTATGCGTGGGTAAGTTTGAAATATGATCAAGGTATTTAGCAGCTCGCGCGTCTTTTAGTGAAAATATTCCAATTTTTATACCATAGCTTAATTCAAAATTTATGTTCGAAACCAAACTAAAAGTTAAAAGCACCCTCACCTGGTAAAAAAACCATTGCTTGTACATATATTTCTTAATCATAAATACAGTAATTGAAATAAATAAAAATAGCAATGTTCCAAGTATTTATGTGTGTGATCTTGTAGTTTTTGAACGATTATGTTGAAAAACTACATGAACTGTTACGATAATATGAGTAGTGAAGCAAAAGATTTTGACACGATGCAAAAAGTGAGCTATTTGTTCTTAAACTATGAATTATTTCATGGAATTGATTGCCGGCTCCAATATGAGTCTATGGACATTAAATTGTCCATTGAAGCTCGCAAAAATACTGCTTATTGTGTAAATATACGTTTGTCTTTTTGTGCAAATGTTTCTTTGTTGAAAGCCTCTCTCCAAGTGTTAACAGAAAAAAACCGTTTTCATGCCCCCAAATCGTAAAATGGTGTTTCAATCTCTCATTAAAATATTTACTGCAAAATAGTTCAAATTTGTTTCATAATTATTGAATCAGGACCAGCTGTTAGGCATGACAGGTGAGAATTTCTAAAAGTTTTACCCGCACATTTAGTTTCCTTAGATTCTTGGTCCAATAAAATGTAGAATAAGTCAAATTATTTTCCATTTCGTGCTCTACAGAATGTTGTTCAGAGTTGTAATACCGTCACGAAGGAGGAACAACTACGTCGTAATTTACTAAACACGAATTAACTGCTACATGGATGAACAAAAATAAGGTAACATCATGACCGAGCTTTGGCTAATGAACTTTTTATGTTTTCTTGGCAGCTCTTGCTTGTAATTTTGGTTCAAGAATTTGACCAGGCTGACTTGAATGCGCTTTAATTGGCATGTGTTACGAGAGAAGCGCCTCAGAAGCGCGACTCATTGACAGCCAGGCTCTGCAGCCTAATAAACTAAATGCCTCCTGATGACGCTCTCAGCATAATTCTGACATCTATTGGAAGCATCGAGTTGTTGTTTGTCCTCTGACGTGCATGAGTTGGCAACATCGGGACTCTAATTCACGCTTAAGGTTGCGCTCTTTAATCTTATTTGTCCGTATAAAAGTGAATATCGTTCAGTGCCGAGATTTGTAATTTGAAATGCTTCATTTACGGTGTTGTTGTACAGCTAGTCAATAATGCACTAATGAAGCTGAATCAACAGGCATGCCAATAATAACTAACGATGCTCATATTACCCATTTAAAAATGTAGAGTCATTTGGAGGGCAAAAACGTATGTTTGAGGCCGCCTTTTATCATACTCTGGAAACCTAAACCCGCAGACAAGTGATTGGTGCCAGCGCCTGAGCACGCGACAGCGAAAGTGATAACACACGAATGACAGTTCATTGTTATACGCAGCGCCCAGAGCTCCACGCATTGTATTCGAGATCTCAAAGATCAAAGAATAGGCTTTACCCATTAATGAATTGCAGAAACAGTCTTTGTAGAGAACGTATGAACTTGCCTGGTGTACTTTCTGGTTCCCACGATGAATTCAAGCAAGCGTTGAGTGTGACTGTATTCTAATGAAGCCAAAATTTGACGTTCATGGTCATTTTACGACAGGGAATTTTTTTTTCTGAAATAGTAATTTCCCTTTCAAGATGCACTTTTTCATAACGGTATCTAGTAATTTAAATGTACAGTTCAGACTAATCAGATACCCATCCATAGGTGTAGTACCTTCAGAAGGCATTTGTTCCTTTTCTCGGACGCTGACCCTTTTTCAAAAAATATTATTTCTGTAAATCAAAAGTTAGAGATAAAGCAAAAACATTTTTCCCTGCTTGGAACTAAATTTACATGGTAAGAAAGGAAATTGAAAAAGGGAGAACGAATAAACATTTTGAAAGACAACATTTGATAGAAAACAATATGTTACTGTACTGTTCAGATTCCAAACAAGAAATAAATACATGCTTTACTTGCTGCCCCGTAGTGTCCTGTTTGTTAGAACAGCTTGTGTTCTGATGATGAGTCCTTGTATGGGGTGGATTTCAAGTAATTTAGCTACGTATAATCATCTCAACATCATTAGTAAAGTCTTAGAAGTGAAAGACAACACCTTGGAAGCATGGGAACTGAAAAGACTTTTCTCTTGAAAGTATTCTCTTGGATTCATATTAACTTATCTCATGATCTAGGCGGGAAATACCAAAGTATCTATTTTATTTCGAATAGTCTTAAGAGATTTAGTGAAAAAATAACGCAACCGATTTCTTCATGCTTTTCAGGAATTTCATATTTCAAAAACCCCTGTTACAATTAAGTTTTTAGAAGCTAGGTACCGCACAATTCTGACAGATACACAGTAGAGTTTATTTTGCCGTATTATAAAGTTTTGTTTCGTAAGGTATAAATTGTTCATCGTCCCTGCTGTTTGTAGACCACAATGAGCAAAATAATATAGTGTGCTCGAAATTTATCATTAACATGCCGTGCTAACATGACTTCTTGAAATAAAACAAAACAAAAAGTGTGCTCGGAATTTATTCGTAACATGCCGTGATAACATGACTCCTTAAAATTCCCTTAGAAGGACCGTGGCGAGATCTGCCTCGACCATCGTTCCTTCAGCTTCATGAAAGGAATGAACACATGAAACATATTAGCTCTAAAATGCGTCTGATTCTCAGCCAAGCTCTAGTGTTTGTTTTATTATTTTTTCAAGTCGGAGTGTTAATGTTTTTCATTTCAACAATTATAACATTCTCCAGGTCAGGCTAGTCGATTTTTGCATCGCTTGATTGAAAATTCATTTAAAAAACTTCCCCCACATTTTACAAGTCTCTTGGTGGATTTGAACGCAAATTTTTAATAAATATTCATCATCAGGAAAGGTACAGATCTTGGCCTTACGGATTCGTGTACAGTACTGAGTATTGTTTGACCTCAAGGTAATACGTTCATCTGATAGTTTCTCTTATGATTCAGGTATCGTCAGTACACAAAGGTTACTGTAAATAATTTCAGAGAAATTGTGACGCAGAAGTGAAGATTTTTTACTGGTTTTTAACCTTAGTAGAATCTCCTACACTATTATTCGTGGTACTGATTTATACACACACACATATATATATATATATATATATATGTTTGAGCTTTTCACTGTTTTGCAGACATCGTTAGGAAACTATCATTCATGTAGGCATTTTCTAGGTTTTCTTATTACGAACGTTGTACTTTAAATACGGAGGCTTTTAAATTTTGTTGCAATATCAAATATTGCATGTATCAGTCTATTCGAGGCAACTGGAAAAAATTAATTGAAGATTCATGAATGCTACTACCATATGTGTTCAATCATAACAAATGAAAGCATATTTTAACTTACTATGGATTGAAACTTGGGTAACTAAAAGTTTGCTTATGTTATTTTAGATATTTGTTGCATATGATTAATTGTTCGATAATTTTTAGTTTTTGATACATCATTCATTGCTAAAATTTGATATTATTAGCGTTGGGGTGGTAAAATTGGATTATTTTAAATGTATAGAAATACAAGTAGTACTACCTTGCAAGTTATAAGCTTATTTCTAATACTGGATGTGTGCTGTTAAAGAGGAAATAAGTTGAGCTGTGGAGGTAGAGTAAAAACTGCTAAAGAGTTTGAATTAGGGAAAGAGTTGAACTTTCGAAAATTTCAATAGTCAGCGTTGGAGTCTGCATTCGAACGCCCAACTCCGATCGAAAAATATTGATATTTTTTTAGCCATTGAATATCAGATGAGCATTTTGAGATCGTTAGCTCGAATATCAGTCGCGTCTTGCGACTATCGTCAGCTAGTGGGATTGGGTTCAATAACTTACACGCTGCCGATTTTTATATACGAACCAAGATCGAAAAAACTGTCCGACATAGCGAATATATTTAAATATCAAAACTTTAAAAAAAGTCTAAATGCCTTATCGTCTGTACACTTGTGTGCCCTTACACGAACTGGGAGCAGCCTCACTGATCTGGGTTGAAAAACAAACTAACTATATAAACCCAGATAAAATTAATTTTTTCTGTATGTGGAAGAGGGTTTTCGTTGTACTCTTAGTAGCTAGGAGCTTTCATTTCGGCATGGTTCCAAAATGAGCCACTTTTGAGAAAATTACAAAAAATCAATCCAGATCTTCAAGTTTCATCACTAGAAGCAGACAACTAGATTCATCAATCAATTGGAAAATTAGAGTTTCCATAAGCCATGAACAATTCACAATTAAAAGAACACTCTATCTCGTTGGTCCCAGAATGATGTCACTATAACTATGGTGTGAGAGAGTGCGTAGTAACCGAGACTTTCTTGTGATGGTACGCCTATTGCTCACAATATTCATGAAATCATAGCTTGAGTTTGTCTCTGTCCAGTATCTGTAATTATTTAATTTTTAGGTAGGCAAATATAAGCAATAACATAAGCTCTTCCTGCTCTTTTTCGAAAAATCTTCACCAATAGACTTTTCCAGGTACGTTAAAATTTAGGCCAAAAAATGAGCTTAAAGTGGCTGCTTCATACTTCATTCCACATCAATGAACTACATGTAAAGCCCAACCATCATGAATATACATACAATGAATACTTCGACCGTACAACAGTCAAGTCTCTAACTACGTTTGTTCGAATTTAAAATGTTACATCTGTTTTAGCACTGAAGTATGAATCGACTGACACTTTTAATACATATTTCCTATTTCAGTGGTAGTGCAATCACTAAAAGCTTCTCTTAAGCATTAACATAATATATTATAATACAGTAAGCTAGTTCGTTACTATGAAACCGGACTAAACTTATGATCCGACGGTTCATCATCGGGAAAGAGCGGCATGCGGTCCAAAAGTTCTAAAGCATTGCAGATGGCAAGCTAAGAGAGCATAAAACAGTAGTTGTAGCTCAAGAAGCCTGCAGCAAGTGAGAAATTAATTGCATCTCAAAAGGCTTTTTAATTTCATTTTAATTACAATGGAAAAAATAGCCTGATATCACAGACAGCTGCTGTAGTCGCTCATATTGAGTACAGTTAGAATGCAAGTGGGTAATTATGTTCAACATTAAATGAAAGCGCTAGGCCCATGTACAACGTATTAAGGCTTTACAAAATTGATTGCTGTTAGGTTTCAGTATTCATCGTCAGTGCCATTCAAGGACTAAAAGCTTCAACGGGTGGCTTTAAAGTCCTGCAAATATTTCACACTAACGGGGGCCAATTCATCATCGCGCCTGGAAATGCGCTGCCATGTTTACAAGAATCCCCTGCTGATGATTAGTGAAATGATACGCATGTCGGCATTTGACAATAGTAGCGACTAAAAAGACCCCTAATGACGGTGAGAAAAAAATAGGCCGTCATTGTACGGAGTCCACACCGACCTCGGATCGATGTGACTCATTGGCGTGAGAAGCCAATTCACTAGAACTCCATCCATCTTCTTGTGCATATTCTGAGCTACGCTCGGGCTGCTGCTGCTGCGAGAACTGCATGGTCTTGTCCAATAAGGTCTGAGAGAGCCCGGAATATCGACACAGATCGAGATTTCAAAAGATAGCAAACAGCTCTGTGATTTATGATGGGCATAAATTGGCAAATGAACCGTTGAAGCGTAGTGTAACGATCCAATGTTGAGATTGCAATGTTTCAGCTCCCGTATTTAGAGTGAGGCTATAAATGAATGTGAGAAGCATCAGCATGTACCTTTGTAGGTAATCAGAGACCAGGTTTCAATTAGATCACGTGAGTAAACATAGGCTTGCCTTTAATTCCTCTCCCTAAAAGAATCACGCAACAAAGTTGTTCTGCAAAGAGAACGAAAAGATCGAAAACGGATCTTCAAATAGCTGGGTGAACGACCTCATCGATTTCCTGAAATGGTTGCAAGGTCAGGTCACTTGACAAAGTAATCTGGCATCTTTTTAAAATTTTCTTTATTTTCCAAGTAAACTCAAATCTATTTCGATCCTTGTAGGGATATGTTCAAGTTCATATATTACTAATGTTCACGAGGTTACTGGGAACACATCTATAGGCATAAAAAATATAGAAAAACTTATTGGAAAAATAAACATTTGTATTCTGAGCAAGATTCAAAAGTCAGTTCTGTCACCACTTTTAAAATTATTTTAGAATCAGACATGCAGGCATAAGAAAATGAAATTCACTGATCCAGAAAATACGTTATTCATACGCTTTACTCTTACGTACGTGAAGGGAAGAAAAGTCATCGGTATTAGTAAAGATGGCTTTCTCTTTTAAAGATGCGAGACACCAACATTCTACGATAACAGCTAGGAGGAACGGCGCTTAAAATTCTGTGATTACTATTTACCACATGGACACCACATTCTTCAGCATGAACTGGTTCTGCTAAATTCGTAATGTGTGTTATTCGGAAACCTCTTTGCAAGCATCCGTCAAACCATGCTGAGGCACAATGTGCAATGTACACAAATATAACAATAATGATATTATTCCGGACAAAAAACGTTCAGTTTAGAGAGTATAATCAGTCAATCTCAACTCAATCTTCATTATCCTCATCTGTATTTTCATGATCCGATATTTGCAGCGTTTTTAGCCCATTTCTCCATTATTTTTGGTATTTTTCCGTTATCTTAGTGATTCTCAATGACGTTTACCTACATGGATAATTTTTTGTTATCTTAAATTTTGAATTTGATTATATCAAGTAACGAGGCTTGAGTGTATCGGTAAAAAAATCCCCATTAAAATTATTTCATACCTAAATTTTCATGTTAGGAGAAACTTTTGGTGAAGAATCAACTGATAGAAACCATTTGACAGGGAATGGTAAAATAAATAAATTAATAATGCAGCTCTTAACTATCGTTTGATAGTCTGGAGTCTACTGTATTGTTTAGATAGAAATTCTTTAGACTTATGAGCTTACGATACCTAAAAGAAAACCAGTTGTAAGAAATAAATTACGCAAATCTTTTTTCTTTGCCCTTGTTGCACAGCAATGATAAAATTTTCATCAAAATAAGACAGTGAATTCGTTACGATTGATAACAATTATAATTACTTGAATTGCTCTTTCTCTTGATTACAGTTTCTTAAAAAATAATCTCTAGATTTAAAATCACTATTCAAATGACTATTTCTCTCATTAAATTAACGATCGGGAGTCGCATGGACTGTTGATTTGGAATATGATACATGATGTTGTGCAGTTTTAGAGGACACCCAGTGACCACTTGAATTGAGATGTAACTTAGCTAGGTACTTCAACTTCACTTGAATCTTTTCAATTAATCCTGATATCGTTGTCTACGGAAGAACATTCTTACTGGAAAAGTCATCTGAATTATGTGCATGTTCTGCTTGTGAAGCATTCGATACGTCTGATATCTTCGAAAAAAGTATTTTTTTTGCAACGATGAAATTTGAATAAAGTTTTTTGTATTAGCTGTTAATTTTTCTGGGGAGCTTTCGGTGACTGAAAAAAGCTTAGATGAAGTTGTGATTAGGAATATTGGTGCACAAGTATATTTTCCGTGACAACAGTCGGAATTGAACAAGAATTCCGTGTTTCGAAGTTAACACGAAGTAACTAAGTCAAAGTTCTGGTGCCATCGGAGTCTATAAGAACAAGCCGTCTACGGAGATCCCATTCAATTTTGCGAGCTAAAAACAAATTCTTTTAAAGGAACCAAAAAGTGTTAACTATTATGGCATGAAAAGTCTTTAATTTTGAAAAAGTTTTAATGACTAAAACAAAATTACGAAAAAGTCTTAGCCACGACAGATTTTGGGTGTTGTGCGATTATCGTGAAAAGTTTAAAATAATGAATTCTTGTTGTTCGACTGCTGTATTCAAGATTAATTCCTGTTCTTCATTAGTGTGTTGTATACATGGTAACACAAATATTCACTGTGTCGTGTAATGTTTACTCTACAATATTGTCCCGTGAAACTTTTTGTTATCTCGTCTGTCTCTCATTTTATAACTCAGTACACAACTAACTTAAGCCTTTATGATAATTTCTACTAGTGTAGATTGACTGTCGAAAAAGTATTACTCACTTGTGTATCCAGAAACCAAAGAATTTTGATTAAAAAATGTTAAGCATAATATGTTACCTTCAGTAGAAACAGAGAAAGCTGTTCTTCGAAAATCTCTCTTGATTGTTCTATCACGCAAGCAGGCTAGAATTGCCAAATGAGGGACTAAAAAGTATTCTATTTTTGCAGCCTACATAATTTCCAAAGATAAAAAATAAACTAATACCTTTTCTTCTCATTTCTAGGACTGGTCCAAGAAACAGTTGTCAACGTAATATTTCTTAACTAATTTCGGACAGACAGACTTTCGTGTCACATAGCAGAGGCAAGTTCCCTAGCACGAATGTCCGGAGGGCCACTGTCAGCGAACACGGAGCCTCTCATCAAAAAGAAAGAATCCCACCGAACAAAATTGCGGACATTTTACCCTTAATGAGTATAAATTGCTGCACCCTCTTGATGATTAAACTGAAAACTGTGCAAGGTTTTAAAAAATATGGTTTTAACAGTTATCAAAAAAATAACTAATATTTTTTCAATATTATGTTAGAGCGATGACTTTTTGTCGATACTTACAGCTCAAAGAAATCATCTGATCTAACATTGCACCAGCAAAATTTTCCATGACTAAAGTTCAGCATTTGAGGAAGGTAGACTCGAGGAATCAAGTATTTCATTTGTTTTTTAATTTCCATGAACTTCATGGATGATCATTAGAGTTTAAAAATGACTAACATCATGAAGTTAAAGCACATGATTAATCAAGGAATTGCAATTCTAGGAGTTTCAAATGAACAGCAATCTATTGAATGAAATGGACGAGGAAAATAGAATAGAATAGAATAGAATGAGGCTATAGGAACGAACCTTCGGGCTCATTCTTGGGTCGGATAATTACTTCGATAATTATTCGGTTGTTTACCCGAGTCCCATGCCGTATTTCTAGCCGCGTCAACCATGTCGGCAGCGGGATTCGAACCCGGGTCTTTCCGCTCGCAAGCAGATTCGCTCACCAGTCGACCAAGCTGGTGATATCAGTCGACCAAGCTGGTGATTTATATAATAATATATAATTTTTTAAATAGAGTTCAGTCTGCTGAAATATTGTTACATACCAGGCATGTATAAGAATATTTGATTCGCAGAATGAAAAGAGCGTTTGACATTACTATATCTCACAGCGTACCTTTATATAAATTTGTAGATGTGTTCTAAACACCTATCACATTCGTAATTTATTGTCACTGATATTCTACGTAAGATTGTTAGGCTGAAGGTTTGCTGCCTTCTGGTCTCAGTAATTACTATTTTCTACAGGCTGAGAAGTATTCTGCTATTCTGATCCAACAACGTCCTCCACACTTAAATTTTTTTCTTGAAAGAGTTTTTTTAATGATTTTTCTTGTCCAGTAATAATATATTTTATTACATATTTCTTGACAATATCATAACGCATTAATTTTTTTGCATGTTTTCTGCATCTCTTGTTTCAGTATGACATTGCACCAAAGCTACTTTCTCGTTCAATTTCTGAATAGTCAATTAAGATATTTAAAATGAATGTCATGGTTAACCTTATAGAATATCAGGGTCACTGAAGGCAATCGAAGTCATGAATTCCAGAGAATACGTATAAGGATAATGCCTCGTTAGTTGAGGTAATTTCAACTCCAGCATGGCGGTGCACTTGGTGGTAGAGAGGAGGACTGCTAATGACCCTCGAAGTAGTGTGGGTGGCTCGGTGTAGCGCTAAATGGAACTGTCACGCTCTGATGCGAGGCGGTGTCTTGACCAGTGTGCAAAGCGTGGCGGTCTAACACAGAGCCCAGCGGTTGCTTAATCTAGTCCACAATGGGGAGCAAATTGCCCAAGCTCTCTGAGTGATTTTTTCGAGAAGATTTTCTCGTTAGATTTGCGCAGCAAATAACGACTTGAACTTTGGTGACTGGAGGTGGTTGTGGTGAGCTGAAAATTGTCTCAAAGAATTCGAATCTTCGAGATGCATATGCACGTGTAATTTTAATTCATTCCAATGGTTTTTTGAGCGTAATGGAGCATGTGTCTCTAGCAGACAGCAAAAACAAGAGATTTAATGACTCTTTTGCAAGTTTATACCTTCAAACATGTCATCCAGTGACTAAGAACCAACAAGGCTAAAATAAAAACAACTGTTTGTCATGAATTGATTAGTAGCGTAGGAACAAGCCCGCTGCAGGAAGTGCTTCTCAAAACAGGAAACTGTGGAGAGCCAGGCATGACCCTCAGGCAAGCGTTCTCCTTCGTCATGCGTCAGCCATGAAAGCGACGTGTGAAACAAGACCTGATTGTTCAACTTAGCAAGTGCTTAGCGAAAGCCGCCTGGAAAATTGAAGCTTAGGAAATCCAGTTAGAATTAGCATTTTTATGTATGTGTTGAAAAGTTTTCATGTTGTACTCTTAGTTGCTACAAGCTTTCAGTTTGGCATGGTTCCAAAATGAGCCACTTTTCAGAAAATTGCTAAAAATCAATCCAGATCTTCAAGTTGCATCATTAGAAGCAGACCATTTAATGCATTAATTAATTGGAAAATTACAGTTTCCATGAAGCATGTATTCTTTCAATTGTGAGTCATGCATCTGTTAAACTGTCCATAATTTATATATTGTAGTAAACTGATAGTATGAAAGATTTACAGAGATCGGAATTCCTTAGAGTAAGAGATACTTGCTCTCTCGTAGAAACTTAGGTTGAAAAACTTCAATGAAATGATTAATCTAATACCAAATAATATTAATTATAAGAGATTTATCATCTAGATCGTTACATCAGTGCGTCCCAAGAAGAGCTCAAAAAGAGCAGTAGTTAAAATTTGTGCATTAAATATGTGCTAAAATTTGTGCATTAAACTTGCATTTCACAGTTTAGACAATATGCAGCGATATAAATATGTACAAAGAATTCTTCAACTCGAAAGTGTTTTGATTTAGAATACCATTTTTCTACGTTGCTGTAAAAACTTTGGTAAAAATTGTTCGGCACACTGAGAAGTGGACGACCTGAATTTAATAGTTTGCTCTTAGAGTGCCCTTCAAGTCGCTTAAGCCTTCTCCTTGGCAATTTTTCCCCTTTTTCCGTTCAAACAGAGGAGTGCGAGAGCGGAACAAACTCGGTCGTTTTCTTAGTGTTTTGTGGGGTCTGTGAAGTTTGCCAGGCACACTAACACTTCCCATCCAGGCTTGTCTCAGGTGAAGAGATCATGTCCCAACAAACAGATCGCTGCAGCCACGAGACGGGCTTCATTCGCCAGCAAACCTAGCCAGCGTTTACCTCTTTAAACAGAGAGTGAGTAGGCTCCTAAAGACTTGCGGCCAACAGCAAGAGACTTGCTCGCTTTGAGACAACAAAAAGTCGCTCAATGCGGTTTCATTCCAGAACAAAGCAAGTCCTCTTGAGTCCAAAGTCGAAGAACTCTTGAGAAGTAACGTCGCAGATCATCTGTGCCCAAGCTTTGACTTCATTCACAACTCGGTAAATGTACGCTATATTGTTTTGAAAATTGTACAATATACAGGTGAAAACTTTTTCCTACTATAGTGATCAGGCCTTTTGATTGCGGAATATGAGCCCGCTATTTAAATTCAATTTTGATTTATTTTATCAGATATTTTAATGCATTGTTCCTCTTTCCGTGAAACTACGTGTGAGTATCCCAAAAGTGAAATGAATTGTTAAAATTTCTATTTTTACGTTGAAAAGAGCCCTCACGATTTCTTGTAGGTTCAAAAGAATCAGCAATCTATTTTAAAAGTATCTGTGGCTGCACTGAGTTTCATGTTGTAGAATTGTTATTCTATACAGAATCAAATATTAGTCTGTTAGGACTAACCATACAATAGCTAGTTGTGGGGGCTCGCCGGAGAATGCATTTGAACTTAAACAGGCATAACACACGCACATGAGATGTCGGACTGCAGATATGCTTTCACTGTTATAAATCTCCTCCGTTGTTGCGTAAAATGCAGTCACTTTTCACAGTGCAGGACCGAAAATAATGTGAAACCTAGAGAGTCAAGCATTTTATGTTCCCAGTATAACTCTGCAAATTATGCTCAATTTGTTTTCTGTAAATAAGCTCAGCTTGCAGTTGAAAGTTTTCAAAGCTCACACCATAAAAATTTGATGTGCAACTAGAAAAATGATTTTGCTCGTAACTCCAGAACATATTTAGGTAAGGGACATAATTAAAAATGTGCCTTCAAGTACCTACCTTATTAAATGCGAATCGACCAAACGTGCTTAAATGTAAATTTTGTGTACTGATCAATTGAATTCACTGCTGACACGATTGCTCCCAGACACTCGAGAGCCATAGCTTGTAAGTTGTTATTGCGGCAGTGTAGCATCCTTTACGTTGAGAAGTGTTGATCTGACAAAGCGCTTTGTTAAAGGAGGACAAACGGTCCCCCGGGCCTATGGACTAACCTCCCCCACTGAGGCTTGCTGCCCCCTGTCCTCGTTTTCGACGTGCGTTGATAATATGAAGCGGCTAAATCAAGCAGCGCCTCAAAGGCCGCAGCAAACACATTGAAGGTGACAGTAATGATGATACGGCGGTATCACTGCGGTGGTTATGGTACTGGTGAGCTTGTAAAGATTTCGATGTACGAGCACTCGTTTAGTCACGGCTTCAATAAAATTGATGATGAAAGGGTTATGAATGTTCAATTGCAGAGAATTGCTGCACTGAATATTTGTTCTCTATTTCTATGATTGAATTTTTATATACTTAAATAAATTTAAATGATGCACAATTTCCATCATTCTGTGAAAAAACATGTAACTGCGTTATGCACTGATTTTCATTTACTTTCCTAGTTAGAGTTTGATAAAATTATGAAAATAGAATTACTGTTTACAGTAATTATAATATAGTTACTTTTCAGTAACAAGCCAATAGGAGTATAAGATGTTTCATATGGTTTTAAAAACAGTCGGCTTCGATAACAATATATTTATTATTATCGTGAAAGCGTCCAACGTTCCGAATATTATACACTAAACATGCTATGAGTATTTTAACAAAAAAAATGTTTGAGATACCTCATCATATTGTTAAACCTGAAGAATTTAATCCACCGAGGTACGTCCCATGTAGTTTCCAAATGTTTTTTCTAACCCTACATGAGGTTATGTCCCTGGATTGAACGGGCTGCCCTTAAACGCGTTGGTCACGAGATATTTGAACTCAGCAAGCGGTTCAAAAAGGATAGTAACGGTGTCGAGAGTCGATTTATGTTCGGTGGCCACGCATCTGGACTTATCGCTTGAGAAACTGTCTTTCGCATCACTGCTAGGGAACTACAGTCTTCGCTCTGAGGAGAAGAAGTCACCGAGTAAATATTCCCATGGAGATTAGATGTGGCGTACATCAGTCCCTTTGAAATTAAAAAGGAGGTAAGTAATTTTTTGTGTTAATTTTCATTTGAACAAAAATACTCGGAAACGGAATGTACTGCATAAAATATTAGTTTTTCACTTCAGATGTCTTTTAGAGCTTACACTCTAGCTTGAGCTTCTAATGATATAATGCCTTTGCTTTTGCAAAACAGTTTCTTCACGTATAATTTTTTCATTCACAGTATGTATCCCAGTTGCATCCAATCTTAATTGCTAACTCGTATTTTTCTCTTGCAACTTCTTGGAGGAAGAAAAAACTTGGCCGCTCTCAAATGCATGACTGGAAAGTTTGTTGTCCTCAATATTGACGCACGTCTTATCTCAGGAGGCCACTTGTTCATGGGAAAGCTCTCCCGCTCTTCTTCATCATTTGCAGCAGCATTAGGTCACAGATCGCTGCATTATAACAGCTATAACGAGCGTGTCACTAACTACTACGGGACTGGCCAACGATGACGCGATCTCGGACACTAACTCTGATAATGACTGTTTAGTATGGAAAGAGTCCGCTCGTTAATTTCATAGCCTGGGAATTTGCAAGTGAGCAACGCTTCTGTGCCCTCTAGACCGTGATAAACTTGCATGCAAACCTTCTGTGGAGAAACCAACCAAATTTCACAGGCCAGCCTCATTCCAGTGGTCATTGAAGCTATGTGATTGACTTGATATGCATTTATTGGTTTTGTAAAGTTCGGAATCAGCGACAAAGTTCTATCCATGTACGAAAATTCAAATAAAATGGTAAAGTATCCGTGTCAATCGCTAACGTTTGGCATAAAATTTCTAAACTAAATAGAAAGTCCTTTTTCTTTGTCACGTTTGCCTATACAAATGCAGAGCATATAACTGCTTTTACGCATGCTATACTGCATTATTTCATTTTAATACAAAAAATATAACTTATTGAACTGTATGTTGTATGCAATGAGGGAGTTTAAAAATCAAAATTTTGTCCTGATTTGTTTCTGACAATAAAAAACGAATTGAAAAATGCAAGGGAACCTCAATGAAGCTTGAAAAGTTATCCATAAATAGATGAAAGGAAAAAATGATGAAGGGCTAAACTAAAAGCAATTCGTCAATTACAAGTAAAGAATAAAACAATATTAGTGAATCCTTGACAGTTTTAGTGTCCACAAAAACAGTTAAGAGTAGCATATTCCGAAAAACCAAACGAAATAAAGCGTTAATGACACTTTTTTTAAAAGTAGCTGCTTTGCTTACCGACATATATTTTGAATTGCTTGACAGAACTGTTGTTAAAATTTTTACCTATAATCACCTAAAACTTTTCATTAAAGTGGAAGGAGTAGTTTTGGCGAATACCTATTTGTTAGAACCATGAGCAATAACAGAAATGTCAAACCGAATACACCATGAAGCGCTTCTTTTTCTACGATCCTGGAAAGTGCAATTTGCGATTTGATGCAAGATCAACACTTTACTGGAATGTGTTTATTTCCCCTTCATAGCAAGTCGTGATCGTGTTTGCTGAAACGTCCTATTTCCTATTAGCGCACAGCAAATCTTATTTACATAGGACAACTGATCGTGTTTGAGCAACTCTTTGTGACACCTGCTATGGCTTAGCAACTGCTTTCCTCGCCTTCAAAAATGGCTTCAACGTTTTGATGGCGATTCACTTCATGAAAACGTTTTTCTCAGTATTGAGAAATTCTGCGGTTTCATAAAGTGTTTCCTCAACCGAATCACAGCCTAGTTCATGCAAATTTGATTAGCAGGTTGAAAAAATGTGCAAATTAGAAATTCAATGAGCGGTTTGTAGAATTTAACGTTTTCACCGTTTCGTTACCGTAGCCGAGTGTCGGGTGGAATTTATTTATTTTTTATTCATTTTGCATATGATTCATTTCGAATTATAATACAAAAGTAAAACCTTTCAATCCCACACGCACATAGTTCTCGGCATTCTTTGCTAATTTTGATACGATAAAAAATGTATTGAAAAACGGTGGAAGCTGAACAAACATTAGAATTGGTTGGACAGTTCTGTGGGAAACTAGGTCACGGAGTCAATGTCTGTTTAGCAGGCTTAAGCCTCTTGCGGTCACTACCATAAATACAGCTTAATGGAATTAACAGGTGTCAAGTCATACCAAAACAAGACCATAACAGAAAATGAACAAACTTTAGAAAAGGTCAAAAAAACTGTATGTAGTCAAATATTTTCTAGCTACGGGTAATATTTGATGGAATATGACTGTGATTGTTTTCATACCTATGAAATTAGCAAATGTTCTAACTAAAATCGTAAATATCTCAGGTCAACTCAGTAATTAGCTTATAAGTGAGATCATTGCACTGTTAGCTCCCTGAACTTAATTTCGTTCAGGCCGAGATAATTTTCGGCCAATGAACGTCATGAAATTATGTGAGCGGAAAATGCCGAGAAATCGATGATTGTTTTTCGCTGAGCTCGCTTGCCGAGGTTCTCACGCTAGCATGACATTCTACCAATTCTAATGAATACATTTTCGTGTTTGGGATAGGGAGCTACCCTAACGCAGCACTGAATGCATCTCGCCATATCAGAGCTGTAGCTGAGGTAGCATCCTGTTTATGCTTTACGGTGCCATGGAGATGAAGGAAGGCAGCAGGTGTTGCCGCAGGCTGACAAACAGGTCAACCGCGGACACAACTGCTCGCATTCAATCAAATGCTCTTTCCTCAGCTTATTTTATGGAGAAATACACTAAATGCGCCCGATTTGAAATGAAAAATAATTGCAGAGAGTAGTATAGTACTGTAGTGAAGTTTATTCTATTCCTGCCTGTATTCAATAACATAGGAGCAAGATTCAGTGTATGAGAATGAGCTTTGGTTGGGCGCTTGTGGACGCGGCAGCACCGGAGCAAGGACAGGTGAACATTCCCAAAATGGGGTCACTTTAATGATGTTCCCAGGGAATGAAAAACACGGCAGTACAATAACAAAATCTCGATGCAGGGAAGGTATTGTATCGAGGCTCCTGCTTTAGTGAGCCCCGTTGTTCTCTCGGAACTTGGAAAACATCCTTTAGCAAGAAACTTTGCTCGCTTGATTTTTTCGTACAATTAGAACAGTTTAGCGATTAACACGCAGCTTTCACCCGCACTGGAAATTAATTATTAACATATATATTAAAGACGAAATTACAATGTTGTCTTAACAAGAGTTAGCGAATTTATCTTATTGATCTTAATTGTTTCATCCTATTTTACACTCAATTTTTCAATTAAATAGAATTAGCATTATATCGCATTACTTGAGCGAAATTCGGAACACGAGGTTCATTCTAAGAACTTCCAAACATCGCAAACAAGATTTTAAAAAAAGCTCGCAACACTTCATTGAGGCGACTTGATGATTTCCGTAAGGCTGATGTCGCTCAGGGCTAGCATGTTATTTCATATAATATATCATAACTTTATTTTATAATGAAATATTTGTGATGTGTAGCAACTTATCGTGTATATATTCACAAATATATCAAATTCTAGTAAGTTTTATGTGTGCTGTTCATGAATCATGTTTTTCAAAACTATTAATTGAAATAATTCGATTTGCTGGATATTTTATGCCGTAGATATGAGACGTGTTGACTACAAATGTTTTTAAATTATGGAATAAAGAGATTGGTCTCGACTTTTGTAGCGGAACGAGAAATACTCATCATTATACTATAAATATCACCTCTGTAAATTCATCAATCAGTTTCCAGGGAGTAAGTCACGTTAAAGTTTCACCTATGCCATTACGCTTAATTTCCTAGTGCCTCAGTTGAAAACTGCTAGTCATGGGTAATGATAGGGGAAGACGGCCTGCTATTTTGAGCCCAACTGACCTGCTCTTTAGAAGACGTGCTCTAAAATGCATTGTCGTTTCAAGTATCATATTATGGAGCAATTATTACCTGAAATAGGATCTTTCATTACCTGGTCATCCACTGCCTGGGTGTAGCTTTCCGCTAATTATATACGACCTCGTCAAAAGCAGGACGCCGCGGCTCTGACCCCCATCTTGCTGCCATCTTTACTTCAATTTTTGTGACAATAAAAAGTGTGAATACCTTGATAACTCCATGATAGTTTTTGACTATTCATGAAATCAGTAATTTATCTACTGACATGCAAAGAAATTTCGACAATTGTAATTCGTGTTCACCAAATTGTCTAATTTTTGTTTCAAGCGTCAAAACAATTGTTAACGCTACGTAATACTTCGTTCATACTTTAGTAACTCGCTCCTGTTCTGTTTTTGTTTGAGGACATATAAATTTTGCTCTTTGATTTTATCCAGAAATTATATTTTCTTCTGGTGCTCTTTTGAGCGCGTCGGTTAGATGAGCGGATGGAATCGATTTCCCATTGTATAGGCACATTTTCCCTTTGTAGGATTTGCTCGTACATGAGCGGGGCAAGGCCAAGCGAGACCACGACGGAAGTGAAGTGTGAGAACACCACCGCATGGCCACAATCCGACAGGGGGTATGAACGACCCAGCAAACTTCTTTGTGCGGCAAATCAATAGAGAGTATATTCTTGGCTCATGAAGAAATTATAATAATTGTTACCCAGTGCGTAAGAATGTGTTCAGGAATTGTGAGATAGAGTGTTGGTGTTAATTATAGTAAGGAACGTGACTTGTTCAGCACATCCCGACGTTCGCTTTAAAAGAATTTTTGTTTCTTGTGAAACTTCCAGTTATCGCGTAAAAAGAGATTTTATGCACTTTAATTTAAATAAAAATCTTTAAGTTCGCTTGCCCGTTCTCAAGCAATGAAATTTACTAAAACAAGTGAAATGCATCAATGTAAAAACTTTTCTGTGAACTTGAAAATTAAATTTATTTTTGATCATTGTCCGCAAAATTTTGATCACATATGCAATAGCTGGTCAAATGAGGTAAGTTTTCAAAGGTGAATAATTAGGTATTCGTGTTAATAAAAACCTAAGCGGTACATACTTTTAAGTGTCTAGTTTTTTAGGACCTACAATTGAACCCCAGTTGATTCATACGTAAAATAACTTATTTGAATTTCTGAAACATTGAAGAGTCTGTGCTCTTTTAACTTCTACAGACGCTAATAACTTTTGACATTAAGATTAACTCTGCCATGAACTCTGACTTCGGAACTAAGGTTATCCGATAGTCGATTCTTATTTCTTAACTGTTAATTAATACTGCAGTAGAAATTTAAATGAACTATTTCAAGTTGATGTTTCGGTTTGACAGGTTTTATACAACTTAACTATATATAGTAAGATTTTTTGTAAAAATACACATTTGATTCAGACTACTATGAGCTATGTACAACGCTGTGTAATAATCAGACATGCTTGCAGATGATAAAAAAATTGTGTTATGAAATTTTTGAATTGTGTTATGAAATCATAACACGAACTTGAAACCTTGAAAATCTACACTTCTACAATTTTTTTCATGAATCTAAAAATCTACAATTTTTGTTACAATTCTCAGTATTTCCTTTAACATAATGCACACCTAAGTAAATCCTACTGTGCATAGTCTATATAATAGTGGCGTAGAATTTCGGGTTCATCCATCAGATGAAAAGGTTTAACGAATTCCATTATCCATTAAAAGAACATCTGTAATTTGTTGAATGATATTAAACTCCTCTACATTTATTTCTGAAAATCCATGCTATGTGAGCTAACGAGTACGGATAGAATTTCACGATTCGGTCTTGTGGACAGCCACTTCTCATTAATTCTTCACAGTACATATGAACTTCCTCTACACCAGATGGCTTGCCTAACCTGATTATCTGCTGGTCAACGCGGCAATATTTTCGTGTTTTGCGTCCCTCGTTTTATTTTAGGCATGTGAGGTGGGTGAGCGGCCCCTAAGCCACATCTCTGCCCATCAGGAATGCCACCGCGGGGTCGCGCTCTGTAAATACGCGCCTCTAAATAGGCTTCGGTCGATGAGCGATTCTTTTTTGACGTATTCACTCACATGGATGAAAATCCGTTATAAGCATTACCGTGTTACATTAAGTCATCTTGACTGACATGAAGTGTATGAAGTTCCACGCCCAAGAAGCCTGCCCACACTGATCTTTGAAATTAAAATGGAAAGTTAAGTGACCTTAGACAAACAATACTGTAAGTATGACGGATAAATGATATAATCTCTACTGCAGTACAGAGGTTTCATAACAGCAAACGCGCTTTGTGATGTACAGTTTTACTGTTTTTGAGGGAAACTTTAGTTGTACACTGAACGTGCAATTTCCATTAAATATTTCAAGCTCATTTTTTCAATTAGGTTTTCGAACATGTCATTCTCTAAACACAAAGTAAAGTCTGAGTAAAGAACTTGTGTTCGAATGTAGATTCTGTTAGAATTTATCTGCCTCACAGCTTCAAAAAATATCATCATGCGTTGGCTTACAATCTCAATGAAGCACTACTTTGTGAAAGTGCTAGAAGGTATTTGTTTGGCAATGAGCTTACGGACACGCCGGACTATGAACTAAACCTGTAGAGTATGACAATAAATGAAAGGGGATGCTAACTGGTTGCCAACTTGATTTTACGATGAATGCAAACACCTTCCTCGTTAAACTTCATGAACGTATACAAGGACACCCTCCAGACTCACGTTAGAATTTGATTTAAGCCTAGAATACTACTTTTTTATTTAAACTATGGTTGGGCTTCGACAGGGATCCTCATGAACTAGGTGTGCTTATGTACTGAGTTTCTCAATTCAAGTCACAAGCACTCGCTAAAAACATCAAAGTCTTCGCAACTCTCTTACATGACCAATACAGTACAGAAAAGCTTATTGGTAGCATGAGAGTCATTAATTTCGAGGCATCCATTCCACATCTGTCTTCCACGACAGACGGAGAGAACCTGATACAATCCTTGTTGGTCTTCGAATAAGAGACCACTTACGGTCAATTGTCATTCGAAGATAAACATTCTGCACGAACAAAACCTACGACACAGAAAACAGAGATTTAGCGGGAATTTGTCACGCGACTGTGACACTTCTACATCTCTTAAAGAATCAAATCATCAGCCATTGAGCGGAGAAGCCAGCTCTGAAGCAGGACCTCATCTGTCTATATGGAATTTGATTCTTTGACCACAGCAAGACAATGTAACATGAAGGGCAGACTATTCAAGTGGTTGTTCGTGTTTTTTTTCTTTCAATGTTTGGTTTTTTTAAATCGTAGTATAAACTAAATTTAAGCTAACTATGAGCGTGTATCACTACTTAGTAAACATTTTTACCGAACGATGCATATCTGTATGGCTGTTAATTTCCGATGTTTTCCTTTATACTACATCAAACCAGGAAATTCAATCTTAGGAATTAAATCTCATGAATGAGTATCTGAATTTGTTAAATTCGATTATTTTTGTCAGTAGATTCTTAAAGTTAGATTCGATTTAGAATAAAAAATGTTTTCAGAATAAATCCATTATTAGGTATTTCGGAATAACGTCGAATGTAGTTCTTTCAATATTAGTGCATGAGAAGTACATTCATTCCTTTATTTATGCATGACATGAGATTTATGCAATTTGAATATCTTCTAGACCATGCTCAAGTAATTAACGAACTAAGGTACAGTCATTAAGTCACAGTAATTAACATTGTTCATCACTAGCATACTAGACCAGGACTCTCTTGTGTCAAAACTCATTCAATTTCCAAAATATTGAATATAATTTTTAATGAGCAACAATCAGTTACAGTACCAGATTTACTTAGATCTTAGTGCAAGTGCAAAAAAAATATTGTACGTGATTTGGAATACGTTCCAATTTTATGTTAGGAATAATCAAATGAGTGCAACTTTTCTTTCAAAGAAACTTTATTCGGGTGAGAGAACTCCAACTATCGCAAGTTTAGAACACTTATCCTAGCAGTAAAGTGTATATTTGTCAAATGAAAGTATAAAGAAATATTTTTTAAAAAGTCTCAGCACGTCTGACGTAGATGCAAAAATTAATATAATCACTCATATACATATAATTAAGGTGCTCCAACAATTTCCAGAGGTATTTAAATTATTACAATTCAAAAAGTCGCATTTGTCACTCCTTTCTCCTAAGTTTAAATAGTTTCCTAAATAGGTAAGGTGAACATGTGCTAAAATGTTTTTAAGAAAATTCATTGTATTGTTTTGCATATTTTGCAATTCGAATTCATTTATGTGCCAATGAACAAAGTTGAAGCATGCATTATGCTGTATTTCAGGCAGGACCAGATATTGATTAAACAATGCTCGACTATTTTGCCACAATACTTTCTGGATGTTTCTTTTAAATAGAAAACTCATTTTGTTACAACCTGTGTTGTAAAGTTAGTGAAGGTCTCTGACCAAGCTAAGCTCTGGAAAGGATTTGTCGATAGGTTCTTTCTTAAGATCTGTTTGCTAATTTTTCTTTTGGACTCTAGTGGTACAGTAAATATTTTCATTCCTGAAACACAAAAAGCTTTATGGTCTATGGAAATATCCTCGCTTATGTGTACAAATCTCATACCATAAATGAAAATCAATTATCCTATGTATTTTTTATGCATTACTGAGTGCGAAAAATGTAGAAAACAAGTTCTATGATAAGTGTTGGACATATATTAGTACATCACTGATGTTCAACAGCTATTCAAAGATTTTTGATCTTTAGGAAAGAACGTGTGTAGTCTAATATTTTATGGTGAGTGTGAAACTTGAAAGTGCATACATTAAGTACTCCTGTCTACCAGGACTGAAGTAAATGCGGAGACACTTCATTGGTTGAGCAAAACCCTTTCCACAGCTAAAGGCTTTCATCTATCACAAATTGTTGTAACATTTAGGCGTTACCTTCAGTTAGATTCCTCATTGGATGATGAATTAGTGGTATTATCCAAGTATTTCCAAAAAGAACTTGAAGGATTCCCTAATTTACATATCAGCCATCATTCTAGAATTTCTTTCGCTGTTACAACACTGGAAACTCGTTAAACTAAGGCACTTTCAATGGAAAACAGGAAACTGAGTTTTCTTAGAGTAAGATGTTTCGAACGAAAGCCTGTTATCGGATTCTTGGCGCTAGTTAGGCTCTATAATGAATGATGCTGTTGAAAGGCGACTGTTGCGGAAGATGTTTCGATAACCCCGCCGTAACTCAATGCTCGATGGCCGCTGGTTCCCTTGCCTCGACATTACCAGGCCACTCTCCCTCGCACACTGCCTGATCAAAATGCAAGAAATTGTTTGTTTCCCCATACACGGACGAAGACATCTGCAAAAATTTACTGATTGCTATCTTGACTATGCTCAAAATCATTTTCAACTAGGGTTTTTTAAGCTCACAGTTACACCGAGTAATGATAATCAAAAGTCTGGGACAATAGAAGAAAAATTTTAATTTTAATTTTAAGGAATTGTTATATGAAAAATTATTTTTAATATAAAGATAGAATCTCATATTGATATACGATGAGTCAACTGGTGTTTTTTAATGAAGCATTATTCATGCATTGGCCTAGACGAGGTTTATCCCACGCTTGCGCCATTACCGTCCTATTTATTCAGTCCATTCCAGTGACGATGATGTAGTGGAATGATGGTAAAGTATAACCTCGTTCATCTTGTGTTTACCTCCTACATAATATCGGCATAAAGATGGGTTCTAGGCCGCTGCACGACAGACATTAATGACGCTAAGGGTTCAGTAGGGGCTGATTTCTGATTTCTAGGAAGTCAGCGATTCCACGAAGCCAGGAGTTTTTCTATGCACTGCAGTTAAGTTTTTGCATTTTACCACTGAAAACCTATAGAGATTTTGCAACTTTAGACAAAACAATGTAAGTTTGATCAAATTTTACTCTTTTGCATTCAGTGCAATGGATCCTTGTTATTGTAAAAAGACGTCCCGAAATAATTATTCCCTGCCTCCATCATGCCATTGATAATTGTACGTAATCGCTATTGTCAGCCCCAGCCTACTTCAGGCGTAAATTTTTGGACTCGTAATTATGGAGAATGATATGAAATCCAATGTGATGAGTTTCTTTCAATTCATATCGAAGATTTGCAACATTTCTCCAGGACCTGGAAAAAAAGGGTTCATATACTGCTTACTGCATCTTGTCTGATGCTGCAATAGATGTGGCTCATCGTGTCATGACATTCACAACTTGATGAAAGTTGATTTCATATGGATGCA
Organism: Trinorchestia longiramus; assembly: GCA_006783055.1. NCBI lineage: Eukaryota > Metazoa > Arthropoda > Malacostraca > Amphipoda > Talitridae > Trinorchestia > Trinorchestia longiramus. Next base: position 68,747 of record VCRD01000004.1, on the reverse strand, counting down.
TAACTGTATAGCCTGCAAAATGGCGGAAGTGAACCAGTGCACATAAACAGAAAATTCTAAGACTACTCATAGTGAAGTCAGGTCGTCCTATTTGAGACTGTATGAATGAATCCATCCACGATTTCATTCTTTATGATCAAACGAAGCATTAACAGAAAAATACATGGATGCATACAAAGAATGGAGTCAGCCTAATCATATATATATATATATATATATATATATATATATATATATATATATATATATATATATATATATATATATATATATATATATATATATATATATATATATATATATATATATATATATATATATATATATATATATATATATATATATATATATATACATATATATATATATATATACCGTGGGGAGCAAAATAATTCAACACGTTGATTAAATCGCCAGATTGTACATTTATAGACCACGTACAATTACAAAAATTGGACTATATATAAACAATAGTATAAAAAGGGTAATAATATATCTAAAACCTACAAACAGTTAATAGAGAAAATATATAAGAACGCATAATAAATACGTGAACAAAGGTTTATAACACATTTCAAGATATACATACATTAATACTTCGTTGCAGAGTCCTTATTATTAATTATGGCTGCGAGACGTTTATAGTAGTTCACTACCAGCCTTTTACAATTTTCGGGCGTAATCTTATTTCATTCTTCAATGCAAATTTCTTTGAGTTCAGTGATGTTATTGGGACCTCTCTTCTGAATCTTCAATTTTAATTCCCTCCACAAGTTTTCGATCTGATTCATATCCGGGGATTGCATTGGCCATTCTAAAATGTTTATCTTCTTCATCCTCAACCATTCCTTGGTTTCGTTTGCAGTATGCTTTGGATCGTTGTCGTGTTGGAATTTCCATCCACGTTGTAATTTTAACAAACGAGCTAAAGGTAGGAGTTACTCTTCCAATATTTCACGATATTTCCTGCCATTTATAGTTCCTACAATGATGCGAAGTTTACCTAACCCTGATGAGCTGAAACATCCCCACACCATGATTGAGCCGCCTCCAATCTTAACAGTGGGTGTGGTGTACTTTGGTTTATACTCTTCGTTCTGTTGCCTCCAAACATGGTTTGTGCTGTTTTTCCCAAATAGTTTGATTTCGGTTTCATCTGACCACAGTACTGAGTTCCAAAACGCTGCTGGCTTGTTCAAATGGTCGTTCGCATACTTCAGCCTGCCCTTGACGTGACGTTTCTGGAGAAGAGGTGTCCTATGAGGGGTGCGGGAGCAAAGACCTTCATGGCGTAGTGCCCTGCTGATCGTGTGTTTGCTGGCTTGAATACCATATGCCTTGAGATCATCCTTCAATTCCTCACGAGTAATTTGAGGCCTCTGCACTACTGTTCAGACCAATTTTCGAGCAGCACGGTGGTTAATCTTCCCAGGCCGGCCAGTTCGAGGCTTGCTGAGAGTTGTATTCTGGCATTTCCACTTATGTATTATGGTTCCAACCGAAGCTATACAGTTGTGCACTTATTTTTCGATATTTCAAACCTTCATTGTGGAGCGCTACAATACGTTCGCGAAGATCTTGGCTGATGTCCTTATTCTTACCCATGCTTACAACGTTTCAGAACGAGAGCTGCTGTACCAATGACACGTTATTGGAGATGAATACCGACAAAAGTTTGGTTGCCAAGTAGCAGAATGTATTAGAACATCCTGGAATAATCCTACAATAATATTCACGCATAATATCGAGAAAAAAGTCGGGTATTATAAACTTTTGTTCACGTATATATTATACATGTTCCTATATATTTTTTTCTATTAAATATTTGTGGGTTTTAGATATATTATTAACCTTTTTATACTGTTGTTTATATATAGTCCAATTTTCGTAATTGTACGTGGTCTATAAATGTGCAATCTGGCGATTTAATCAACGTGTTGTATTATTTTGCTCCACACGGTATATATATATATATATATATATATATATATATATATATATATATATATATATATATATATATATATATATATATGTACACAAAGTATGTTCATAAAACAAGTGGATAAATGCAAAGTGTTGATTCGCCATAAATTAAAATTACCTTGATTAAACTGCACAATTCAAAGTTTAGATTCCCAAACTTATAGTGTCTATGCCGTAAAAACGTTATAAAATTTAATATGGTTTGCTTTACAAGTCTTACGATGCAAAGAAACTAAAATAAGTTTATATTGAGCTGGTCTGCATTTTGAGCTAAGTTAACGCGCTCAAAAATCTCTAATTCGGCCGAAAATCTTCTACTCCAAGTTCATCACAATGTTTTATGTACAAAAAGTAGTGTGATGAATAGAATTACAAATAAACAAAATATTAGTTCAGAAAGCCGTGAATAAAGTTGAAGGAAATGAGTAAATATTATTTCTTAATTTTTGCTGCTCATTTGGGTTGTTAGTGTTATCTTGAGTGGATATTGTACATGTGAAACAATGATACAGAGGTGGAAATTTATGCTCCATGAGTAAACAGCTTTCTGTGTAATAAATGCATGTCACTTGAGAAATCAAAACAGCTAGTGTCAGTTTTAGTCTTTAGCTTTAGGATATTCTATTTTTGTTATTCCTGGAAGATAATATGTATGTTTTATTCAAAATTATTGACCTTTAGCATTTATGTATCTCGATGCTACAAAACACCAATTCAGTTTTGTATTGAGAGTCAACAAACGATGTCTATGAATATTGTTGGAATGCAAAAAAAAATATGCCATGTTTATATAGTTAATGATCATAAGCGATATGATAAATGACCTATATTTTGTACCGTGCTAATTATAATACTGGACTCTCGTCATCAATCTTTAAGCAATAATGAAAGTTTTTTCAACTTCAAGAGTCTCCAAATAAAGGCCAATATCTACCTTTTCATAATACCATTCAATATTCACAGACAAGAAATGATTTCATTTTATATCACATCCTAATCGTCGAAAGTGAAGTTATTGAAACATTCCTTTTGTTCTGCATAATTATTTAACAATATGTACAAGGCAGTGAAAAGGTAATGTCATGGCAGCAATTGTTGATTATCTAGTGACATTGATTGCGTGGTTCAACGATGGTGAATCAACAAACCCCAAAAATATCTTTATCTCTTAAAAAAATTGTGGTCAGCTGTCAGATTAGATGTTAATAAGCAAGAGTACTACTATAAACAAAATGGTGTTCTTCCTCCTTGCTTCAACAAATACTCGTTCCTGTCATTTTCACTGATATGAATTCTAAACCTGAATGATCAGCCGTTGATCGAACCCAGTTTCAGTCTGCTCATAGTCCTGACTTCAATTCTCTCGACTGTTAGTTTTGGGGAGCGATCGAAGTCATGGTCTATCAAAGGGTCCCAACGATTGGAGATTTGAAGAAAATTGTTCGTCAAACAAAGGTAGAAGCGAGTGAAGAAAAGTTCCACCTGCGGCCGCTAGCAATTCAGCTAGGCTTAGATTTACGATTATAAGAATGAATTCCTTTTGAAGATGAAATTTAGGTTTTGGCATTTAAAACAAAAAAGTCGTACAACTCCACTTTTTTCCAGTTTATTGATCCAATTTACAATTGAAAATGTTATATGAGACTGATTTTACAGAGGGTTACGTTTAGTAAAAATTGTACAAGCCCTCGGTTTATATCAATCAACTACTTATTCCTGATTCAGTTACTGAACAGGAACATCGTTAACTTATATTTTAGGGTCGTAAGGGGAACTTTAGTTACAGGTTAAAGATTGTAAACTTTGTTGCGAGAAGAGCGTATTAGTGTAAATCTGGATTTGTATATATAAAAAATAAAGATTAGTCGCAAAAATTTAGAACACATTCAGATACGTAACAATAATTGGATATAGGTACTATATTTATGTGGCATGTAAATCAAGAAGACTGGAATTTAACAACCATTTCAAAAATTAATGTGATTTCAAAACACAATTTCAAGTAATTGTCAAGAATCAATTTCGAGCTCCTACTCAAATTTTCAAAACGCCATTCATTACTCGGTCAAAATTATGTCTCGTTAATTCATTAACCATCCTGTGAAGTATTAGTGTTGATTTCAACCAATAACACACTTTCAAGATAAGCAAGTGAGATATTTCTATACTTAGTGGAAATGAAACACACCCATTCAGGCTCCTCCATTGCGAGAAGTGTTGATGTGTCCGAGCACACATGGGAATGTATGAATAGTTATATATGATGATTTGGTCTCACAATAATTTACGTATATTTTATCACTAAAAATAGAAGACTTTTAACTTAGGTTTGAAATAAAACCATTAAAAACTGTAAGTGCTGCTATACTGTCGATCAGTAACTTGCAAAATTATCAAAATAATATGATGAATTTGTGCAATGGAGCAACCACATTATCATTCAATCAGCGAGAAGTAATTCCTAAATCTTTTTGAAAAAAAATACCTGCATTAAAATGGCATAAACTACAAATGTGTTCGGTTAAAAGGTTAAATTAAACACCTCTCACATATCTCCAGTTTTTTTCTATGGAGCATCTAGGAAAATGAGCGAAGTTTACGTTCAATCTTCGATCTCTGTCATCATCCGATAATTAACTAAGCTATTCCATATCTGGAGGTAGTTCATGGCTTCTCCGAGAAAATCCATCCACGCCTCCTCATTGATTCAATGGATCGTAATAGGACCGTTTTAAGAATATCGAATAGAAAAGTTCACGGTTTTAAACTCCTTTGTTTTGAACTCATTGTCGCTGACATTCTTACAGTGAGACAAAATTACTCGTCATCGTTCGTCAATTTCTAAGAATTTATAATGAATGCCTGCAGAGTAGGAAAGATCAATAGATCATCTGGAATAAGAAGATCAATTCTTCCGTAAATGCAGGAAGGTTTCGTGACGTATTATTTGGCAGGCAATAAGCGGCTGATGTGCGTGCCGAGAATTATTGAAATTTTCCTGAAAATAAACCGGTTTCGATCTCTTGCAATGATTTTAAAGAATTTTAAAAGCGCCATGTGTGAAGTTTTCAGCACAATGTTCACGTAGTGCGCCACACATTTTTCTCTTTGCATGTTTTTTGCTATAAGTAAACCTTAGTGACAAACGCCATGGTACCAGAAAAAATTACTGAATTTCGTGGGAGAAATTTGAGTTACTTTAAAGAAGCTTTAATCACAAACTCGAAGTTACAGTAGTAGGTATTTCTTGTCGTTGATCATTCTGAGACTTTTTTCAAATAATATGTTATTTATCCGTAGATTAAAATCCAAATTTGTTGTGTCTCTGCCTGGAAAATCTTTCTTTCTTTTTCATCTTTTTATTTGTAGATTATATGGTCTGTAATTTCTATTTCTTGTATGATCAAATGTAACTCACTAGCATGATGTCTACGGGTAAATTTGAAACTGAAATAATGAGTACGTGGTCCGGATTGAAGATTCTTGCTTCTCAGCGTGGTCAGCATTGTTCTTCCTGATTGCAATGCATATTCATGTACAAGAGAGCCTGCTTATGCATAATCTGATCGCTTCATAGAGCTTTGCAAATCCTGGAATCACTTTCTCTTTACTCGCTTCATTCTGAGCTGTGATGCAGAAACAGACAAAAGCGCATTTTAAAATTTATGGAAAATTATAAGTCACTCAAACACTTTTGCATCGCTAAATCACTCAGCTCAAGAAAATTAAAAGATTTTTACAATTATGTGGCATTCGTTGAAGTAGAAGTGGTGAGTGAGCATATCAAATTAACGTTACAGTCATAATGGAGAATGACAATTAGGTTCCTGTTCACAATGTGGACGAAGAAATAATCTACCTATTCAAGTTTGAATCGATATATTCAGAGTTACCTCAAAACTACTAAAACAACGCTGAACGTGAAAAAATATGTTTTCAACTGTTTCACCTACTCACTAATTGATCCTATTTCTTACTTTTGCATGTGGAATTAGAAGAGTGATTTATAATACAAGGATGCGTCGGCTCTCATTACTGCAATTGTTATGAATAATTAGAGAAACTCAAAAGCCGTGCTAATTTTATGTATAATATTCATCATACATGGTTCAATTTGCAGAAAGCGAATAACTTACTCTCACTACAACCCGGAAAAAACTTAAAATATTAATATCCTGTGCCCAGGCAAAAGCAGAATTTGTTTCTGCCGTATTTTGCAGTATATTTGTACTAATTAATGTTTGGAACAGAAGGTATCTCTTTGAGGTTATTTAGGATATCTGTATCAACTCTTTTAACTAACACTTACTGATCACACGGTAATCATAAGGTCAGTTCCAATGAAAGAAGGTTCAAAGAGCTGGAGCTTAATTAAGTTCCTATTGCCTTATTCTATTCTAAGTAAGGCAATGTTGTATGTTTAGTCTGAGACGTAATTTTCTGTTAACAAAGAAGAAACTTACCTCATGGACACATTAAAGAGTTACGCAGTTGATTGAAGAACATTCTTTAGAAAGTGCACATCTTTTACTTCATATCGAGTTAACATTGTTTCACTAGGAAGAATAATTTTTTAAATTAATCATGTTCGGATGCATTTGGAGCGCTTTTAACGCTGAACTGACTCATGTGTTCAAAATGAAGTTTTGTCTCATTGACAATAAATATTGTTAAACTTAATTTTTACGCCTTGGAGAGTTTCAGTACAGCACGATTCCATGATTGACGAACACTGGTTATTCAAAGGGACGTAGGATGTACATAAAAAGCGCATTTGCGATGTATGTTTTCCCATCGAGTGGGGGCACATTTCCCTGATCCCTGTACCCCCAGAGACCCCACCTCACGATAGGGGAGGTGGTGCGAGTGAAAGTTTCGACCTGTCGCAGGACATTCATTGCAAGCCGCGGCCGCTCCCCCTCAGCACCATGCAACCACGGCCTAATCCTACTCACACAAAAGTCGCGCTTGTTTTTACAGTCAGCTGCTGAGCTCGGAGACAGTTTCCCACACTTCACTGTTGACCCTTTAATCTTGAGATTATTGTACGTATGGTAGTTGTCTTTGAGTCTTTGTGGGAGTTTTGATTTCAAGTTTCTAACAAGTTTAAATTGAACTGACGGAAGGTTACTTCGGGTTTGAAAGAACTGGTGAGCATGTCCATGAGAAAGCCTTACGACACATTTTGCCACCTCATGCCCCACGCAATGAAAGATGCATAGCTAGATCGCAATGTGTTCTCAGTGACTTTTAAGTCAACAACATGTGTGAAGTCGCGGCCATGGAGTGCAATGAAAGCAAGTCGAGAGTTACCGCCAAGATACTGATAGCGAAGGGAGCGGACCACCCAATTTCTATTTGGTTTCCAAAGCAGGCACTAATATTAGGATAAATAAGTGTCATTGTTTTGATATCCTAATAAAAATTTTACCTAGACCGCTAAACATAGCATTAGTTTTGAACTTGGGTGATAGGTCCAAGTTATGCCGCTTACAAATCATAAAATATTTTATTAAGTGTTTTTTTTAGTTGACTTAGATTGTAAAGCAATATTTACAAGATTTTGTCCCTGAACTTACGTACACTGATTGTTCATAAACATTCAGTTATCATAGACGTAATTTTCTTTTAGCATATCGATACAAATATTTTCTAATGGGATCACTTTTCTACTCTTGAAAAAATTGTGGGAAATTTGAAGGTATTTTAATGATACATGAATAGAAAAGTTTAATTCTGAAATAGGTTTAAGTGGATTGGTGAATATGCTTTGTTCAAAGTATTATTTTGCTAGATTAAATGACACATGAAATGCATTTTTCGCAAACGGTAGTAGGGTAGACAATTTGATTGGTGTTAGTTCAGTATTAAATTTCATAATTATGATCTTGAAATTTCATGTAGTTCAATTATGCACAAATTTGGAAATTAAATTCTTACAGACATAGACATGAAATACAGAAATTTGAACCAGATGCTCGAGTAACTCAAAATAAAGGTTTTGAAGTTTAAAGCAACTCAAAACATGCTAAAATAATATGATTTTTCATATCCAGACCTTATTCATGAATCTGCTGAATGATCCTAAATGATTTCGATAGTAGTCCAAATAGTTCAAGTTACATGATGTTAAATTTTTTATGTATTGCTACATGTCTTTTACTCTCTGTCATATTTTTCAATTTGTGTTACGAGAACCAGAAATCATTCATTCATGTCCCTGAACGCATGTGCTGTTTTTGTTTATGGTCTTTGCAGACAAGAATTTGCACGCAAAAATAAAATGCAAAGTAGAAGCTCCTCCCGCACCTATGGATCACTCCGCCTATTTGCCCTCTAGGGGAAGATGTCAACCACTCAGGTGAGTAAGAAGGGCTCTGGTACCGCCTCGTAACGGTTGAGCAAGGTGACCAAAAAAGTCAGCACGGAACTTCCATCTCTATAGCCCTGTTCACAAAAGTCAGTTCTGTAAACTCTGGTTACAGATCTGTATTCATTGAGACTCCGTGGGCAAGGATCACGGTGTAAAGAAGAAAGCCTCCTGGAACACTACAGCATAGAGTGTATAGTCGAAGTTCATAAAGAAGTGAAGATTCCTCCAAAAAACAGAGGTAGGCTAAAGGTCTCAGGGTTGGTAAGGGCATACTCTAGATCTGAACCCCGCTATAAAACCCAATTGAAATTCTATTTAGTAAGTTTCTTTGATAAGGACAGAAGCTCTGAACCACATAAACTTTGGTTCAACAAAAGTTCGACTAACCGTCAATTTATGTCATAAATTCGGAAGTAAAACTCCAGTAGATCATCGGAGAGGGAGTTACGGGCACCTTGTGACCCTGATGAGCGAGGGAAGGCATCGAGACGCTGATCAGTTGTGCTCGCGCTGGCTGTAGGAGTGCAGACTCACGCGTCTCAGCTGCGGTGTCCCGCTCCCATCCAGTCTGACTTCCAACCCCACTGCTGGTCTTGCAAAAACTAAGATCGTGCTTGCAAAGTCTTCAAAGCATCATGAAACAGACGAGCTAAGCTCATGCAGCACTGTGAAAAAATACTTATAACCCAATCAAGTAAAATCCGGGTGTTCCATTTTCACATTCTGCTTCATTGTGTCATTATGAATATCATCAAAAATGTTTTTCCTTGATCTATCATGTGCTAATGTAGTTTGAAACAAAAACTCTCACCGCATCACGTGTACTACAGTATTCAAACATAGCGTGCAAGTGCGAAAATTTTGATTACTGAACACGCGGATTGTAAACCAATTTAAATATCAAGGCCTGCATGATCATTATTAATAACTTCAGGTAAGTCTTTCATCAAGAAACTTCAATTCACAGATATAACTTCTTTACCAAAGAATTTGATGAAAATTTGGCTCTCAAAATGAGCACATTGTGAACGTCTAATCTGACTCATTAAGGAAACTTCGACGCAGCATAGGTAGTGATCTCATCGCTAGCGTAGCGGATGTGTGTCTACCGAAATAATGCACAAATAATTATGAGCCGAAATACGAGTATGATTAGTTATTTTTGACTTCATGATTTTACAATATTTTTGACTTAATTTTTAATACATGTTTTTGTGAGTCATATATAGTGGTACTTTCATTGATTGCAAACACCTGCTTAAATGTATGAATATTGATTCCTGCGTCCTAAATTTCAGTTGTGTGTACGAAGCAGGTATTTTACTCGCATGAATAACACATAAATTTCGAAATTAGCACATTCATTATGAAGTGAATGTAAGAAATAATAGTCGAAAAAGGTAACTTGAGCATTTTGTAGGTAATATTTCAAATAAATGAGTCGGAGGATGGTCGAACGTCAAGCGAAATAGTTTTTGTTGATAGTGGTAGCGTTTCTAGACTAAGAATTTTTCATTATTTTCACAACATTTTAGATGGCAAGCAATAGACTGAGAATTCTCAAAAAGTATCATAAAGTAATAAGCAAGAATTTTCAAATTACGAGCCTTCGAAGGCGCATTAGCTTTGGCGTAAATTACCATTAAATTTATTATATTGCAGTTAAAGGAAACTTACAAAACTTCTGATCGCACTGTGTTTGAACAAATATCCTATATTGCGCCTCTTATTACGTCTTTGCATTAAATTTAAACCATCTATTGAGTCCACATATGATGTAGCGCAGCGATCGTGTCATGAATTTTAATTCAGTTAACCTAACCCAGGTTGACGACACAATGGAAAAATATCGTTTGTCAAATGTTACTTCGCATCCCACACTTAAATTGACTTTCAAGAAATGGTTGTGAGTCAAAATGAAATGAGCAAAGTAGATGTTATGTCTCATACGCGATGAAAACTTGCGGTGTTCATTTGCTAATCCAAACAAACGGGATATTCTAAAGTATGTTATTATGTTTCAATAATTGTAGAGAACGTTAGATATCGTTCGAAAGTTCATTTGTAAGTTGAAGAAATTACGTAAACAGCAGTTACATAAATTATTTGACTATGAAAAATCACGGTACGCGTCTGTTTGCTCAATTTTCGTTCTTGATGAAGCACCGTACCTTTTTCCTTCTACTCGTAAATGTTTGCACTTTTTGACCGCAGAATATGAAGAAAAATGACAAAACTTATAAACATCTTACACAATTATTTTAATATGTCATAAAAACACTGTCAGTTTCAGAACATACAGCATATCAACATGCTGAACAGACTAGAACAGAAAATTATCAAAACTGAATCCATTTCTTAGTCTAACCGTTAAAAATGTTTACTCTGAAATAATTGAACTTGTGTCCACATTGTATACTTTCCCAAGAATGCTCCATTCAACAGGAATTGAATTAATTATTCAAGTTTCGAATTCAGATGAATGTGAATAAATGAAGAATTCAAATACCTAAGAAGGAAATAATATAAACACAAATTTATTATTTTGAAAATTGGTTTTATAAGTAATTATTGTTTATAAGTTAAGGAATATGCTTTCACTTTCGAATGAAGGTGTTTCCATTCGTCATTAATAAAGAAAAAATGAAAAAATTGACGCCACTGGAGTTGAAACTCTGTAGTGCAATCATTTAATGTAACCGCCCTTCATGTAGATTGTGATACTTTAATGTATAAATACAATTTGTCCATCGTAAGTCATTGAAATACATTACAGGCAAAATAGGACATGGAAAACGTGATAAACTTGCAGCTATACCTAAGAATATGTTTTCAATTCTGTATGATAGATTCATAATTAGGACGTTAACATGCTCCGATTAACAGCGTCAAGCAGCAAAAAAGCCGTTTTAGCCACCTTGAAGATCGGGGTCATAGTTGAAGCGCTGCCTGGGGCGGCAGAGGGGCAGTTACAGGTACTGGGAGTCGAGGAAGTCGCTATGCGCTTCGTCAGCCCGCCGCAGCAAGCAGCTGTTGCCGGGGGCTATAGGAAGCGACTGCGCGTAGTACTAACTCTATAACTGGGACAACGAACTTGAGGAACAGTCAATCACACGAACATCTGAAACTTAATTTTGGCATTTTTTAGTAGTTCATTTTCTAGCAAATGAAACTAAAAGTAATAGTCAAACTCAAGCATTTTTTATATAAATAACTTGGTTAATAGTGCTCATGAGAAATTAGAATCGGAACAGCGTATCATATTTTTTCATACATTGACACGTTTTCAACTAGCTGAAGAAAAATAAAAAATATCATTATTTTGCATTGTAAAAAACAATTTCATGGAAGAGAGAGTCCCAGCTCTCTTATTAAAACAGTATTTTCAAAACTACTGTTTGTTGATTAGTAAGTGTAATCTTCTTAACATTTGCATACGTCGAGGCTGCTGAACACATACGTATGTCGGTCGGGTGTCATAGTGGTATTCCGCTGCCTGCTACTTCTAAAAATGAATGTCCTTTTTAGAGTTTGCTATCGGATATCGTGTTATAATATTAGTTGTGTCTAACAATGTAACACACCATTTATAATTCATTTATACATATGTGGCTCCAAAAAATAAAAATAAATTACAATGCCCGACTGACTAATTTGTGCGTAAATTCTTCCCTTAAAAATATAAACATTTATTTGAGAGCAGTTTATATTTTCATTCTAGCTCTGTGCAAATAAAATACTTTGCTATAAGGAACAGTAAGTATGTAGGGCTACTCCACATATTTTGAGTCCAATGATTTCGGGAAACCAAAGTGCCAATTGACATACTTGTAGGTAATAGCTCAGAAAGCAAATATCTGACCATATCCTAAAGAGGCCGATAAATAAGTCCACCTTAGAGGAAAGGGTGACAGGACGACAGATAAGGAAAACAAGCCGTATAATTACGGATATTTCTTTCTTACCGAAGCACAGTTTTCCAAATTGGGACGACTCGTCGTCCGATGCAGGTAGCTGTTTGCGGTTGGGGCTGCTAAAACCCTTCAATTTTAGCTTTGGTCAGCAATTAACATACCTATTATTGACTCAAGTATATGGATGTAATATAAGATGACCAAGTAATAGCGATTTTTCTTATTTTTGATCAGGATGAATCAACTGTGCAAGGTATGCTCGGAGCCAGCTGCCGGATTCCACTTCGGAGCTTTTACATGCGAAGGCTGCAAAGTAAGGATTGCATATTCTAATGTACATTCGCTTATGGTACGGTCTCAGTTATCTTTTAGATACTAATTTAAATTATCCTTATATTCAAGCTCAACTGTCAGTTTTCTTAAATGATTATTAAATGAATAATTTTGGATGAGTTTAAGCATTTTTTAATTCTCATTTTTCGTTTCTTTGCAGTCATTCTTCGGCCGCACATATAACAACCTTTCACAAATACACGAATGCAAGAATGGAGGACAATGCGTAATTAACAAACAAAACAGAACGTCGTGCAAAGCCTGCCGTCTTCGCAAGTGCCTCATCGTGGGAATGTCAAAAAGTGGATCAAGGTTAGCAGTCACAAAGCTTAAACAATAACTGTGTGCCAACTTGTGAATGCTATAATTCCAGGGAAATTCCTGCAATTTTTTGTTTAGCGAAACTATTAAACCCTTAACGTGTTTTTTTAGAGACACATTTTATCCTAATTTTATTTTGTAAGTAACAATTATGCTTTTCTCCTCATAACAGATACGGCCGAAGATCGAACTGGTTCAAAATACATTGTGCACTACAAGAACAAGCTGCCAATATGGGGAGAAGCTTCGAAAATGCTGGCACTCTAAACTTACAATTAAATGCAGCAAGAGAAAGTATTACCAGATTATCACCAAGCACATGCGTTGAAGAAGAAGGAAAACTGGGTTCTCCAGCCCTTTCCTCACCTGATAGTAACACTTCAGACACAAGTGTTGATGTGGAGCCAAGACGGAATATTACGGGCACTGCTATTCAGACAACCCATTCGCAATTAACTCTGGCTCAGCATGAGTCTTTGGTGGCTAGAGAACTCTCAAAAAGAACAGGAACAGCATTAGCAACAGTAGGAGGACGAAGTTTGGAGCCTCCCGTTCCGGGTACCGACTTTGTCGCTGGCCTTTCTCTGTATGGAATTCATTCTGGATTTTCGTTATTACAGGCTTCTCAATTATACCAGCGTTTATATCCTCCCCTTCTGTACTCTAGAATTCGTCCTCATACCCTAGATGCAATTAATCCTACTCAAGAATCTCCATCACTTACTCAAATCAAATCTATACCCATTAAATCTTCTTCCAATCCACCTTCGCCCACGGGTTCACTGCCGCCTCCGTCAACCAAAAGGGAACAGTTATCTAATCCATCGTCCCCTCAATCTTTACCTGCTCGGCCTTTCTTGGATCGAACGATACATTCACCAGCTTCATCGTCTTCCCCGTCTCCTCCATTAATATCTCGGAAGCGAACAGCTGAATCTCCCCCGGAACAAGAAGCACCTATCGACTTGAGTGTAAAACGACTTAGATATGCAAGCACCACATCAGTTCCTTTACCAGATCTCAATCCTTTACCGATGCCTTTCAATTTCTTTCATTTAGCGGTACCTTCGACTTCTACTTCTCCTTCTGCGCCAGTAGACCTAACTTCAAATGCTTAATGGTATGAATGGGATTTATTATTTCTAATTCGGAATTTAGTCACAAAACACTGATGCTATCCCTCCTTATAAATGTACTTCTGGTGCCTTCTAAACCTATAATTTGGATATTGAAGCTGCTACTAGTCTGAACTCTTGAAGTGCTTCGCCAAATATGAAGAAGTTTTGGATGCGTATAGTACTCATATGTATTATAGAATACGAGTATGTTTAACAAATTGAATCTCATTGCCTCCTCACATTCATTAGTACAAAGTTGTATCATTCTCATGCATTTGCTAGTAGAAGTAGTTATTTTCTAATTGCTTGAGTGGTCTGAATAAATTACAAAAACAGGCCATGCATATTTTAGCGCTGTGGTCAGTTTAAGATGTAGATACCTTGATAAGTTGATCGAAGGAGTACAATATTTATTTTGTGCTCGTGTTCGAACTACAGTTACTGGAGATCTCATGGCATTTTATCCATGATTGAAACGAATGTTCGGGAGTAATTACAAATTTTGAAACATTATGGAATTGGATGCTATTGAACTACTTCAGTTTCAAAATCATCGGCTTCATTTGCTATGATAACAAAATAATTTTACTAAACTATTTGCTACTCATGAATACTGGAAAAATTGTCAAAGGTTTTGGACATATTCATGACGATATATCACACTCATATTATATATAATTTAAAACCTACATCATAATTAATACACTTTTGCATTTTGAGAAGTCCTAAATTACATTTAATGTTACACGTACGTCACAATTCTTTCAATCTATACAAATCAATGAAAATGTACGGAAGAACCGCACGTTTATATGCGTGGAAAATGAATCTATATCAATGTATAGTTATTAAACGATACCAGTATTGCAAAGCCTACTTCTGCGTCTAGTAAAGGTTTTTCGCAACTCTTGACACTCTCATTCCGTCAGAATTAGTCGTAGAGAACCTATAGTCACTGTTGACTGTAAAAAAGTATTATATTCCTTCGGGAAAACGTTATCTCTTATATTTATTTGCATTTACTTGTAATCTTGTTGTGTTGGACTCCTAGGAACTATTTAGTTTTTTACGTAAGCTTGCGATTAGAAGTGAAAAGTCTCAGCTGCTTTCATTCTGAATAAAAGTTGGACGAACAGAAGTAACTCATATTTTATTGACCTTGCTCTTTTTTTGAGAGTTATTCATTGGATGACCATGTCTGATTCTCGCAGTTTTATACTAGAATGAAGCTCACAAGAATGTATGAAGAAATAATGATGATAGAGATTTAAATATTCCAGACAAAGGAGTTTCGACCCTAACACAAATTTTTCCTTAGTTCTTCGTTTAATAATTGTAGTGTGCTCCATTTCAAATATAAAAAAATTACCTCCCAGTTTAAGTTTTTCAAACCAAATTTCGAGATAGATCACGTTATGTAAATATTTACAATTAGCCTAATGTAGAGTTGGAATATCTTTTTATGTATTGTAGAAAGTACCAACTACAGTGTCATTCTGGAAAGAATACTTTTTAGTACAGTAATTTTATGAATTCAGAACTGGTAAGATTATTTTTCTTCAAGTTTGGAGACTTTCTATGCATATACTGTTACATACAGTCAACACTTAAAAAAAGCTGTAAGCTAACACAAAAGTTAAGAATAATAATTTCGATATTCTGCTGTAGAACGCATTTTTGCATGGTTTCCAGTTCTTTTCCCTAAGTTCATCCCAAAGAACTAACATTATAAGTGAAAAATGAGGGGATGGATATTTTTGATACACATCTATTCCATAACAAAGACTAGTGATTATGTACGACCCAATAATGCACATGCAGGTAAAAGTGCATTTTATATAATTTCTTGCGAAGAAAAATTTTTTTCTTAAATTATGATGATGCAAAACTTTTCAACATTTTTTCACGAGTTCTATATTGCATGAAATGTTAAATGCAAGACTGGAGTCAATATTTTTCATATCATTGAGGATTCTACTGGTGTCAATTATAGTACCATGCAGGTTGTACAATACTTGGGTTTACAGTGGCAAGTAGATAATTTCAGGCGGTGACTGTTATGCTGATTCATTTTATAATGAATACTGTTGGGAGAAAAATTGGTGAATCATGAGAGAAGTAATGACTGCTCTATAGTCTCAATCAAAGGGGTCGATTAAAAAGGTGTGTGTTTTTCGACCATTGTAATAATGCATCGAGATTATAGAAACGATTGTTTCAATGATGTCCGAATGACCATCGCACAAAATTAAGCTCCAGTTAAATAACCAACCTTGCTTGTATTGAGAATGACCCTACGGTAATTCCATGCACTATAGGATCACACTGTATTGCAATATTGAAATCAGTATTCTTTTGAAAACGTTGGAATATAATTGAGGATGACCTATGACGAACATCAGAAAACAAGTACACATAATCGAGTATAATATTGCTAGTCCCCAGTATTCTACTGTAACTAGTATTACCAATTACATGTGATGGTCAAATTATTTGTACCGTTCGAGAAATAAAAGACAAAATTTATCATCGTTTGTATGGAAACCTTTTTTAAAAAACGATATTTCGTTAGAAGCTGCACAATTGAATTTGTTAAGACGTTGTTAAGGCCGAAACTGTAAGAGAATCTCCAGATCCTGATGCTGGTGTACTATGCGTCAGTGCAAAGTCATTCAATATTTAAAAAAAATCCTTAACCGAGCAAAATACTACGGTAAAAACATTGAAGCAGTGATCGTTTTCTAATTTTACATGCCACTCTATTATTGGGGTGCTTAATAAGGTGCCCTACGAAAAATTGCTAAGAAATGTTTTTTGGTATTCTTTTTTTGTGGAACCAGATTCTTTACTCAATCAAATAGCAATTTTACCTCCAGGATATGTGTGATGAAACATCAAGTACCATAGACTGATCGGGCGCCTGCAGCTCGTGACAAAGTGGCCTGCTCGAGTGTTACCTTGAAGCCCAGTATAGGCACCTCCAAATCTGTTCTAAGCCTGTCGATGACGCATGCGCCTGGACAGAAAAAACTGGCAAACTACACACGCCCGCAGAGGCGTCACGGAGCGCTGGGACAACCTCCAGTGACTGGCACAAAACCCGAACCCGAGTCCTAGTAGTTTTAGACTCGTGAGCTTGACAGCTAACGTTGAGTATGGAAACGGCTTTGAAATGGGCTAAACATAGTGAGCCATAGGGCTCGAACTAGTTCGTGGGCTGATTAAAAGCGAAATGTAATAAAGAAGGAAAAATGTGCTTATGAAACAATAAAAAATGTAACAAGTTACATTATATGCGCATTTCGGTGTATAAATACATTTTTACCGTACTCTATTTTGCTTCTATTAAACCTATAAATTAGTATGATAATTTTCCTCGCCCTTTGGTTATCTGGTCACTCACGCAATTCAAAAACTGCTGTGTAAAATTTCCCGGTGTTATACTGTAATACGAATTATATTGTGGCAGGAGAAAATTAGCGAATAAAACTGATGAAAAGATCAAACAATACAAAACACTTCATGCAATCATTCCTTTATTCAGACGGCATGCATTGAGAAATGTCACTTGTTTAAGATCCTCATTTGGCAGATATAGTATGTAGCTCTACTGCTGGCCGTGTATGTTATATGCCAATTTACATACATACCTGTAGAAGTACAGTTTTATTCTCTAAATGTTCATGCTTAAATGCGATTATTAATCTGCAAATTTTCGTAATACATTCGTCAAAATTAACTCGTTATACAGCAAAAATAGCGATGACTAAACATACGCATATTTGAAAAAATGTTGTGCCACTAAGACCTCACTCAACGCCATACCTGGAAATGATGGCTAGAGGCATGAGTAAATTAGAGCAACATCTCTGGCACAATTTTCTGAGAATTTCTGACCACCACCAGACACCGATGGATCCGTTCGCCCATGACCGAGTATGGCTTCATACACCCAGTGGTTGTTCTGGGTGGCTTAAGATAGGTGTGAACCTGGTGATGTCATCTTATGAAATAAGGAAGGATTAACTCAATAAATATTTGGGAAAAATAGCAGTTTATAAAGTATTTGCATTGAAAAGCACGCATATTTAGTCAACTTTTCATATGTCAGAGTCAGAAATGGCCAAAAATATCCTTCGATGCAAGCACTTCGTAGCATCTCATGGTTGCAACGAGAGGTGAAGGCTGACCTTAGTTTTCCGGCTCACATTGGCGACGGGACTGATGCAAGGTTTCTTTGGGTCCAACGTACACTTATGAATAGATTGTGAATGTTATTAGAGAGCTTAAGGATATGTACTCCTACTGAATTTTAGATAATTATAACTTCTTTATGCTGTTTGCAACTGTTAAGTTTATTAATTTCAGAGATTTTAGAAACCTAGATGGAGACTCTTAAATTCAAAGAATTAGATAAGACAAGCCTTAAGAAAATGAAGAAAAAATACGTATAAAGATTAGAAAAATTAGATCGTCGAAAAAATGGTTGGTGACGATTGAAACATAACATAAATGACATCTATTCTATTAAAGTCTCGAAGATAGAAACAAATTTTAAAGAAAGGAAAAGTATGCTTCTTGTATCCATTATCAGAACTCCACCATGAGTTCTTGTCTTCTAAACTTTGGCTAATTCCAAACACAAATTAAAAATGTTTTTTATCTAATGTGCTCAGGTGAAAAATAAAATCCGTTTGAAACTACTCTCTCTGTTTCGAGATAGTTGTACCAAAACTATTTTTCGGTTATTTTGTAAAATTGTAACATTGGATGAAAAAATGAAAATAAAATTAACAGAAAATAAAACTGATTTACACACTCAGGAAATGAACAATTGTGATAAATTGTCATGGAAATGAATACGAAATAAATTGAAAATTATGTTCTCCGTACATACGATTACAGTGGGTGAAATAGATATCCAACATGTCGTCATATTTACTGTAATTATACAACTTCAAAACATTTAAAAACTGAACATCTTATAGATTTTAGTATTTCGAATACAAATTTAAAATAATATCACAGAAAAAAACAATCATCTTCTATTCTAAAGCATTCATCTGCAACTTGTTCTATTGCACTACACTCCATGTTTCTCGATCTTTTTAGTAGTGCTTGTACCATGGCATTCCGAAAATTTTAACGTTTATTATCGAAAATTTTTAACGTTTATTATCCAAGTATTTTTCCAGCTGGTGGTCTGCAAAATGTTAACTTTTACTGTTTTAAAAAGTTACTATAATCATTGCTTGGAATAATTTGAACTAAATAAGCTAATATCAGTAAATAAGGAACACCAATACTAACCTTTTAATGTAGACAGTAAATAATTTGACTGAAAATTTTCAAATTGTAGAGCAAATTTCTGGCTATGATACCGTTATTTCATAACAAAGTAAAACTTTGAAACCTGTCTGCTGAAAACTTTCTGGATGAAGATAGGGTTAGTCGCATAGTTTTATTGATTCAGAATGCAAAATGATCTCAGCTTATTGAATATTGGCTCAGCTACCGAATTTATGGAGATGGATCTATCGCATAAAAATCTGATGTGTCAAATGATCTAATTTGTAACGGGTTTGAAAATAGTTAATAACTAGTAATAGTTAGTCATATTCTTATAATTCTTTCGTTGTACAAACATTTACATTTACCTTAACCATCACCATTGCTTACTTAAGTGTATATATACAACTTATTAACTTGTAATTCATCCACACAAAACTTGCTATCACCTCAGCTTGAAGAGATGTACCTATATCCTTTTTCCTTCAAAAACATGATTAATTGAACCTCAAATTACTACAAACGCAACAAGATACTCCCAGTGAGTGTCTTAGTTTCAAATTCAGTTTCGAAAATAGCCACAGCCATCATAGAGAAAGAAAAGAATGGAAATACTAAAGACGTTATACAATATGAGAAAGAACTATCGTGATTTTTATCGGTTGGTGATATCATTTAGAGAAGTGAACTTATCCCAGGATCTCTGAATGGTTGAAAAACAAAAATGTATTCGAAAAAAACTCGTGCATAAACTGTCATATACTAATGACAATACAAAATACTCTAAACCTTTTTTGTGTTTCATTAGAGGAAAATAATAGTTATAGCAGCAATTACAAGTTGACACTCTACAACTGGACAATGGCATCACTATCACGTAAAAAAATTAATGATTGTGCGCCTGGTCGAAGGCCTTTCTTGCGCGATCCCTTCGACTTTTTGAAACCTTCCTCTTTCAAATTTAAAGGCTTGGCTACACAGAAACGTAGTGATGAATGGTAACTCAGAATCGAAAAAAGTCATTGTTCAAATGGAAGTGAGCGCAGCTATCTTTATGAATATTTTGTCGGGAAATAGAGGTAACGCCATTTATATGAAGAACCATTTCTCTTTGCTGCAACACAGTGATCACTCAAAGCTATTCTCGAGGTGTTGAAGCCGCAATTTTCTGATGTCATTCCTACCCATTGTTTACAGAAGAAAGTGCTGCGATCGCATTCATCGACTTTCTCAAATCCAAGGTTTATTCATGAGAGACCAAACTTCAGCCTGCGCAGCTGCAAACTTGACGAGAAGATTTACGTTACGAACTTGAGTTGAATACTAATGAGTTTCGAATAATTTAACTCCAAGATCTTCTAGTCGCATGAACATTTTGAAAGATAGTACTTAATAACTTGTTCTCCAAGAACGTTATCTGTATGAGTACAGTTATACATATGATAACGATCAGTGTATCATTACGAGGCATTAATAGATACATTGTGGTTTGAATTTGATATTACAGTATTCTATTTCCTCTCTAAGTGAGCAAGAAAATTACTTGGCATACTATTGTCGAGAAATAAATTTCTACCAAAGATTGACCTCATTCTAAGTGATCATTTGGAAACTATTGTGCGCTTATCATGCGAAATCTTGCGTTCCAAGAATTTAATAAGTTATCTTTTAGGCATGCTCTCTTAATGAATAGATGACTAAAGTTTATAGACATAACCTGTGATTGTAAATAAATGTGCAGTACTTGTTTTCAAGTCCGATAATATTGTTATGAAAGTCATTGAATTATTTGGGTGTTATGTAATTTTTCAGAAAAAATCATGATGACAACAAAATCAGATTCCAATTCAAATAGAGAGGTTCAAAATTCCTGAGGGTTCATTCTAAAAACTTACATCTATGTCTGGAATTATCATTTTGCGCTCATTTACTTCAACACGAATAAGATTAATCTGGGAAGTCATGTTATGTCCCAAAATTACCCATGATTTACACCCTATTGCTCGCTTCTCACGACGTCCATCATGACTTTTTGCAAATTTCCGTGTTGATATGTCGAGCAATGTACACCATGAGCCACACGTGTGCAAAGGATCACGCTTCACTGCTAAAACATACACAACCAACATGATGGATCGGCTCCGAAATGGATCGTTCTTTCCAATGCATAAAAAATAAGCCCAATATGACCGATGGTTCTCAAACTTGTGTAACATGCCATGGAAGAGAAGGTTTCTTGCTGTCAACTTGTTACCTATGGAGAACAAAAATAACAGGACCAGCTTTCGCTTAAAAATGGAAATGCAAGTAGTATTCTAGAAGTCAACCTACAAGTAGGTCAGCATAGGCGAATGTAAATGTGTGAGTTGTATTTTAATGATAACTACATTGCAGTTAATTTAATCAAGTAAAGTGAAGTACTTCACAAGCAAAGCAATTTAACGCAGACACGTAATAAAAATATTTTATTTCATCAAATTTGTCGTACATATTTAAAGACAGAATTTTCCAGCACCTTATTTACTCCCTGAAATACCATATCATAAATCAATGACTATGATTTTGAAAGAACATCGTACAAACTCTTAGGCTAAGACGACGACAATTTCATACAGAAAAGTTGGACGTTACATTTTATGAGTATATTCATAGCAGAATTAGGTTACACAACTGAAGAAAATGCTAGAGTATCACAAATATAATTTCAAATTACCCGTACTTGTGTTAATATTATAATAATTTTTTCATACCGCTATGTAGTACAAGCATTTGAGAAGGAAAACTTGAGAGCCAGAGAAGAGCTGAGGACTTTGGAAAAATTTGACTTCGAACTTTAGACATCTCTGAAACAGGTGAGGCTCATTCAAAGAAGTTGGTAAGATTTTAAGCAAATTCAGTGTTGCCATTTCAGACTGTAATAATGTCGCAGTAGTCAGTAACGTGGGAAACGAATTAACCTTGAACAAGTCCTCAACAGTGACTAATGGCTCTCCTGTAGGGAAATCTTTGTCATTCATTCTGCAAGAAAGACGTTAATTCTCAATAATAAAAGTGGGTATGTTCATGTATTTCAACAATGATTTTAGCAAACACTCGGATTTAACGTTTGTCTAAGTCAACAACGCCTTATGCAACTTGCGGCCTTTGTGCTGCCACTGTAATCACTAAGGTAAAACCTGATTGACATTGATTAATTTTTAAAATTCTAGGATTTATTACATGTTGACCCAGAATATTGGAATCCAAACTGCTCGTTAGAGAAAAGACGAAAAGGGCATTTGGGGCTGATGGTTTGGAGCACTACATCACGGACACCTCGTCGAGTCCACCTGGGGTGCTCCTGATCGATTCCAACCACAAGCTGATCTAACCCGCCACAGACTTAGGTATCAGGTAAGCGATCTTGACAAGGAATAATCGATACTCTAAACAAGATCTATAACTTTGGTCCGACAAACATGAATAGGTTTGCTATGGTTATACTATTTGAATCAAAAGAAATACGCTGGCAAGTTCATTCAAATGAATAAGCAGACATTGCACCATTGAAAAGTTTGTACTATAGTAAGTTTGTATTGCAACGTTAAAATTGCCGCAACTTGGAACAAGCTGCCAGAAAACATAGTTTCTGCTGGCACTGTGAACACATTCAAAAATCGTCTCGATAAATTTTGGACTACGAACCCCCCCAGTACTACATCCTACTAACTATGTCTCTAACTCCTTAAGGTTAATGTATGATTGAGATAAATGCTCGTGACATAAACGCCTGTGCGTGAGTGACATGTGTGCACACGACTAAATTGACTTACGTGGTTAAGGTGTACGTGCATGACTGATGGATTTACTTTTAGACGGCATGGGACTTCGGTATTGAACCAAGAATGGGCCAAACGGCTCGTTCCTATTGCCTTATTCTATTCTATTCTATTCTATACGTCAACGGAGAAAAGTACGCAGCGGCAATGGTAACGTGAGATTCAACACTTAAAACATTCACAACTTGTTACAATATTGACACGAATCAAGTTTGATTGATAACTTCGTTATGTGTACAGAAAGAGCAAACTTAGTTATTTTTGGCCTCTCTCCCTCCAGAAATTGTTTGCGTGTATATTTAGCAGTACATCTAACACTGGTGGCTGCTATATTTGCAGAGTAGAGCCAGTCAACGCTCGGAATGAACTGGTTCTGATTTTGATAGAGCGCAGTTTTACTGATCGATCGGTCAGTAAAAATCAGTCCTTGGCCACCTAGTCCTACCTTTATAATGTTCGCCATGGTGAGATTAATCGCCTTGATCTTGCTGAAATCTCCTTACGGGGTTGATGGTCAAAGATTTGCTAATATACTTGGGTTTGAGTAATCTTCTTTGTATGTTCCTATCGACAGTCAGAAAAGGCTTACTTATACTATAAGAACAAAGCAAAAAAGTAATATACTTGAACGAACAGAAAGAAAGAAATGAAAATTGTAAAACTTGATAACAGAGAGTGAAGATTTTTTGCCGGTGAGAATGACTGACCCCACAGTTACTAGTCAACGATGGTTATAAAAACGAGAAATTATAAAAAAATACTTTCGAGCCTCAACTGCGGTCTTATGCTTGGTTTAGTCAAAATCCATCTAAGTAAAATCCAACGACTAATAAGATCTTTTTACCTCTCGCCTACAGTCTCGAAAGAATTTTAAAAAACTGAACAGAACCAGTAAGATTTCTATTTTGATATACGAGTATGAAGAACTGTTGGTACGCTGGAAAAATCTAATTATAACTTTTTCGATGACAAAAGGTGTCTGCAAATTTAGTGAAGAAAGAAAGAAAGAAAAGAAAGAAATTTTATTTCCAATCAAGTAGACAGTACATTATTGTACATTATTATTTTTTCCAATCAAATGTACAGTGCATCGTATTTTCAATTTTTAATGTTGACATCTTAAGAGAAGTGGTGATACACCAAGCGACCATGCCTGTCCTCGGTGCTTCAACTTAAAGTATTATAGAGGCTCGTAGAGGCATTTCGATGAGCTTGATGAAGGTCTAATCTTGAGTGAAGCGAAGTGGCTCAGATTCAACAATTGAATTTTCATCTTGTTGAATAGTTAGCGTCATGAAATTTCTTCAAATGTTATGACTATACTAAAAATAGAACTTCTGTACCACGATCATGGAATTTGAAGGTTAACAGGTAAAAAATCCCAATGTTACAAATGTCCTCTTATCAATCCTCTTATCAACATAAGTGACCTACTTGACTACTAGAGTTGTCCAGCCTCTGCACAACCTGTTGTTGCTGACAGAGTGACGTAGTCCTATAATACAACTTGAATTTATCAGTAAGCCGATGTACCATTTTATATTTTGAAAATAACTCAATCAACAATCAATATATTCCAGAAAATTTACCCTAAGAGATTTCCATTTTTCAAAAGCTAAAAAAAATTTTAGAGTTGAACTTTGTTAGAGTGTCGAAGTTCGGCGTAATTATTTTTGGAGACGAGAAGCAAGCTCGGTGAAGCATTATATAGAGCAGTGGTTTTCAAGCTCTTATTCGCCGAAACCTCTTTAAAAGATTTTATTTGTGTACGACCCCTTTAACTTTGGCAAAATAAAGAATATAATATATATATAAATATATATATATATATATATATATATATATATAATGTTCGTGAAGAAATCGGGGCTACTGTACAAAATTCACACTTTGAAAATAGTAAAAAGTAATATTAAAGTGTATTCAATAAATAAGAATCGATTGCGTGTACTAAGGGTATTAAAAAATCTATTGACACTATTAATGGCATTAAATAATATCAGATGTATTTAATTAATGGAATTGATGCTTCTGCATTTTCTTATACAAAAGGTCAAATCTAGACTCAATTTTTGTTAACGCTGATCTAAGTACAGTTTCAATATTTCCTAGACTCGATCGATGTTTTGTTTTGAGATTAGTTAATACCGAAAAAGCACTTTCACTTAGATATGTTGACGAGAAAGGTAGAAGGGTATCCAATGCAAGTTTAGATATTTCAATTTGATGCCAACCCAAATCGAATTTAAACTCATTTTAGCGAACATATTTTGTAGAGAAAAATTAGAAAAAAGTTCTGCAAATTCTTTCTGTGCCTTTGGTGTGAGATGACGCACTTTTTTGACTTCAGCATCAAATGAATTTGGATTCAATCAAATTGTGTCATGTCTGATTGCTGAAGAAATATTTTTTTAAATTTTCCCCTAAGCTTACTAAGTGCTTAATTATAATTGGTTTGATTATTTCAGAATTTAGTTCGTTTTCTGTGATGAACTTTTCCAGGCATAGAAGCATCTTACGTGAGTTACTTTTTACATTCATCAACCAAACATTAACTTTCTTCAGGAAAGCTTGAATTTTTTAAGTCAATGTAAGAACATTTGTATTTTCAACTCGTTATGATATATTGAGGTCATTAAGCTTGTTGAGAATATCTTATGAATAACGAAATTTGGAAAGCCAATTTTCGTTTTGTAAATTTTTTACTAAATCTTAGTCGTTACCTGATAAAAATAGCATGACTTCATTTTTTATAGCGATCAGATTTCTTAAAGCCCGACCTCTTGAAAGCCATCGAATGTTAGTGTGAAGCAGCAGAGATTCAAAATATGAACTTATTTCTTTGCACAAATTTGTCAAGAAGCGAGCATTAAGAGCACGTGTTTTGATGTAATTATTTTAACTGAATCTTGTAGCACTGCACACAATTCTTTTTTATTTTTTTTCGTTACTAGCACCTCCCGATGAATAATGCAATGAGTGAAGGTTATACCTTTATTGTATACAGACTTGACTTTATATTGGAAACAAACATTCTTCCCTGTCATTACTGCTGCACCATCGGTGCACACCCTGACACAGTTAGCCCAATTCAATCCCACTTCTTTAAAAAAGTTATGTGCTTTTTGAAATATTACTTCACCTGTCGTATGTCCTTCTAGCAGCCTGCAAAAGAGTAAGTATTCATGAACATCGCTGTTGTAGCAATACCTTATAAGCGCTAATAACGGTGTTATGTTTGTGATATCCGTTATTTCGTTCAATTGAATTACACATTTTGAACTATTTTTAATCCGATCAAGTAATTGTTCAAATTGGTCTTCACTTATTTTCAAAATTCTTCTGCTTACTGTAGTGTCAGCCATTGGAATTTTTCTTTATTGGTTTGCACATTTTTGCAAGTAGGAATGCATGAGCAAGCTTTTCACCAATTATGAATGGCTTTTTAGCCTTTGCGATTAGATAAGATGCCTCAAACTAGGCTCGTAAGTATTTTGAATTCGTCAAAACATGTGCTTTAATATTAGACTGGGGCTTTTTGGTAGACTTAAACAACCTTTTAAAATACTCCACTGGTTTGCAAGCACAAGAATTATGCTTCGTGTTGACATTTCTCTTCAATTTTGATGGCTTCATGCTTTCATTTGCTAAACGCTCACTGCAGATTACACACCTTGGGCGCTGCTCATTATTTATTTCAATGAATGTAAGTCGATATTGCATATAAGTTTCATAGTACTTTCTTTTTTCCCCATAAGAATGTTTGCTCTCTTATATTTCCACATTAGCATTTGTCTCACTAGTTGCAATCGAACCGGCATCATTCAAATCACCAGAGGCCTTACTCGTGTATTAACCATTTATCCAGTGGTAGATTGCTCAAATAGTATTAAAAATAAATTCAACTTCGTAAATCCATAGAGAATGGTAATTGGTATGCAAATAAGCTCTGTAATGGATACAATTTGAAATATTAAATTTCACTTTTTTCATCAACCAAAATGTTAAATTATAAACTCTTAATACAACTCTAGTGTCATACTCATTTATTTCGTTTATACATACATCCATTGCAACGATAGGAATAAATTAAAACATTTTTCACACAAAAGAACTAAAATCGAGTACTCATTGTACACTTTTAAAGTTACGCACATTCAAGAATATTATATTAACATTGTATGACACGGGGGAGGAAATTGAAATGGAAAGCAACGACACAACAATCACGCGCTGACGCAATACTGAGCACCAGGGCTGGCACTCTGGTTTTTCTCTTTCCCTCAGATTTTCAGTGAAGATTCCCCCAAATTCGGCAAAAACCCTTAAAATTAAAATAAAACAATATGTTTTAGATTAACTAAAATTTGACTTTACTAACTTCATATCTATATTTCTATTGTTTCACTGAATTGTTGTGCTTTATGAGCATAGACTTATAATAAATTTTCAAATAAGCGCTTACAATAACCACAGTTGGGATCATTACTATCAGTTTCAGCCAAGTTTTCAATTCGGGTAAATTGAGACAGTCATCTCTAAATGACTGCGTATAGAACTTCCGTTTCTTAGAGGGTGATTCCACTCATTATGGGAAAAATAATCACAATTCTGAAACAAAAATAATAATCCTTAAATAATGATAGCTTTATATGAATAGCATTTAACCAATAAAACGAACTTAGTTGTCATCCCTATAAAGCTTTGCGTACTAAAACGCAAAATAAATATTCAAATTGGAAGAATACTCATTGCTTAACAGCATGTTACAGAGTTAGCCTTTGTAACGGCAATAACTTATGTCAATGCAGATAAATAATAACAATAGTTACTTTGGAATTAAGCAATCGTGAGTGTTAGACGCACAAAGGATAGCATATCAATTTTAGTATACAAAAGAAATTTTAAGTCTTAAGAATGTCTCAATCGTAACGCTCCGAATTTGCATATGCAACTATAAAAAGTATAAAAACACTTGTAAATAAGTTACCAAGACATAAAAAATGAAGGCTAGGCCTGCTATACATACTGCCTCCTTTGCCTAAGACAACACGCGAGAAAATGTCTAAATTCACAAATTAATATATAAGAATGATTACCACACTTTTAACGGAGAATTTCAGTTAATGAAGGAAATGTTAATTAGAAAGCATTCGCTTAGTTAAAAGAAGCGAGAAATACTTAGTCACGCGGTCACTGGCAGAAAGCCCGAGCTGCGAGCATGAGACTGTTTGTGTCGACGCGAATTTCGTTGCAAATCTGAAAGAAATCGAACCTCTTTCAAACTTCGTAAAATCACCTCTTATTCGTCGTTAAGGAGGTCTTTCCTGTTCTGCATCATGACATCTACATTCGAATGAACATACGTCTACGTGAAATTAAAATCTATTTAATTTAAGCAATTTTTGCATTGGAAATAATTCCCAGCAAAATTCCCCAGATATATTCGGTATTACGAGTGTTTCTCCCATTCCCCCAGACTATAAGCCTTTTCCCCAGATCTGGAGAAATTCCCCTAACAGTGGCAGCCCTGCTGAGTACCCGCAGAGCTGCTTAAAAATTGTGTTAATAAGGTTGAAAAATAAAACCAATACCCATCTTATTAATTACTTATCGCTTCATAACAGTGAAGATTAAGGAAATTGTGACATCACACCATCGTTATGACCCTTATTGACATAATTTTCTTGCACGGATTGCGAAT
The DNA here is from genome assembly GCA_006783055.1 of Trinorchestia longiramus. NCBI lineage: Eukaryota > Metazoa > Arthropoda > Malacostraca > Amphipoda > Talitridae > Trinorchestia > Trinorchestia longiramus. The sequence continues at coordinate 39,891 of VCRD01000004.1, read as the reverse complement.
CTTCTCCTGTGTTAATAGGTTGTATATTCCTCTGAGCACTACTCTAGTCACTGTTGCCAGACGTAAAACTTTGCAATGCTATTTTCTACAGTCAACCTAGGCATGTGATGGAACAATTTCAAAACTTGTTATAAACATATAATACCGGCTCAGTATTTTCATTAAATGTGTGTGTTTTTTATAAATGGTTTTCACGTTTAAGAATGACACTAACACTAGATTCATCAATATTTATTAATTACTTATCGTAAAAAATGATATATTTTATTCTGAATAAACATTACATAAATAAGAAAAGTATGATCCTACATTTCGCGACCCTCTTTGAATGATCGCGCAGGTGGGGTTGCAACCCACACTTTGAAGAGCACTGATATAGAGAATACTTCTCGTCAAACTGGTTACGTCATTAGTTTATGAGGAATGGTTAGTACTGACGAGTGGAAGCAAATTCTCATAGAGAATTCAGTTCTTCAATTACGATCTGCTGTCGCTCAGCTGTGAGATAGTGAAAGTTCCTAGCCATGCAGTCTAATTAAAACCCTTTTGGTCTACAAAAGAATTTGCTCTGTGTGCAAGTGTGTGATGTTCCGATTGAAGATCATTAAATGTATTTGGAAAACGATAGGAGCCTTGGATCAAATATTTACGCTTGAGAAATCACGATAGAGTGTATGAAATCTTGAACAACATTGAAAAAACTTTACTACATAATTCGTAAAAGATTGATTTTTTGTAAAGAATGAATACGAGGTTATTACAATAACTGAAGAATTTTTCCCTGCTGCTATTTTCAGCTCCATTACGTTGTCATGACAGTTTGAACTCTGACATACTTGAATCTAATTTTGTGATTGAACAATCTACAATTACATCTGTGCTATAAATTACATCTGAACAATCTACAATTACATCTGTGAGTATATACATTGAACAATAAAATCACACGTGTACATCGTGGTTTCAACCAAATAATATTTGAACATATTTTTTTGCCGAATCATAGTGATTTGGAATCAGGTGATTTTGAGCGATTGTGATTCAGATATGATATGGCTATTACAGCTGATCGTTCGACAGTACTACGAGCCTGAAAAGCTTACTTTATGCATTAGATATCGTTTACTTGAATTGATGAAAACATTACAGTGGAAACAAGAAGTTTATACGCCGTCTTTTGATTTACGTGTGTGATTTTCATTGGCGTTTTCAAGACACAGCTTTAGTCTCATATTTTTCTGTTTGTACGTGTGCACATGTATACATTGAACTTTGAATTGTCGTATTTTTTTTCAATGTAGATTTTTTTTGACAAAGTTTACACGCTTAAGCCCATAAAAAATTTTCTACACTTAATTGGTGTTTTGAATTGCTTCAATCGAGCGTAGTTTGATGATCATAACATTATTATTATTATTATTATTATTATTATTATTATTATTATTATTATCATTATTATTATTATTATTATTATCATTACAGAAAAATTAAAGTACTATAACTTTCAAGCTGATATTCAGCATTAACTATCTACTTAGAGACACTATCTGTTGAAGTTTTCTCTTCAAATATCTAGAAAGAATAGAAAAACAGTTCAAACAAAATTAGTGGTCCGCTCTAGAGTGAAAATGAGTTCGAGTGAACTCCATTTGCTGTGCTGTCGTAGCTTCCCAGGTAAACATAGTAAAAATGTTGCCAAACCCTTGTCAGCGGCCGCTTCCTTCTGTTCAAATTCGATCAAGACCTACTGATGACCTCTTAAGATTGTCCCATTGTAACGCTCGTGTTTGCTCATCACTAACATGCAATGTTTTATCTGGAACCCACTAAAAGAAATGTCGTTCACTTTGTTGACTCGAAACTTTTCCACGGTAAAATGATGACTCATGTTGCGGACGATTCTTGGATTTCCTACATACTGAAAGAAGAAGCATTACTCGCACGGGAATCAAACAAGTGTTGTCTAAAGCATGCTGTAATACACGAAAAATAGCAGAGTTCGTCACTCTGCTGATCCAAATTGCTGGTAATTTCATTTAAAAGTAGAGTATATCAAATAATTTGAATGACTGTTTACAATATTGGAGTAAATAAAAATTCGGAACATCATCTATATTCAACGGAAAATATTTTTTCTAGATCAGCATAATTGAAGTGTACGGAACTCAGTTGAATCAAATTTTCATTTTTTTACCGAGTCACGACATGCATTTTTACGTATTTATTACCTAGTTCCCGTGTTAATGCGAGCGATATATATAAATAATCCCAGAAGAACCATGAAAAGCTTTGTTGAGCATAAACTCCTATGAACTAGTTCCTTAGAGGATCATTATTTCTGAAAAGCATTTTTAAACTAAGCGGTGTACGACGCAACTATCCATAAACTAGACCATGAAGCAAACTTTGTCTTTCAAATTCTCAGATGTAGCATTTACGAAATTCAATGTTTTCTTTTATTCAACGGACCTACACTTGAAGCAACGTTTACCAATTACCTTTTTCAAGCGCTATGGTTTCCTCATTCATGAACAGCCGTCAAACATCTTTTGACTCTGCTATGTCTTCCACGCCCATCTTATTTACGAGAAAATCTGCAAAAGCTCACGCATTTCAGACTCGCGACAAATGACAAGTCTGGCAAGTTTAACAGCGACGAAGTTTTCAAGATGAACAACTGTCGACTAGATGTTTGTTGACCCATCAAAACTTCCAGTGCTAGAAAAAAGAAAAAATGTTTTTAACGGACCGTGCCATTATTTTTAGTATCAATAGTTTAAACATTCTACCCAGGAAAAACGTAAAATTTAATTTTCAAAGCAAAAACCAGAAAAAACACAGTTAAAGTAGAAAAATCACCTTGTTTGAGAAAACAGATGCTTCTCTTCATAATAAAAGGACTGCCAATATTATTTTGTTGCAACTTGAAACACAAAATTTTATAGACAGAGTAAGAGCTGGGCGTTACTCTCAGAGATTCCTTTAGTTATGAGTAAGTTAGTGATAAAAGAAAATTCACCATAAGTGACGAATTACATGGCGTATCATGTTTAAAAATAAATCTTAAGGGCCCCTAATAATATCCAGTTTTATGAAACAGTAATATATAACATTTTACTCTTTGAAAAGTGGGGAAAACTTTCATAAATAACCAAACCTCAGATTTGATAAAATGGTGTCATTTCTAGAGGTACGAGTTGGAAATTTGTTCGAATCAAATTAGTTGGGATAACGTATAAAAACAGTGGTGAATGCAATCTTGTGGCCCAATTAAGGAGCACACAATGTGCATCTAAATTCGATTTGCTGACGACTATTCTACGCTCCAGGGCTGCAAGGCTAAGCAGTTGGTGTAATCACCCTGAAAACTATATTTGTGTACCTTATCATTCATTTATCAGAGACCACAAGGAATAAAGGAATAACAAAAATTATTTGTGTTATTTCCTTGTATGTTTTGTAGTGAATATTCTCTTCGTACTCTCGAATTTTAGAATCCTTGTTTGTTTGTAAGAATTGGTCCATTCAAGCAATTGCCTTGAAATGCAACATGTCTACTTAAAATATTCGTCTAAAATTGTTTAATGCTCCTTCTCTCTGTTTTCTTACTTACTTGTTTTTAACAATGTGAAAAGCAAGACTCTCTTTTTTACTATCATTGATTTTCTGCCGACTGCAATTATTGCCTAAACAAATCAGGTAGAACTAATACGAGTGTATATGGAAGGAAAATATAAATTGCACACTGAAACAGCAGAAAAACCTTCTCTATCGACCAGGACATCTCAAAGTTGTGATGTTAACACTCCTGACTGAACAAGAAGTAAATTTTTGATAGTTAAAGTAGCATTCATTTTTGTCTACAATTTGATCCCGGAAATTTTTCACATTGGAGGTTCTCTGTACTTGTATCACTGATGTTGCTTTGATTGGTAGTCGGGGTCTGACGTCTCACGGTCGTTTGGAGTTGCTTCTATAAATGCTGGATGTTGGAAGGCGAGATGAGTGAAAATTTTCTGTGTTCGACAGATATTTTTCCATAACTGATTTGTGATTTACTGTAAATTTTCTCTTCTAGTTGTCAGAAGGATTGTTGCTGCCACAGAAATTTGATTCTTTGATAAATGACCGAAAATTTTTCGTGAAATATTGTTGAACACTGGTTTACTTAGCATTTATTTGACTCTTACATTACTTTTGTCGTTTCAAGCTTTGTTTTTCTTAAGTGATGCTGAAACTGGGCATTTTTACGCACAGAAATTTATATAAAAGCCTACCCCAGCTTTTTTAAAATTTAAAACTCGTGAATTTTGCACTATGACAGGTTTTCACCCCTACTAACCCATTTCTTTGAACTGTAAATAATGAACCATTAAATGGTTTGCTAAATGAAATCAAGAATTCATGACTGTCAAATCTACTTGTTGCTTAAAGTTGACGGCTTCCAGTAGACAGGACGACTTTTCCTCACGGGTAATGATTTCTCAGAAGGCCAGGGTATTTTATGTTTCATACACACCTAAAAACTAATTTATATACTTTTCATTATGATCGTGTTTTCCATGCTTTTAGAGTAGAATTTTAGGCACTAACTTCTTTAAGTACATTTCCTTGTTTGAACTTTCTCGTTATGCAGTATGTATATGTAAACCTGTTTCAATAAAGTGTCTTCATTGGACAAATGTCTAGAGCTCATTTTACTGTTTTAAAAGTTGTTCCGTTAAATAGTTTTTTCTGGAAACCTTTTAGCTCCTGTCAGCCCAGAAATAACTATTGCATGCTGTGTTATTAAGCACAGCTTTGTTCTAAGTCCATACTGCATCAGCATGCTCTTTGGGGTAAATAAATGTTAAAGCCACTTAGAAAAGTTTGGATTAAATAAAATATGATTATGTTTTCATGCACTGTAGATCTATATTCTTTTTAATCAATGTATATATTCAATTGGCCAAATATTTTAGGCCTTCACTGCATAATTTATTTGTTTCATCTACGAAAAAAGTGTTATGCAGTTGGCGTAATGGCTTCTCAAAATAACATTAAATGATGATCGTAGTCATTAATATTTGCATTCATATTTACAAAAATCATTATAAAAAATGAATTTTAGAAAAATATTTTACCAGTCAAATAGTGATAGGTGCACTGATGAGTGGGATTAAAAATCAAAAACACTATTGGAGTAAATATTTCGAATCACTGCCATTATATTACACTGTTCAAAATGCCTGTTACGTAAAATCCTGTATTGTTTGAAAATATAAACTAAAAATTAAAATTAAAACATCGATTTCGTGAAGGGGGCTCTGAACCATCACCACTGAATTATTTACTTAAATACAGTTAATCAACGTCACTCATTTCTCCAAAGATACACCAGCGTATTCATATTCATAATTTGAAGTACTCTATTACGTACGCATATACGTTCCAATTTGATTAAATATAATCAAAAATTGTATAGTTTTAAAAATGGATCCGCAATCGACATCATAAATCCCTTTATTGCATCGAGGTACTCGTATTTGGCGAAAATGATTTCAATCTTATGTATGAAAGGATTTATTTATCCGATAAAAACGGTCGATTTAATGTAATTTTTAAGTTAAATACGTAATTAACTACGAGGAAGTTTTGAGAAATACATCAACCTACAATGGTGTTTGAACACTGTTTTATTCATAGTAGGAAATAGGTTAATCCCGAGTAGTCAAGCTTTTAAATCTTCTGTAGGACAAAAACAAATGAACTATCTATTGTGACTAGTGCCCCTGTACAGTGCAGTGATGTAGTTGTGTAGTTGCACCACTGATTAAAATGTTCGAACGAGCTTCTAGTGAAACAGTCGCATTTTGTTGTGATATATTAAGTCGAGGAGACGATTTTTCCTTATTTAGTACACACGGTGCTTATGATAGATGAATACATACGTTAGCAACCGGTAGCCGAGGATGAAACAAGGTAATTAAGCATATGTTCACAATGAATAAATAAACTTTCTCTAAGTTTTTATTCTTGTCAATCACTGCAGAGCAGAAGGAGGTCAATGCAACTTAATTTGATTTAACATAGCATTTATTTTTTCAGCTTTAAAAGTGTATTTGTTTCAAAGCCTGCACCGGCAGAGGAAAATAATTGATAGCTTTAATTACCTCTGAAAAATGCCAACATGTGTTGTGAGTCAAATGTTCATTTGTTAAAATTCTTGAATTCTCGTTCAGAGAACTCAAGAAAGGCTTCTTTCAGATTGGACTAGAGAAAAGAATCCCATTTAATTTACAATGATTCACAAAAATATATGTAGCTTAGTTTCTTGAATTGCGTTCCTGCATTTTCCCTCTATATTAACGGAGTAATTTGTATGCTTTTGAGTAAGTTCCTCGGTTACTCAACTTTACCTGAGTTGCCTACAGCAGCTGTTACCAAAAGCGTCCACCCAACACACCTGATAGAAATTCCAGGCTAGAATTTCACGGACGTTTTAACGAGCATTTGCGGTCAGAGGAAACAGTTTAAGAGACCGACTTCGAGAGCAAGGTAGGGAGAGAGAATGTACAAGTCTCCTCTGCTTGTTGATAACATAGCAGCTCAGCTGAAACTGTCGCATGGACAATACTTAACGTTGATCCTAATGTGACTCACATGCGAAACTAGTGTTTGTGTGTTTGTTTATTTTTCATGTATGATATTTGAAACCCTATGCAAAATATTCAAGCTTTGGCTTGAAGCCTATTTCAAATAAAATTTTCTTCTGACATAATTACCTATAAAAGTTGTTCAAACATAACAAGATCAAGATAGAACTTTTTACCTGCAAGAAATCATTTATAAGAGTTTATTTTCTCACTCAAATATTAGATGAACAATGAACTTGTCTCTCTTTTCAAATAAAATTTTCTAAAAATCCATGAAGCTAAATGAATAATAATGACCAATTGAAGGAGTAATATTTTTTTCATATTCATGAATTAATTCGTTGCTGAACAATTCCAGTCCAATCGTATTCCCACAACACTCATAATGACTTTTGAGTTAGTTTAGGCTAGACCGACGAAGTGAGCAGCAAGCAACAATCCAGTTAATATTTAAACAGTGTGCGAGCGCTTAGACTTTCTGTGGTTCTGATACTGTAAAGGAAGAAATTAGGAGCCTGTGTCGCATTGAAATGAAGAAAACTTTTCTTCGAGCAAATAAACTGTCTCAGACCAGACACTCTTCAAAGTGACCCATGGACTGCCAAGCCCTTGGAATGAAGCAAAAACTACTCTCTTGCCAGCTAAGTGACGTCAAATATCAGAAAAGGGGACTTTACGTAATGAATATTCAACTTTTCTGACTAAAAGGAGGCGTGTTAAGGACCGGTTCATAGACATGAGCGAAAAAGTGGACGAAGTTTTTCACGCCTTGACGGGTGAGGTTGGAGGTGCGCAAGAAATTTCACCGAGCCAAGAGTTTCCCACAGGATACGTACTTAAAATCCAAGAAAAAGGCTCAAAATTATCTAAAAGAACGGCAGTACGACAATTGCGTGACCTCTAAACCCGTCGCCTCAAATGGCATTCAAACAATCTTGCAGCCACTAGAGATACTGTGGCTGGAGTGGAGACGCGTCCTGCTCGAGAGCTCTAGCAAACAATCATCCTGGAACCAGAACGACTATCAAAACACTACTCCTTAGTTCAGAAACTCCTCGAGTTACTGCTGAATTTCAGACCAAGAATGTTTTCTTGAATGACCTTTCTATAACAACGAAGTTCTTTCACAAAATATTTTCGACGATTCAAGGGAAACAAAGCACCTGCAAGACACAGTACTTCAGTGGTAGAAATTTCGCCTGCGACATAGAACTCGAATGGCCTATTTTAAAATCTTGCATCTAGTTGTCACGGCTTTAAATTATGCCTACAAGATATCAGCGATTCTGCGATCTATATTAGTAGTTTATGGAGTAATAGTCGAACTAACAAAGAAGTTGGACTGCTTTGAGAAATTAGTTTTAAAAATGTAATTTTCCAATAGTTGAAATACCAGCTTGTTATTAACGAAGATGCCAGGTCAACTCGGCTCAGTTTCCTAACCATTTCGTAATCGAAAAACATAAGTGAGCTTCTCTCCGTGCGCAAGCGCTCAGAATTAAAAGGGCAGATCACTTGCCATCTCATCTTTTATGACTGGCAGTGATGGGCACACATTATGCCGTTCTCAACTTTTACGCTGAGGAAGTGTACAATTTAGCCGCTCGCAATCAAAATGGGGGCTGCGCTAAGTGCGCTCTGCTCCTCATATAGACTCGTTTGAGAGAGCAGGTATATTTTCAGTTCCACAAAACGTGACCTATTGCTCAGCAGCTAAGCGCTTTCGCGAAGAGAAGTTCGTGAGCCATGGGGAATAATGTCACTTAAGTTATTCATTTAACGAGCACTCAGTTACTAGCAGATGGACGGCCAAACTAGAAATATTTTTTTGTTGGCTTTACAGTATCTTCGTAGGTTTACGTTCCAACTTTTATCGCAAGTGATTGATGTGAATTATTAAAAGTCTCTTTTCAAGCATGTTTATTGGAGTTTAATTTATTGTGTCAAACGTTGCATTACGTGCAATTGAAAGCTGCTTCCATGTGAGTGTCTAATGTGGAATTGGTTCTGTATTAGCTGTCGCATTATTTATGTGGGTACTACTGCTAATGATGCAGGCTCAAGGGTAAAATTAATTACACGTCATTACTTAAATTAACGCAACAGTAGTTTAAGCCGAGGCCTTTATGATAGTTTCTAAGATGAGTGCTCATTTACCACAAAAAAAAATGCGAGGAAAAGTACAAAAGCCTGATGATGTACGTATGGAACAACGTTAATAAATTATTTCACGGAGGCTGTTGAACTTGTGGAGACATAGGTAGTTTCAACTGTAAGGAGGTTCCCTTTACTTGAGCCGTATGTACTGAACGTAGCTTCAATAATTTACACATTCGCTTTATAGTACATAACACAGGAGTGCTGCTCGCCGCTCTAAAATCATCCGCCAAAATCACTCTCATCTTTTAATATTTATGAAGTAGCTCATATTTGTATTCATCCAGTAGGACCTGCAACACTTAATTATGTACGCACGACCATAAATAGCGATTCCTTGTAGGAACGTTGTTTCAAAATTCATATGAGGGCTAATTGTGCCAGATAACATTGATATAAGGAATGTGGCCTAGGTAGACTTTACATATTTTTTGGGAAGTGTTTTTCGGCAACGAGTTAAAATTTTCAGGCAAGTTGGTCATCTGTATATGACAAAGCCAGACATGAATACAAATACATGTGTTACCAGTTAATGAGAAATTGTCTCATCAAATGCTGTTGAGGCACGTTGTGAGCGCATCATTTTTGCTAGACTTAGTTGGACGCCAGACTAATTTCTTATTTTTTCCAAACTGCACATTAAGGTAGGACTATTGGTGAACGCTTGAAGGGATATATGTTATTTTTGGATCGTTTTAATAATTTGGCGCACTATATCCTCATGTTAAACTCCCAGATCTCTTCTCTACATCGACCTTATTAATAAATGAGTTCGAACGCTGGAGATACAGAAACGGTAAGTGACTTATGACTGAGGTTTTTATTAGTGTACGAAACAAAACGAGAACTTCCGAGACCATGTTGTTAACGGGCTCTAATAGTCGGAGGAAACAAGCAGTCTGCTTCTGCAGCGTCCTCGATCTCTCTTTCTTAATTGCAGCCCTGATGCACACAACTATTGCTCAATATGAAGAGCGTGCCTGTGTCAACCTTCCTAAATATTGCATCAATCAAATTTTAAAGCAATAATAAACAAGAATCCTCACAAGTAGAAATAGCGAAAAATACTAATGAAAAAGGGTCATCGCTAATTATTTTATCATTCTTACTGTTGTAAGAAATAATTTGAACAGGTAATGAGAATTTTACGCTAGCTTGTTAAGAAATACTACAAATAGTTTACCAATGAGAAATAGATGTCAAATTAACACTCAATTTTTCATAAAGTGAATTTTTACAACATTAATCTTTTGAAATTAGATCACACCAGTCGTTGATATTGCCTGCCTTCATAAAGATTTTTAGTCAATTATTTTTAATAAACAGCAATTTTGACGCCTTATTTAAGATAAAAAATTACTATTACGATCAGGTTTAATCGAATTTTAATCGAAGTAAAGCAGGTAGTGCAGAATGTATGTGAACTTGCGAGAGTGAAGTCTTCAGACGAATTCTTACCTACCGTGTTACGCTAACTATGGCAATCAACAGGCTAGACATGGTAAGTGAGGGAATTCAAATTTTGCAAGTAGTATTCCATTCTCACGTTGCACCTAAGATTTCGTTACGAAGAAAAATGCTTGAGTCCATTATATTCACATCTCATACGCGTTATTTCTAGCCTCTTTTTCGGAATGGAGCTAGCTGGCTTTACTCTCGTTTCAGGAACATACATGTAGTCCTCTGAGACATTAATGATTAGGTCAGTCCTTTTGTTGATTATACACGCAAATAGATTTCAGCTCTGCATTTTCATTTCATACAATTCAGTATGAATTTTTTAGATGCTCCGAATTCCAAAGAAACAGATACTTAAAAGAACTCAAAGCCATCGAGGTCGATGCTTGCTTGAAAGCAAGAATAGGTGCTGAATACAATCAAGTGTTATTACAGAATCCATCACTCGTTCTTTAAGGCTTTCAGTTCAATTTCATAAGGCTTATTGTGACCGCAGTGTTGCTGCTGTCTGTCATCTCGAAGGTCAATTTGCGTTCGTGACTGTGAAGAGTGTAACGAAATGAGCTGTGTTGAGGAGCTCCTTGAATGGCTCTTCTAGACGTTGTTGGACTCAAGGTCATTTGTAAGCTTCGTGCTTGTGTATCGCAATCATCACAATCCTTCGTAATGTACCACTTCCCCTCATCAGTATCACTTGCTATTCATCACATGCTCAGCCTCAGCTCTCCAGTTTTGTGTCTTTATCAGGCTGCAACTCGCGCATCGTGTCCTATCAAGTTGAGCACCTTTACGTGCATCAGTTAACGGTAGTCGATAGTAAAACAAAGAATCTATTAATATTACACTGTCGGTCCGACTGCTCCAGAAGAAAATCTAAACCATGAAGAAATTTAGTTCGATGGATTGACTAGAATTCGAAGATGAATAAATTTTGCTTACTGTATCTAGGGTTAACGTGATAACGAGCTCCATTATTGTTACTATAAAAATCGCAATAAAATATTTAAAAATTTTGTTAGTTAGCACTAATGAACACAACCTCATGAAGATTTTATTGTATTTCAACAAGGTTCTGACAAACTTTTTATATCTTTAGGTAGTAGTTCCTCTGAAATTACACTAGTTCCATTTCCATTCCAGACGTGATTGTCGACGAATTCAGACTCGAGTAATCGATTCAATGCGGTATAACCCAAGCGTTTTTCTGAAACATAATTGCACCGATCTCTCCACTTCCACTTTCAGTTCCTTTCCTGACTTTTTAAGACTTCCTTTTTTCTCTATAGGAACGCCAATTGTGCTTTAGCTCCATATTATAATGGAAGAGTTCTCCATTGTTAATTTGTTCTCGTTTGTGTGGCTTTTTGTTGAGGAGGTTCAAAGGCGCTCTGCCTTGACCTCGATGCCCCTGTGTGAGTCTCCGGTGCATGATAGACAGCCCCTCATAGATATATATACGCATACAAAAGTTATGATCTAACTAGCTCTATTGATCCTTTTTTCAAGTGAAATGAATTGACTGAGGTCGTAGGCGTTAACCTGAATCCCACTTGTTACTTTATAGCTTGAAATGCCGTTATCACGAGTAGAGCGCAACACGCTTACCGAAACTAAGAAAACGACTTTAAATCAGCATAATTATCAACAAAGCCTTTAAACATCATAACCGTCGTATTTAACAAACATTGTATACGTAAAGTTCCTGATCACATTGCAGCATAGCTTTGTGTAATAAACGCAATAGTGCAATGAAGAATAGTTCTCCATAATGTTCATGTAAATAAAAAGAGTTCGGAGATTCCATGGTAGTGTGACACTTTGTGAGGAGGTATTTTGTCTTTCTCATATTTTATTTCTAAACAAGAGCCTAGAGTTCTATGCCTCTCACCAATTCGTAACTTTAACTTAGTTGATAAAATTTTTTAAATGTTTTTAATGATTTGCAAGTTCGGAATAAAACAGAATATTTTAAAGCGCATTTATAACGTAAGTGAAACATAAAGAGTGTTGTTGATTTTGTTCACGCTATTGGAACGGCTAGGTACTCGAAAGTCTTAGTGATAAGACAAGAAAAACGAACGGCCTCTGCAATGTTCAGAATACAGAATTAAACTCATTTCAATGCTTATGCCTGCTCAAGATACATTTTTAAAACGTTTTCCACGAGATATTTGATGCTGGCAGAGACTAATTTGAATATTTTTATCATTTCAACAACGAAGCTTCTATACTCTTGCAAAGAACCTGTTGAACTCTAGGCTTCATAATGTTAAAAAACTAAAGCCCTTCTCGTATTTTCATACGATACTTGAATATTAAACCCATGATTTTTCACGGGTCGGTGTGAGAAGGGAATTGAAATGACCAGAAGAAGTTGTGAAGAGCCAGCTGTGAAACCAACACTGAGAAATTGCTTGGATCACCAGGGCAAGCCAGACCATGTTACTTTCGTGCAGTCAATTTATAACCGATAGCGCGTCAAGATTCCATGATTAATTATAAACTGATTGGAACATGATCTTCATAACTGGATTCCATCAATAATGAATCAATTCCGTTGGATATTAATCGAAAATTGACAGGTAAAGTTGGACTTAGGTTGAAAGAACACGATAGCTTAGGCTAACTATAGCAATCAAAATCAGTGACCTCCTGCTGAAACATTCATGTTAGTCTTCCTGGACGATGCAGGAGCCATCAAACGTCTCTTTAGAACAAAGAAGCATGAGAAAAAGATGTAATTGATATTGAAGATCTTATCTAGAACAAAGGCGTATGAAACAATCTGTAATCGATACCTGAGATCTTATCGACAACGACTTCATAGCCCTGAAATCGATGATTTGCTACGAAGGCATGAAGACTCGTAAACGTTGACAAATAATGGCAATAATTTGTGCAAAATAACTCGCTTACATCTGAAGGAACCCGTGTTCTACACTTAGCATTCTGTGGATGCTGTGAAACGGATGCTAAACAGCCAGAGCAGAGCTGTAGGCTGCAGTATTCGTAGCTGTGAAAGCAATACTGTTAGAGAATCATAAAAGTTATCGGCTAAATAGTTTTAGAAAATAAGACGTTTGGAAAAGTAGAGTAAAGGAGTGAGTTGACTCTGACTTACGTCATTAATTTTATTTTCTAGCACATTGTGTGAACATGCTGTGTGTGACTTTGTTCCAACTGAAAAAAATAATAGGAGTAGCATGATGAAACCAAGTACTCTGTATAAATTTCCAAAAGATGTAAAATGCTCTAAAATAGATTGAATGTAACAAAAGAACTATAACGACTTTCTCAAGAAATAAATTTATTTTTTAATCCTCATTTAAAGTAATTGTAACTTCCTCTGATGCAAATATATGATAATATTTATTTACATTACGAACGCTTCCTCTTGGAAGATTTTGGAGAAGCACTTAAAAATTAATTTCATTTTCTTCTACATTTCACTGCGTGTGTGTGAGAAGCGTGAATACGATCGTATCCTCACGTCGCCATACGAATACCAAAAGCTGGAAGAACTTCTACGTACATTAAAGACTCAAAATATGACAGCTTCTCTTATTCTCAAACGGCAAAATAATTTATTAGAGACAAGGATTACTCATATGATCATCCCTCGCATATTAGATTTCAGTGAAGGTTGAGCTCATTATAATAAGACATTTGCGTCGATCTTGGCACATCACGACGGGGGCGTCCTCTAAAACCAACGATTAAGATTAGCATCGTCTGATATTCAATGCTCCTATCTCGAGTTAAACGAGAATATTCACGCGCTGAGCAGCTCAAATAGAGACGTAAAAATAGTGGCTATCCATTTAGGGGATTTTATGACACTCTTTAGAGGAGTCTTATGTTTCTTTTATTTTTTCTTTGCAGACTTGTATGGCCCATTTGCCGGAGCCGAGTCCAATGAGGGCTGAGCGAGGATATCACGGGCGCTGCATTGACTTTATCTGACGAGTCCGACACTATCTTCTTTAAATTATTCTCTATAGTGCCCGTTGTGCGCTTGCATCAACTCTGAAATATATTTGATAATTCCAGACGTGAATTTAGACACTAAAGTGACTTGTGCTACCTGAGATTCATACGCTGTAGCTTCATGTCGTAGAGTTTCAATTAAAATTTGGAACGTACTGTAAATGAGATTCATTCGATACCTTTTGTCTTGAAGTTTCTTCCTAAGATGGAAACGTAGTCCTTTTGCATCAAGAATTTAAAATTCAAACACGATGTCATGTGATATCTGATGTACATTAGACGGGATAATTAACCTGAAGGTAGATACTATCTATAACTTCTGCTATCGGAAGTTTAAACACGACTTACTGTATAAGTGGTTCAAATGAAGTTGTTTGATGTTCACAAATTTAAAAAATTGAAATGTATGATTCAGCTACATACAGTGAATTTTATGGGAGCCCGTATGGACTGACGAGGACATCACCCAGCATTTCATTGTTTATATTTTTCGTCGAGAAATAATTATTTCACTAGTTTCACAAAAGTATTGCAGTTTTTTTTTTTTTGAGTGAAACCTTTGCCGGTAAACTAGCACTGAACATAAAAGAATGAGCCCTGTTATTTCTATTTACTGGAGAGACTTTTCTTGAAAAAACTGTAGAATAGTAAATAATTGTCGCCCTTTCTCTCACTTTTTAATTAAGGCTCCAATGCATTCTCACAACGAGCGTATTTTGCAACCCTGGACTCGCTAGTTGAAGGGAAATGAGGCATGAGCTGCGGTTCAGAAAGTTTCAAAATCTTGTAGCTTCTCGGAGTTTCAGGTGAGTCTTAAACAAAAAGGCGAATTCAAATATTTATTCTCGCCCTGCTGGGTAAGGAAGTTTTACTTGGGTACTGGGTAACATATTATTCCAAAGTTTGAATAATGTATGTACAATTGCATGTTCTACGAAAAATAATTAATCGTTCGTTTCGTTTGAAGCCTAAAAGCAGAGAATTACAATGTTTGCATACTATTTTTCCCCTCTATTAGGTTGGTATTATAAAACAAAGCTTATGGTCCAAAACTTTTCATCAATAAGTACTTTAATTAAGTGCAACTAAGTAACATAAAGCATGTACAAAGAATCAGTTTACCTTACATTACTATCCCAATAATGAACACATTTCAGTTGTACTGTTCGAAAGAAGAATGTTTATCGATCTTTTTTATGAATATCTGTTTTTATCCAGTGAGATATCAGAAAATGCTGATACATCGATAACAGGGCGGAAGATAAATAGCAATTGAATATTTAATTGATTCAAATAACAAGTTTGATGATCCTGTCCCAACTTCCGACGAACTTCCGTGTGCACGTGAACTTTGCAGGGCTTAATTAGAAATTGTTTCCCATGGAAATGAGAAAATCAAGACCTATACTAAATGGCCTTTCCTAAAATTTGGAGTAAAATGGCAAGGTAATGAAGAGTTCGTAGACCGATCAGTACTTACAACCTTTATTTGAGGAAGCTTCGTCCTTTGACGAGCAGCATGAACAAGTGATGGTACCGTCAGTCTCCCACGCTTTAACGTACTGAGTTGAGTCCGCCGAAGTGTTTTGGCTCGATTATTACACCGGTCAGATGGGCGTTGGCTGCTTAAGAAGCAATCACTGCACCAGTAGCTGGGAACTCCATGATACGGTCAGATCGTGTCTCAAACTGCCGCGTGTGGGAACGACGCGCGATCGGCAGAAAGATTTCACAAGTCTTCACGGATATAAACTTTTATAAAATTAGTCTCTATAGCAGGACACATTATGATGGATGTTAATGATGCTAAATATAAAGCTGAGAGTAGGAACAGATTCTGTAACATTTTACCAACACTCACCGATTATTATTATGTTAATGAAGCTGCATGCAGCTACGAGAGAAGGATTATGAAAATCAGGGCTCACACAGTAAACTGGGTGCCATATTTTATTGAGTGCTCAACATAATTTGAAAAGAAAAAGTATTTGCTTTTAAATAAAACTGTAAATAATATGTAGTTCAAACTAGAAATTAAAAGTTGTTGAATCTTTTTGTATCAAAATGATTCAACAGCTGGGTAAAAAATGAGTGGCATTCCTAAACTAATAAATTATTAAGTAACACTTTAACTTACGTTAATGTATTAGAATAATATTAATAGTATGCAAAGGATATTTGCGAGTTGCATCAAAACTTGATCGTAACTTTCAGCACTCAGTTGTGATGCACTTTTTGGAGTAAATTTGTGTCGCAACCAACGTGTGAATTCGATTTTGCTTCCATATTATTTGAAACAGTGCTCCCACTACTCATTTTTTCGAAAAAATGTAAGCAGGTTCGGAAGTTCAAAAAGTAATTCATGCTACTCCATTAAATCATAACCTGGCAATGAACAAAACAAAATTTCGATAATAATCGTGAGATAATCTAGCAAGTTATGATTGAAAACCCAAAAATCGTTATACTTTACCTGAATAATAATCTGCTCTTTTGTTTCATAAATTTTTACACGCTCTAAAAAGTTGGTGGAAGTCTATTTCACAAATTCTTATGGAATGTATGCATGTACATGTATATACATATAATAATGTTTTCATATGCTCTTAATTATGTCTCAAGGAATTGTGGCTTGAATATGCACTAGCTCTGCAATAATTAGTCATCGCTATCTGGCAATCAAATGTGTCCTCATACAAGAAATAGGTTAATATGAAATGCATTACAACAATGCAAACACCTCAAATAAAATTTGAATGTATCATAGCAGCTATTCGTTGTTTTAAATGCAATTGAGTAGTTGAGTCGTGAATGTTGGTCAGAAACTCTTAGAAGATGGAAGTTCAGCTAGAAATTCAGCTTGTATTTTGATCGGCTTAAGGTTGCCGTGTAATAAAAAAAAATTAGCCTCTGTCCTCATGGCCGGGCGTCTTGCTATGACTCTATCGCCAAACCTGGGGATGCTGAAGTGACACTTTAGTCATTCACTAGAGCTTGCCTCTAGAGTAATTTCAGAGAGCTGGTCTATTGTTATGGTCTTGAGAAAGGAGCAAGTATTTCATATTATTCATGTTATCTCTGACGCAAGCGAGGCTTATCGCAAAAAGAGTCGCATTTCATGCATGGCAAAAATTACCATAAGCCTGTTTGCTCTGGTCTGAGTTCATGTCCCATGCCGCCCGTTTGCTAGAGAATAAAATGCAAATGACCAAGCTTCAGTACTCTGGACTCAACATATATTAATGATGATATTAGGCGTCGAATGACAATGGTAAAGTGACATTAATGTGAGCTTTTATCGTTGCGACCTCCTGGAGCCGAGAGTCCAGGTAAAGAGAGACACGCTGGCCTCAATGGAGATGGGGAGATTGCTACAGTTTCAGCTGTAAAAAAGTACTTCTTTGGGTAGAGCGCTATAAATTTGGGGATTATGGAGCTTACCCAGACCAGAACGACCTGGCTCGCCACACACGCTTCTATTTTCCTTGGCTATTTGCTACAAAAGAGCAAGAGAGTGACCTATGGTGATACCTGCACTACCACGGCGGAACTAGAGCTTGCCTCGCAGATGCGATTCATATGCTTCATGATTATGTAGATATCAAGTTTTTGCTGTTTTTAATCATATGTTTTTGGAAGACGTCTAAAATATAAAACTCAGGTAACACTTAGATAACTGAGAGTATCGAAAATAGACTTTCAGCAAGATGGTAACGATAATATCAATCACCAACACTGAAATAATTCTGGACTGAATTCGCACACATTTTTGCGAGGCTTACATTTAAGAAATATTAAGTTAATTGTCCATGACTGAAATAGTATCGAATGCACAGGACGATGAGGCGAACTCAGCAGAGCGTGTTTGATCTGGGCCAACAATTTCCTGCACATGCCGTACAACTGGCACGGCACTCCTACAGCTCTGAGGCTCCTCCAAATTTGGAGAGTGAGACGATTCAGCCCGTCAAATTTTTTCAACGTCGTGGCAACGAGACTCTTCCGCCCATGCTGTTACCCAAATACGTTCAGCTTGCTCGTATAATTACGGAA
The DNA here is from genome assembly GCA_006783055.1 of Trinorchestia longiramus. NCBI lineage: Eukaryota > Metazoa > Arthropoda > Malacostraca > Amphipoda > Talitridae > Trinorchestia > Trinorchestia longiramus. Next base: position 21,601 of record VCRD01000004.1, on the reverse strand, counting down.
AAACAAACATTTATGAAATTCATATATTAGAGTATAATATTTGTATGATCTCATCGTTCACTTTTTTATCTTCGTATTTCAAGCTAGGACCATAATGTGTTTTGTTATTATTGATTGTTAGAGAATTCAGAGATACTTGTTTGCTTTGAGAGAGGGTTTCATGGATGTTGTTCAACTAAGTCTCACTTCTTGACGTCCTGTGAAAACGCATGTTTTCTGTTATACCACTTCAACACATAAACATCATTTGAACTAGTGTAATCAAAGGTTTCAGTGCATATTTTTCATCAAATGATTACTCCTTAATAGCAAGAAAGCCGAGTTCCCAGGCCGTGACGCACTGGAAGGATGAGCACTTCCTCCACGAAGCCTGTGTCGTCTTTAGACCATAAATGTGCATCGGACCTCATCGAAAGGTGCCTATAATCAAATGCAGCTCTGGATTATTGTTCCCACTCGACATGGGAGGGTGACGATCTAAAATGAATCACTTAGGCAGAGCATGGCGTAAAAATATGTTTTCCTGGACAACGTTAGCGTAATATTTCACTATGAGACGTCTAAGAGTTATAAGTTTTTCAGTAAGCAGGATCTCAGGATTAGGGGTCAAAAATAGAATGTTTGAACATGTTTTTACCGCAAATATTTGTTCTGATAAGTGTAAAAAGTTTCTTTATTTTGAAAATGAAAAATTCTGCGATAAAATACGTAGCATAATTTAGCGAGTAGTCATGAAAATATTTTGTTAGTTACTGTTGAACATGTCTTATTGTTTCCAATGTAATTATTGCCATCTTTTTGGAAAGTAAACATTCATTCATCGTTTATAAATACGTGTATCAATACTGAATCAAAGTGTCTATTTTATTCGTATAGAAACTGATCAATTGTTCGCCATTACTGCGTATAACACAGTTTCCTACACGCTTGTCAGTTTCCCATGGAAATATCATAACACACCATCCTTTTGCTGCGGCTGGCTGCCTCAGATCTGTCACCCAGCTCACGAATTAATAGAGTGCCGTAGGAAAGTCTGAATCAAGAAGAGTTTGCGTGATCCCTTCAAAGATTTGTGTGGGAGAATTCTTTGCAAAAAAGTAGAACTGCAGTCATGTGCAATCTGCAACCGTTGACAGTCCCCGCTCAGAAAGAAGTATGTAGGGCGACGTACAATGAAGGAAGCCATTCTTTGAGTGTCAACTGATTCAGGGGTTTTAGTCTTACTGGGGAGAGACACGCACCAATAGGACCCCGAGTCATTATTATAACCGAGTAATCGGAGCTAAAAATGTCTCAAACTTTCTTTGATAAGCATGGTTCTCTTTACGTACAAACTCTAAGGCTCCCCATTAATTTCCCTTAAATGAAAGCAGAAATTAAAAAGGTAGAAAACCAAAGTCATTATATGTATATTGTAGCTTTATTTTACATCGAAACAATTATACATAAGTTGTGTTATTTGACCTTGATTGAGATATGGATCATGAGCTAAGGCCTTTACGATGATAAAACAGTGTATGTAAAGCACCTGACAAATTATAGTTTCAGCGAAGTCAAAACATTGCACCTCAAAACAATGATGATCGACAACAATCACAACTCAATAGTACGAATTCAATGTAGAAATCATAGTTATAATGCAGAGAAGGTAATATAGGATTTGCACACTGAGCTAAACAATAATGAATCAAAATACATATAGAACTGTGGGAAGTTTCCAAGGCTAATCGAAAGAGATTTGCAATGCCAGAGCCATTTATGGCAGAGTCCAATGTTAAGCTGTGGCTAAAGTGATGTAATGATCATAAAAATTGAAAGATTGACGAACTGAAAACTGTTATTTGTTCTAATGAATTATTATTACATTGTTCTCTACAAACGGCAGCGATTACGATTACAGAATACTAATAGAAGCCAGTAACCTGTACAACATGCGTCCAATATGTTGAGGCTGAGTGATAATTTGGACGGCTGTAAATGTTCAAGTGGGTGCATCATTCCTTTAAAGGTTGAACTGCTTTCAATACATACTTCGACGTCCTCATTGATGAAGTGTTTATTAAGCACAAGGCTGCTGAGCACTTCCGTGTTCCAAGATAATAATAGGCGCGTACTTACTGCTGAAAAAATAAAATCTTACTTCAAGGCGCATAAGAATACCCGACATCAACCTTCACTGGTTATCACAAGCGCTAGATTTCAACATCGTTAAAACATTATGAAGAAAGCAGAACGGATATTGAGTTGTACATTTCCATTTATATTCTAGCTGAAGGGATTGATTTATATTTCAGCGGAAGAATTGACGAAATTCATTGGTCACTATTGCTTCAATTTGCAAATTCATTCCGGAGACAATTGAAATGGTTTCATAAGAAACTGGTGGCCCAACGCTTTTCGATAATTAAATTGTCATGTCAGATGTACATAATATTTTCCAAAACCCAAATACTCATCCTGAAATATCTTCGAGTATCATAGTTTTGTTTCGGATTGAATGTATATATATATATATATATATATATATATATATATATATATATATATATATATATATATATATATATAGTAAAGCTATAGCCGGTTTTCTAACCGAGGTTGTATCGAGTAATTAAATACTCATCAAGCTTAGTAATGTTCCTGCTCCCGACCTAAAAGTGTTGAATAAAACAATGAAGAGATTTAGAATACAATAATGTATTAGCTTTCTATCACCGTTTTACGTTCACTCACGTCCTAATACTCTAATTTAGCGGCCTTTATTCAGACTTCTCGTTCCTGAAGCATTGACTTCCGTTGCCCTACAAGCTATTTGAGCTCGTGAACGTGCCTTCCTTTTAAGCAGCTCGTTAATATCAGAGCACAGTAATGTTCCAAGCGTGAAGCATAGAGCGCTTCCGACCTCAGCCACAATGCAGCATCATTCATGTTCACTTTTACTGCCCGGGTTGCGAATGCTTCAAATTTCTGTAGAGCAGTGCTTCCCACGATTTCGTTGTTAGAGAAGACACAAGTCGATATCCAACGCTTGTTACTCGATATCAACCTAGTTTGCAGGTGCTGTTGGCGAGGTTCTTATTTTTTACACGTGCGCTTTACATAATGTGCATACTCTAATAAATGGATTCTATTTTGTGTGGAAATATTTTTAAAAATGGGAACTGACGTTTTTTCTTTTCTTATACATGAAACTTGACGCTTTTGAGGGATGTTTGTCATGCTCTACCCTCACAATAAACAGTTTAATTTTAAGGTAATTCATTTTAGAGTTCGTTTTTCTTCCATTAACATCCATAGTGCCCCGGGTGGGGGACTCAAAAGGTATTTTAGTATTTTAAGAATGTAATACACGAAAACTATGAGAAATACTATTTCTTGTAAATTCTACAAGAAATTAGAACAACGGATTTTTTTTTATGAATTTCTGAAACGTTTTGGGCACAATACAAAAAATGAATTTAACTTTCTGTAACCTAGAAACTCCGAAAGAAGCAAAATACTCAATGAAACAGGGATGAGAACTTGAGAACGTTCTTTTTAAAATAGTGGATCATCAGTTGCAGTAAAGACATTAATAAAATGAACTAGCGATTTCGTTCATTTAAATCCCGTGTTCTTGCCTACATAGATAAAAAAATTCAGATGCACAAGACCAGGTTTTGATCAAAATGGCAATTTCTTGACCACTTCAGCTGCTAGGTTTAATGCTTCCAGATTTTTTTCTTTGGGAACATTTTGTATGGGAAGTTGTGTTAAAATTCTACGCATGTTTTAAGAAAACTAGATCAAATCAAAATGGAAGAAATTTAAAGAGTCATGCATAATCTTTTGAAGAACATCTATGGAAAGTGCTGAAGAATTAATTCGCTTGCTATAATATGGGTAAGCATATGAAAGAAATTCTGATCAATAAAAAATCCCCACATACCTCTTTCCTTTGCAATTTAGTCAAACTTTGTATCTATAATAGTTTTAGTGTAATTTACTTTATATGTACCAAAGAAATCCGTTTAGTGTAATGCTGTATTAATGAGTATTGGACATCCTTTTAATTAAATAATGTCTTCTCTATCCAAACTAGCATTCATTCTACAAGCTATTGCAACTACAGAAGGTTTAAATTTAGCCACAATTGCAATTTTGGCAAGGGAACATTCGGGATTATTCTCAATCAATAGCTATTATGATTTCTGCAGGGCCCAGTGAAACTTATACGAACAATAAAAGAAAAATAGTGAAGCCTCCACACCACTTTTGTCTTTGCCGGGATATCTTAGCCAGAAGTTACTCACGTCTTTGCCAAACACAAGCATAAAATTTTAATTCAGCTTCACAGAATCTACGGCTAGTGCCGCAAAGTACTGGAATCAGTGCTGGGAGACCTTTAATCAGTCATATAATGTAACCCTGAAACTATGTAGTGAGTATGAGTATTTTTGGGCAACCTCTTGCAAAAGTTGTGGAGTTTAACCACGGCGTTTGCCGGTGGAAGATATACTCATATCGAATGAATTGTGGCTGAGTGATACGGAATGACTTATTCACTAAAAAAGGTCTAATTAAATTTAAATGATTTATGGAAAAGGGTAGTTCACGAAATTTTTCCGTATCATCTAAAAAATCATCTCCGTAGAATACGAAAATAATCCATCTCTCTTGAAACCTTTACTAATCAATAAATATGTATGTAAAGATAGTGTAGTGACTGAATGTTACAAAATCTTAAAATCCTCAGATGTTTATACATCATATAAAACCCTAAAACTGTTTACATATAATTAGCAGAGCAGGTGAAAGGCTTGCAGTAGGAATTATGATATAACAGACAAACGTACAGAGTTGGTCTGGTAAATTATTTTAAAGATTAACGAACCCAACAATTCCATGTCAAGACAGTGAACATAGAATCATATTACATTGGTGAATATTAATATTCTATCATCAATATTACTATGGTATCAACTATTGTTGATTATATAATGATTACAACTGATACGATTACTATAGAAATCTGATAATATATATAGAGTATTATACATTTTATACCTACTATTGGGTATTACATTGAGAGTATCCAATAGAGAGTACCCCACTGTTGTGGATGGTTTTGCTAATATTGACAAATCCTTTTGAAAACGTTTCTAGGTTATTAGCCCCTTTCACGATGCTCGGTGAATATAAAGTCATCCAATGGATAACACATGAAATTGTCCCCGTATACTCCTATACATTCAGTAACATTCGAGTTAATATCAAAGCTAGTATATAACTCTAATGTTGTTTCTCTTCAATTTCGTGTTTGTACGTTCAGTATATTTCGTTAATTTTAATTCGCGTCTGTTAAAAACTTTAACTTCTTATTTTTTCAGCTGATACAGAGCAGATATTTATGGCGTAGTGATTTCACAATTTTATTTCGGTATCATTTCATTCAAGAAAGCTTAAGAGAATATAACGACGCTTCTATAATATTTTATGTTTGTCAATTAAACTGACTACCATGGTCGATTTACCCGGCAACTTTAGCGATTTGAACTTGCAATTACCATTTTTCCTTCTCTGCTCAGTATATAACTATGTATTGGTTCATGTTTAGAATGTATTACACACGCTCTTCTATTATGTGTCCTATTTTTAAGACTTCGTACTCATGCTAACCTGTAAGCGACACGTTGGCTCCTCGTCACGGTGAAGTCACTTACGATTTCCGAAACGTGTTTTTAGATGCTCCACGTCTCCGGAAAATAAAATTTACTTATTCAGCTTATCTATAAAATTGAACTTCGGACCCCTAAAAGTATTACTTACCCTCACATATTCATACGGTAATTGATGAGTATGAAGCAGATTTAAGAAAAAGGTTTGCTAATTTTTTGGTAGAATAAGTGATGTATTCTTTCAATAATATTTCAGCACCAGCATGCGGAGGCGGAAAAAGATGTACGATAGGAATACAAGTTAGGTACACAGCTAGTCACCCTGAGTACACCTCGCATACGTAATCACACTTGATATCAAAGAGAAAATTGATTGTTTCCCATATGATATACATTTTCAGACATAAATTATACTGACATCCAAGAATTTATTGTTAACACCTAGTGTTTGAAAAGGCAAAAATATTTTAATTCGGGGAAAATTTATGGTATCACCATTTCTATCGTAAGTTAATATGTTTCACAAGTTCAGTTTCATTCATCTACCAGACAATTAAGATGTAATTAATTTTGCTCGAGTTTGAAAGAGCTTACTAACTAAAGCTTGAGTCTTCTGATTTAGTGTTCAACAGTTTTTTCCTCATGATGATAAATGCGATTTATTCTCTGATAGGAGCAACAGTCCTATAAATCAAAGAGGTAAAAGCTTTAATATCATTGACACTTATAGGCCCATAGCTTCAGAATACTTGAGGCAGAGTCAATGAACTTCGGCTTCCTCAATGTTTTCTAGAATATGAAACTTTTGCTACTATAACAGTTGTGTTCACTGTTGCTGAAAGTTTTGTGTTGTTAGTTCATTCAACGTAGTTATATAGGAACCAGAATTTTCAGGAGTCTCGGTTACACAGGCTCACTAACCTTCCGTCTATTATAAGCTAAAGAGAAACATACAATAAAATCACTTCCATATTTAAGCTTATTATTATTCTATTCAATATATTACGTACAGCAGCTTATGTACCGTGAGATTTTCCGAGATGTTTGATCGGTTGAAAACTGTTAAGCGAAACCGGTTACACATTCCGGTTAGTTTTCATGAGCATGTGAGGTGTTGTCCGAGTCGCTAAATTATCAGAGATAGTTTTTAGGAAGGCTTGCAGCCCTCGCTGCACTTGCCATCTAATCCAGTTGGTCTGCAAAGGTTGGGAGTTAAAGTTGTCGGTCGTGACCGAGGCTCGTATTAGCGTGGTATCGGACTGCTCAGATTGCAGGGTGTTGCACGAGGCGGCCGCTCTGATGAATGCCCTAATTGTGCTTCAGACTCTGCCAAACTAACTCGAGCACGATAAATTTTCAAGCCGCAGTCCCTGCCGGCTGATGTTCACGGAATGAATAATAGAAACGTGCCTCTAAGAAACGTGCTCCAATGCGAGGTGAATGCAGAGCAGCGTAATTTCATAGATGTCGTCAATGAAAACGTTCCTAGTGAGCCATCCATCATGAATCGTAAAACTGACAAAAATACCTAGTTCAGGTTTAAATACAAGTTTATTGAAGCATGATTAGTTGTAGCATAGCTACGTTTCACCATGTTTTGAATAACTGCTCCAGGAAGACAAAGTTAAAGGCTTCAGGACGAAGGCAAATATTACTTGTCTCTCGCAAAGAAGGGATAATTTTTCTGTCAGGTACATATTTAAACTACAAAGTGAAGGCCAGATAGCCCAGGACTGGTCTCGTTGCGCTCGAATCGTTCATCATAACATCAAATTGGTCGTGCAAGAAATGATACGATGTGAGCAGTGGAATGACATTGCGTCTGCCATAGCGAGATTTACTCGCGAGGGCGGTCCGGATGGCATTGCTTTTGCAACTCCAGCCAGCGCGGCATGCAAGTCACACGACCATCTGTTTCTAAATCTGGGCATGCAATTTTTTGAGCAGGAATTTAATTAACACGAAAGAGTGACCCTATACGTTAAGAACCTATCCTGTTGGATCATCATTAAAATTTCATTTTTCGAAGGGATGAAAAATTGCTGGTTTGTTATTTTTTATTTTTTCTGCTACCTTACAACAATTGTCCTCCTATCAAAAGGTACATTTTTCACGTAACTTTATTGAAAATATTGTATATATTGTTGATGATGTCTAAAAATAATCTATTTATTCTCAAAAATTGCCAGAAAATTGTGTACAATATTAACCTTGCGCATTTCTTTTACCTTGAAAGTAGAGGCTAAAATAGTTACTCCTCATCAAATTACTCATATATCTTAATCAATGACTTACGAAATTTTAAGTTTGTTGCACTTATAACTGGTTTGATCCTGGTACGATAATATAATAATAACTTGAACCGAATAAAAAAAGTATAATATTGGTTTTTAAATCCATTTTTTTCATTATCGTTTAGCGTTTATAAATGGAGACATAGATCTTTAGCATACCATGAAAAACTATGCTAGCTTCAGTATATTGGTAGTAACTGGTAGCCAAGTCTACAACACCTGTTGTGAAAGGTCATTCCATTGGGGTTATGACCTGTTGATCCAACTCCAGACGGGATTGTACCAAAATGATATGGAGAAATCCACCTGAAAAAGCCCATTGTACGTACATCAAATTTAATGTAACATGTGGAACCTATCTAACATAACTCGTTAAATTTAAATCATATTGGATATTTATCATGCAAAGTTAACTTATGGAGAAAAGAATTACAAGAAGAACGCTTTCAAAGGATTTGAATTAAAAAAGCATTTTTTGAAGGCATCACGCATAGGTAACTCTGTCAGTTTAGGAACACTCATAGTGAAGAAAATTAGAACATGTAAGAACGCATTGTGAAATCAAGGGAGTTTCATAACGATTTGAATTACAGTCTTTTATCCTAAAAATGGTTGATTCTACGCACCCGGGAAACGTAAAGGGTATTTTATATTCTGTACATTTAATTTTTCACCTATCAAATAGTCGTAAAACTGAATGATATGTATTTAATCCAGTCTTAGTGTCGTACTGCTTTAATGTACACACGTACATATATGATAAACACACATTTAGGGAACCTGGGAACACAGTTACACAAAATTCAGTGCAAAACCAAGACTCGTATGGGTGGTCTGCCAAACTTTTGGTATTTCAATCTGTGAAACAATTCAAATCAAATATCATTTTCAGGCGTGCGGCAGATGCTCATTTTTGAGGTTGGCGCGGAGGTTCAACGCAGGCGGGTGGCGATCAAACAATTTTATGGACGTATGAAGTATTGGTGACGCTAAGAGGTTGTTCTATGCTAGCGGCATGTCTGATGTAAAGGCGAACATCCCCGACAGCGGAGCTGAGGGTTCTCTGGAACACGTTCCGACATGCGCTAGTCGTGTCGGGCGGGATCGTTCGTTACGCAGTTACAGGATACAGCGTGCCCTACTACAAGTGAATTAAACTAAAATATATACAATTAGCAGTTCTAGTTATTACTGGGGATAGATTTAGGAGTGGTTGAGCACTCTCACGAACGGTGAGTTGGAGTTTTTGGTCGTGAGCTCCGAATAGATGTGCTTGAAGATATACTGCTTTATAAGAAATTTCACGAGCCGCAAAGGAGCAATGGGCCGTTGACTTTATAAGTATTTCATTCGAATTATGATAACTCCCAATTTTCAAAACTGCAGTTGAAGACGTGAATAATTTTTTCACACATGAAGAAAAAGATATATTTTTGAACACTTGTCTGATAACTTGAAAGAATTTCCAACTTCTGGTTGTAATTCATACAAATTCAGAGGTTAAAAACTTCAGCTTGTACTAATAGAATCTAATTTTTTAAAGGTAATTTTAATGTTTTTACACGTAGTTTATCTCACTCGTTAAAAGCAACCAAAAACTCCATTTGTATGTGTCTTAGAGCAGTTCAGTCTTCTGGAACGTAACTTTGCTATCGTTACCGACCGAAATGGCTCACTTGAGATGCAAATTCGCTCCATTATTTCGCCAGAAAACTGGTTCATTCAATCACTGTTGTGTCCTACAACTTAAGACATCCCCGTGTTGCTCTCTAGCGAGTTATAAATCTTGTATAATGGAGACCGTGCCTTTACTTGCTTCAGAGGTCAGTCGTCAGGAAGAGTTATAAAATCAATCACCAAGAGTTTTGAGAAGCATTTTTGCTGTTCCATTGGAACTTCAATAATTGCCAAAGGACACACTGAGACAATAATTTTTTTTTAATAACATTTGAAAACTTCGTATTAAACCTTTTATTTTGTCATCTCCTAATAAAGCTATAACTGTAGATAAAGAAGAGACTGAGTGTTATTTTATGGATTGTGATCATGGTTTTAGAAAAAAATTATAAAATTGGAAAGACTAGTATAGCTAATAAGTGAACGTTATTGACTCCGAATTCATAATCAGTATTATTAAAAGATAAAGAAAGCAATATATGAGGTGCTGAAAAAATAAATAGAAAAAGTCAAGCAATCAACAGTGTAAAGAAAGCGATTGAGGTCGGTTAACCAAGCCTTAAACGTGTGAATAAACAGATATTCAAAAATTCTCAAATTGGGGATTATAAAAGCTGTGAAAAAAGAAAATTAAGCCGTAAAAGCAAGACCTATACGTTGCAATTGCTGTCGTTATTGGAAGTGTAGTCAGCGTGTTGTGTGGCCATAGAAAGCTGAGGAACTACAGCCTGTCCTGGAACTTTATGGGACGTTCAGTACTCGCCAAATCTGGCTTGAAATTCTGAGCGATTCAAACAAGGCATACATTAATACTCTGCTCACTGCAGTTCTTACCCAGAGCTTCATGATGGAACAAATCCCCATTTTATCTTATTTTTTTTCAACAAAAGGAGACGCAGAACAACTTCACTGTTCTAATTGTTTCAGTTTATTTGGTCAGTATATGCAAGTACAAAATGCTTGGACACAGGTATCTCAAAATGTCTCCTTTTTCACGTATTTGAATTCGAATTAAGGAAGATTCTTACCGCATTTCATGAAAAAAGGAGGGTCTTTGATTAACCACTTCTGCTGAAACAAAATTTTTCAAGAAAATTTAATTTAAAAATAGAATTACACTAAATTTAACATTTTGACTTCTTCACGCATCATTATCAAAGCGTCATTTCAAAAGTACTAATCTCAAAAGAACACTTAGTCGGTATAATTTTGGAATGAATTGCCAATACTGTTACACCTCCAGCAATGTAAATCTCATCAATTCTAAAGTATCAAAGAATGGAAGTTACTCGCCAACTAACACTGTAACATTAAAAACAAAATCAAACACTGTTACCCTTTTTAAAGACAGAAATCGACTAGTATCTAATTCTGGATTAAATCTAAAACATAAAATCTTATTGGGATTGTAGCCTTTATTCATGCAAAGGAATTTCTTTGTCCTCGTAGAGTATACGCCGGTGACAATAACTGAGATGTCACCTCATGAGCTGCAATGCATTAATAGCATCTTGTACTTAAAAACAACTTAATATCCTGGTCTACGCCAGCACAAAGACATTTCAAATCATGCTCACCATTTTTGGCATCAAAGTCACAATCAGTCTCTGATGCAAGGGATACAAATAGCACTCACATGAAGGACCGAACTGATGTAAGATAAAAAATAATAAAGTTCAGAGAATCGAGTTGCCACATTCTCAACTGACTGTGGATCTCGTCATGCTATGATGATATGACACTTGGACTGACGCGATATCGTCGTTTAAAAAACTGAGGAAATAATGCCAATTAATTTCTACAATTTAGTAGGGATGTTACAAGACTCCCATTCTCAATAAAAACAATATAATATTTCAACTTATAAACTGCACTGAAGATACTAATGTTTTCCTCTGCTAGATCCATAATTCAGTAGCTATAACAGTGCATTTTACTATTAATTGCAAATTATTCCTCGTACATCCGATTGCACGTTTGTGAGTATCGTCGGAATCGGATATATGGGAACCTAACTGCTCTAATATCCAGGATGAAGTGATACTTAGACTGATGTAATATCTGCAATATACCTTTGTATCGTCCTAAAAAATTATCCTCACCACTCCAGAGAAAGGCAATAAGATATTTATTAAATGAAATTGAAGTCAGGTTTTCAAATCACAAAAACAATATCTACTTGAAGTTGAAACAAACCCTTGATTTTTACTTTCACTTTTAAACTCTTAAACTACTAATATTGACATAGTTTTAAGGCTCCCTGTATGAACTCAAATGTTTGTAGACATGAATTTCGTTACTTATAGGTAACGTAGGCAGTAATGTCAGTGTCATATGGAAGTGACTGGCCTTCTCGTCCATATGAAAGCAATGCTCGGACTAGGTACTGGCTGCTACAGCTCAACCAGGTCTACAGCGCCGCTGTGAAGCGTCTGGCACGACCGGGTTGCGAAGCCTGGTTTCTGCGAAGTACTTGGGTTATACTTGTTTTTATTAGCTAGGTAGGAGCGTGCGTCTTCGTAATCATCGGCCTGTCAATATGTACGAAGGAAATAGACCTTTGCATCACGATCTGCCTTCCCTTCTTAGTAAATATAATGCCCCTTAATTAAGCTAACAGGATCTATAGTTGAGTTCGGGTCAGCGCTCGATAGAGTGGACAACATACTTATAGCTACTTCCCTAAAGAGAGCTCTGCAGATGCGCACTCCAACATGGGTGGCGTAACTATAAGTGTGCCACAACATCGCTCACTGAATATCTTCACGCTCACCATTCTGGCATTCCTCGTCTCCGGCTAAGCTGATTAGAATCCCGTGTCAAAAAATATTTTATGACCAAGCCCGAACATCAACAAAACCTGCGTATGAATAGCCTCATAAACGCAGAACTTGAAGACTTAATGCGTAGTTTTTACGAATTCTTTCCAGCGAGTAGTTTCAACGAAGGTTTGTTACATAAGATGTTCGAAATTCCGATCCATTGCCCATAGTGGTTAGCCATTTTTAACAATGAAGTGACCCACGTATTTTATGTATGATTGATATTTATCAGATGGATAGTGAATCATCACCGAGGTAGTAAAATATTTGGGTTTCAATTAACTTAATACGTTTCAGAGCTGTCAGTTGAAAACCTGTGATTGTCTCTTCTTCCTGAACCATGGAGATGCTGCTCCGTGGTTAGAGCGTTGGCATTCCAGTGCAAATGGAGCTTTAGAAACAATAGCCAAAAGACGTATGACACTCCAACTGGGACTCATGCATTCTCTCTAATCTGCCCGATCTTCTAAAGGCTATAATTATCAATCTCCTTCTCTTTTATGGTTCAAAAGAAAATTACATTACCCGCCTTATGCCGTGATTTTCTGACTTTCGTTAGACAAGAGATGCATTTTTCGACTACGGTAAACTCGAGTTAATGTTGGGTTCACGTGAATGATGGAGGATGCATTCATTGCTGGAGCTACATTTGAATAAGAGAACAGGTGAAAACACAAACAGCATCAAAACTGCAATGTGCTCGTTAATGGGAGTCGTAATTCTTCAGAATGGTGATGATCACTGAGTACGTTGTCCCCCCCACAGCCATAATTAAACGTCAGTTTCTGACCTTTGGGCATTAGTTTTTGTTGCACTGTAAAATTTCTGAAAGATGTGATACAGATTTGATTCTCACCGTTAGTAAAAATGCAATCATAAAGTAATAAAATTGAGTCGGGAAGAAAACTGTATCATGCTATTATTTCGGAGACAGTAGAGATAAAATTTGAATTATGGTGGCTCATATTACAGCGGATGGGATGATCACTGTCGTGAGGGTCAATTTGAATCAAAAAGTAATGTAGCAACAGCCCTAGCAAGCCTTGTGTTGTATCAGTCAGGTTTTACGCTATGAACTGATATCATCTGCGCCAGCAATACGACCATACAGCACGACTGCTTCAATTGGATCTTGCTAATGACGTTGCTAAGCAATGAGCTGTAAGAAGATTAGCTGGAACAGAGAGTACCACTTAGCACCGTCATCAGAATCATGAGACGAGAGCTTCAAAGGACCGACTGTTTTTATGAAGACCTGTCTTTGAGAGAGGATCCCATCGTGCTTGCGAGTAAGAGAATGACTTATTGGCCATACTTCCCTGGATTCAATCATATGAAGGAAGATCGCCTCCAGCCAGAATTCACGGATGGATCGGAATTATCGAAGGATATGATATCAAAGTTTTTTTGATAGTTTACATTCTTAGGTGATACTTTTTTACTACGCTTGACAAGCTACTAAGTCTGAATTCGAATATCAACTAATTCAGTAGAAAGCCGTTTAGTTTATTTGACGCTGAATGTGTGCTATTGTAGAGCTGACCACAATTTACATTAGATAGGTAGCTGATTGTGCCCCTCAGTTGAAAGTGTTCAACTATATAAACTGAATAATTATTATTGTTACTGGCTACTGTACTAAATTGAAGCCGAAGCATCCACCGCAGCATGAGTATCTTTTGAAACAAAGAGGTCGCCTAATACAAAAGCCTTGAAGATAAAAGAGTTTGAGGTTAAGTAGTTCATAGCCACAAAAATCATTTTTACTTTGTTGTGGTCGTGTGTGGCGTAAGGTGCTAAAAGAAAACCGGGGCAATATTGCTTTTCCAGGGACGGATACACAACAAGTTCTGTTCCCAAAGACAAGCGTAGGTGAAACTGATACGCTGCAGGTCTGTAGTTTGATTCAACTCCAAGAAACACACGTGCCGATTTAGAGAATGATTTTCTAGGAACCAACAGGATTGCTGGACGTATAAAGACTGCTGAAATTATGATGGAGGTGTGTATTAGCTAAATTTTTTGGTAAACGTTTGGATCCAATTGAAATTGATACAATTTGGCCCGACTGAATTACTTTTTACCATTGAAGTATTGTAAACAGCTGATCAAAAAAAAAAGTTAACAAATAATTACTACATTTGAAACGGTAGGAAGCCAAAACAATGTAAAAATAATGTAGTAAAGAGATTAAGAGCTTCTATGAGAATTTCAGAAAAATGTTTGTGAGATCCCAATAATCGGTATTTTGAAATCGGCAGATCTTTAGGTACACAAATTTAATGGACCGCTGAAAGCAAAGTGAGTGAAGAAGACGTGAATCTCAGAATATGAATGGAATAGCATGAAGTACGAGCGGTCAACAGATCTTGAAATGTATCTGTCCTTATGTTAGCTCGAAAAGTGAGTAATAATGAGTTGGCAAAAAAGTCAGTTCGGTGTTTAGGAGAACTTGGCCGATTTCTACGAGTAAAAACCGAATGGAGTTTTTGGTTAACTCGGTATAAGAATCAGATTGGTCTTTCGTTGCGAAGACTTGATGAATGAAATTAACAGAAAAAAACATTAAACTGATTAAAAATGAGTTGCTTGAGATGCTCTGTGGTTGTGACATGATGAGATTGAGTAAGCAATGAGAATTTTGACAGAGGACAGGAGTTGTAAGCTCAGTAGGAGATATCAAAGAGTATCGAGTCATATGATGACTGATGCTCATTGACAGAATCATAGAGCACCTCCCAGTAAAAAGAGATGAAGAAGAGCTCGTTAGTGGAGCCAGGAAAATTCCAAAGTATGAATACATCGCCGGCTTGATAGGAATATAATAGAATAGAATAGAATAATGCAACAGAAACCAGCTGTTTGGTCCATTTTTGGGTTGATACCCAAGTTCAGGACGAAGTGAAGAGTAATGGGAACGGAAATTTGTCTTTACAGGACGCAAGTGCGTACGCTAGAGATAACACAGTGAAGGTCGCAACATGTTCAACATCCAGTAGTTATTGGATGATGCTCCTATTTTGGTTTAGCATCAAACTCTGCCAATTTCTTTGGTTAAATGTGCTCACAGCCATGAAGTGGTTCAGAAGGAAACAGAGTGGCTAAAGCTACGGGTCTTTAATTTGTTTGTCCATTGATAAAATTACCTCACACATTAGTTTTTATTTTTTTTCAACAAAATCGTTTTAAATGAATCTACTGAAGCTTCCCTCACCTGCACAAGAACTATAGTTCATTCAATACATGCATTTTCATCTTCTGTTTTTACGCTAAATGAGCCTTGAAAACTGTCCAGTGGATGGCAACAGAGTTGGGCGATAGTCCAGGGCATTTCCAGCGCTCGAAGAATTGGCAACCTTAGGATCCAGAGCCCTGAGATTTGTTCTCCAAATTCTCTGTTATTAAAGCCAAATATCACCAGCTTGGTCGACTGGTGAGCGAATCTGCTTGCGAGCGGAAAGACCCGGGTTCGAATCCCGCTGCCGACATGGTTGACGCGGCTAGAAATACGGCATGGGACTTGGGTATACAACCGAATAATTATCGAAGTAATTATCCGATCCAAGAATGGGCCAGAAGGTTCGTTCCTATAGCCTAATTCTATTCTATTCTATTTTATTCTATAGTATTATTATAGTGTATGCATAACTTCACAAAAGTTTATTATTCGCAGACATGATTTTCTTCTGAAGCTATTAATTCCACAACAAAATTTTTTTAAACACATTTCGATACAAAATTGGGCAATTTCCTAGTTGACTTATGACTACAAAGAAGGCGCGCAATGGTACTGAGCTTCTTACATAGATTTTTTCCATCCAGTAAAGGTATAAAATAAAATCAAGATAATTCAAGGAACTGAAAAAGTGTTATATGCATTTCCAGGCCACAAAAATTCATTGACTGTTTAAATTTAGTTAGACACCTTTATTTAATCATACTGCATAAGAATCTTCCCTAACACTGACAGTGTGTCGTATTTTCATAGGAGTACATAATACTACATAGGTGAAGAGGTTCTCTAGTTCACTTGTTTCAGACTTTGTATTATTTTACGCACAGGAACGGCCATGTTAAACGCCTCTTCGATCTCGGCATTTTCAGACAAATTTTTCGGCTGTAACACGTTGACGACCAATAATATCGACAACTTTTGCCTATCAAATGGTAAGAAGTATTGGGTAATGAGTTTATACAGCACGTACATTGATCAGCTGCGTGGTGCCCGTACTTTTAAAAGCTCGAGTAAAACATAAACTCTTCAATGTTATATTGAAATAAAATCCTAAAATTTGGTGTCAGCCCAAAATAATTAAATATAATCGGAGAGCAGCCTTCTGGTCTCATGCTGTAGTCCAAACTGTAATCGAAGCGGTTTCTTGTTTAAAGTTAGCATTTTCATACTTTGTTTTCAATAAGAACAATACAAATTCTGATAGAAAATTGTATCGTAGATTACTTCTTCATTCCATAACAGTAAAAGAACTAACCACCAAAGAATTGATAGTACAGAAGTTTTCGTACTACATCGAAGCACAATAAATGGGCTAAAAAAGCCATGGAAAACTAGTGGTCAAATAATAATATATAGAGTCCCGAATCATGTTGACTGATTGACTGACTGACTACATCAAAATTTTTTGGACTTCTTATTGTAATATTAACGCTGGTGCAGCCTACCAAAGCTATTGGTATTGACAACCCAATGCTTCGTAGTTGAACACATTAAATTCAGATAACTCTATTTGTGACTCAAACATTTGGGTTCTAAATTCCGATCTCACTTTTCTTTCAGCGATTTGTTAGGATGATAATTTCTACCTAAAATTTAATTGAATTTTGATGCACTTTTGAATCTTGTAACGCGTATTTCGTATTTTCTTACATTTACCTATAAGCTGAAACCTTGGCAAAAAATTAAAGAATAAAGGTTAACTAATTCCCCAAATACTGACAAGATACATGATACTTCTCATGTGTCCTCAACTTCGTAGGATAATAAACATACCAAAATAAATATTTCTACAGAAATTTCTACAACTTTTTCTCAAGACAATTATGAAAACAATTTTTTTTAAAAATGTCATGGACCACCCAGTTATGTAGTTGTATGCGTGTGGGAAAACTCAACTCACAATTTTTTCAAAATTTATTCTAGCTACTTCATACCAAATACTACCTCATTTTATCCAACACGCCCACCAGCATCCACTAGAATCTTAAGATTTCTATCACATTTTGCAAACGCAATATTGTGAAACTCCGTGAGCGAGAATGAAGTACATAAAGCAGACCATCAGATGCTCTGTGCGAGCACTTGCTATAAGCTCTTCCTTTCATGAAAGGTCGGCCGTATCACGCTTGTATCGATCTTATCGGATCGTGCCATCATCCTTTAATAAATTTTAAATTATCCGCTTAGAGTTGCAGCACTTTTATCTGCGTTATCAAAGTCGTGCAGGCGCAGCAGCCTTGCACTGGCTTCGCTGCGATCCTTGATGTTCGGCCGCTGCTCCTCCTTCTCGAGCCCTGTTATGCATCGTAATGGTCCTAACGAAGCAAGTGAACCTCGCTGTACATCTACTTTTATTCGAATAAATTCTGTTTTTACTAATATGCTTCTTCAATTAACTTTGCAATTTGACAGTTGGAATACCACTTGAACTCATCTTTAAGTCTTTTAAAAGCAAAGCATATTGTACCCAACGATGCAAAACACTGTCCTAACTCCAATAGAAACAGAGATTTAGAACACTAGACTACAACTTTAAGTTGGACCACCTTGCTAAGCTTGACTGTATTTTTCAGCGTGAATACACAGCGCAACAATGCAGATAATAGCAGTCCAGACTCTAACGAGTACATGGGTATAATTTGCTACACATCAATGAGGTATTGGAGATCCATTAAGAACTCGACTTCCTGAACCAATAATTACTAAAGATTCGCTATTCATTTCCCTCGGGTCTTTCCTCACGATCCCACAATCTGAATTTGACCTTAACCCACGGGCTGACGATGTTCCGTGAATAAGTAATAGCAAAGAAAAAAATTTCTGTTTTAAAAGTTTTAGTTTTGATTGTAAAAATGGTGTGCAGCAGGCAAACACAATATAAAATCCGGGATATTTTATCTTGATTTAATCTACACTCAAATAAACAAACGAAAGCATTGAAGAAATCTTTTCGTTTTCGTTTTAGTATTCATTTTGCAAAAAGTTCATTGGATGTAAAACTTATTATTCCTTGACAGTATGAACATTAAAATCACGTACTAGATGAGAAGCAGCCGGCCAAACCCGTTACAGTACCGGCAACCTGCGTGAAAAACTCGAACGTCGTTGAGCGAAGCACACTCACCGGGGCAGCGTGAAAGTGAGTTCAATATGATCCCTGTCGGCAGAATTCATAACCTTTTGCATTTGACTTGTTTGGAGCCCGATGACAGGGTCCGCTTTTTGGTCGTTATGTACGACGTTCTCATTTTGGACGATTTTCTTTTTCTTGAAGGAAATGGGAAAGTAGGTAGAGCAATAATCGTCGAAAAAAGAGCACGAGAGGCCAGAAAGTTTCCCACAGTGAGTGTAGTGTAGTCTCCTTACGAACTTGCAACAGATGACCCCGCCTAAGCGTGACCTACGACGCCCCAAATGTTCACATTAGTTCGGAAAAATTGCCTAGCTTACGCCACAACAAGAACCGTACCCGAAGAACACGCAATCCAGATTAGTTGTCTTGCTGCTCTCTCGTAGTTACTGATCCTGCGTAGTCCAAATGTCTCCACGAGTTTTTCGTGACTTCAACTTACATGTTAAGAGTTCTATCGAGAGCATGTTGAAAATTTCATCTCAAACATAATTTTACTCACAAAGAGGTAAAATGTTCTCCATTTTTGCAACTCTATCGTCGAAAACTCTTTTTATAGCGAAGAAGTACGATCTATCTACCTTCACTTAGAGTCGTTTAGTACTAAGAACCTAAGTAATATAAAAAGTGTGATGAAGTAGAAAAGTTATAAGAGTATGTGAAAAAAGGGGCAAATAATTCAATCTTAGCCTTTCAATCAGCTTAAAAACAGTTACATAACTAAGCTGAAGAAAAATTCTCATGTAATCATTCTTAATATATTCAATGTATCAAGTTTCTCAACGCTCATCGTTACATGAAAATTTAATTCCCAGAAGACAATAGTCACTCTAACATTAAACTATGGATAATGAAGCAACGCAAGTACGCCTATCTCTTTGCAAATTTAGACTGCCCCTCTTCAGCTCTTCTGTTCAAGAGCTCTCCTTAGTCACCCGAAACTCACTCGATCCCGTCTCAAGAACAGGTGCCTTAAAATATCTGTGAAACTTGTTCGTTCTTTCCTTTTTTTCTCGTGGTTATTTGGACCAATGATGGCTATCACTGGAGATCGTAATCGGTCATGAAGTTTCAGTCATGGAAGGATTGCATGCATGCACTCACGGTTCTTCAGTCTATTTTCATTGTGTTTCTGCGTTTTCTTGGTTCAGGCAAGGATTCGTAAAAAGATCACTAGAGTCGACCCGGGAAAGAAACTAGCATGTCCTCTGTGCGCAACGGTTTTCAATAGAACAGCAAATGGTGGACTATATATTTTGCCCTTCACGTAATATTATAAAGGTTGATATACTTAATTCAATTCAAAATGAGATCGTATATTTTCACTTTGAGAAGTAGTGTATGAACTGCGTTGATACGCAGCTGCAACAGACTTTGTTTTGTCGACATAAAATTACTGACTCCTTCCATACGAGTCAGAGATCATAAAAGAAGTCAGAGTGAGCGAGGCTTTCTCTCGGACAGCAAAAACGGGTGATTTAAGGCTTTGGTCCTAGAAACAAAGCAATTACAATTTTGATCCAGAGACTGCACTCTTCAGGCAATTTCGGAGGCAAAGCTGATGAGCAGTGCAATTTTTTGCCAAAGGAAAATCATGGTCGACTCCAAGTCAGTGAAAGTTGATAGAAATAGTATCCTTTACTCCTGTTTTTTATGACAATTTGTTTTTAAGAGTTTGAAGTTGAAAATTATTCCTTAATGTCATGAGCTTACAATAATTTAACACAGGGATATCGTTTTGGGGCTTAACATGTACTTTGAAACACTAAATAGCCATCAACATTTACATTTACGTGTAGATACCCATCTAGATTTTCACTAATTTTGTGATTTGCTTCCTCAAGTGAGATCCGTATGAAATTGTAAGTGCCTTATAAAGGAGAGGCAAATGTAACATAATCAGTAGATACATTGCAAACAGTAGCTGAGAATCCCAATCTCATGTTCAGTCACTACCTTCCTTGAGGAGAACTTAATAAAAACAATGCACACGATAGGGTCAAAAAGTGTATAATTTTTAATCCTATAACCCTTTTTCCGAATTAATTGGCGGCTTTTATATCGATAGTAGTACCATCATCCAGAATTTTTTTTCAAGTCATTTTTACTTCTAAAATATGATTATTCTGCATAATTTGGGTACATAAAAAATACATGAATACCTAAACTCTTAACCTGATATTGTACACATAGATTAGAAATGCAAAATCATACAATACTTCAAGAAGACTGAAAGTAGCTGTACCGAGGTGAAAAAGGTTTTCAAAACTAATTCATAATGAGAGAAGAGTTCGATAGAAGTTCGAGAAACCTGGTATCCGAATCAAATATCAGCTGCTGAACAATGAGAACAGTGTTCTTATCAAAAATTGAATTAATAGCATTTAAAAAGTTAAGAAAACTACTTCTTTTTGAGAACACGGACAAAATGGTCAATAAGAGTTGTGGTACAACTGAATTATTTTCGTTATTTGAGATTGTGTATTCTGTTTAAAATGATCGGATTTGAATCCGAGTTACGAGTAGAAAGTCCCAATGCAACGACGTATAACAGTCACACCGAAAAAAACCCTCCTCGGTTGAAGTTTCAACGAGCGTGACATCTTGTGGATGAAAATTTTTCTAATCTTCAGCGAATGTTATTATAATAAAAAAAGCAACTATTAAATTTTTGGACTTTTGGATATTTTGGATTACGAAACCCCCCAGTACTACATCCTACTAACTATGTCCCTAACTCCTTAAGGTTAATGCATGATTGAGATAAATGCTCGTGACATAAACGC
>VCRD01000003.1:1368985-1385316 GCA_006783055.1 Trinorchestia longiramus | reverse complement strand
ATGGAAGGATGGGAAGGAGAGAAAGAACTAGAGGATAGGAAGAAGGAATAGAACGAGATGCTGGGAAAAAAGGAAGAGAACGAGAAGCTGAAAGGAGGAAAAGGATGAGAAGCTGGGAAGAAGGAAGAGGACAAGAGCCTGGGAGGAAAAAAAGGATGAGAAGCTGGGAAGGAGTCAAGATTTCGAAAAGTTATCATACTCCAATCATCAATATGTAGTTATTATACATGAGAATACATAGCAGCGAGAGCTCGAAGAGTCACCCGCTCAATCTTCATCATCGAGTACGTGGTAGGTCATGACGCAAGTGCACATTAACTTCGTAAATAATTCTACTGTGGCTAACCCCAGTGTTTATACTAACATGCGACCGATCTAAGCTAATAACTTTACAGCGCCGTCGACTGGACATTACCTTATTCAACAGAGCAAAACTTTCTGCAAGTGTTCTGAAACTGTATTCTCCTGTGAGCAAATATCACACCGAACTAGGCAAGAAGGTCGATTACTTCCCCAGCCAGAGCAAGGAGATGGATTGCATGCAGAAGTCAAGGAACTGATGGAAATATTCGAATTCCACACGCAGCGAAGCACGCTAGTGATCATGAAATTATAAATCCTATCACGAGACCAGAAAACAGTCATTTTAAAACGGTGCTGAGGTATAATCAATGAAAATAAATTGCGTCTCTCATATCCTCCCAAGACCAGTATAAACTTACTGCTGATGTTCACTATGATAAAAATGCAAAAACAATCCATAGAAAGGCATGAGACAAATTGAAAACAAACATGTCTGGTGCAAGAAACATCAATGAACTAAAATAAATACAGGCTACATCACCTAAATACATTCAGTCAGTGATAGGTACGAAAAAATTTCGCCTCCCTTGAAAAATAAACGAATCATCAGGACTCGAAGTTGAGGGATTTACATTCATACGCCGCTAAACACCACAGTTGCATGAAGTTAGTGCTAATATTGATGTTGCTCGAGATGATGGACAACAGCTCTTTTAACCGGACAGTTTGCAGACGCCCAAATGCAACAGTACCGCAACTTCAGCTCACTGCCGTAAAAAATATGACGATTGCATTGAAGAACTGACATAAAATTGCGGGTTTCGTAACATACGTTCGAGCAATTTAATAATATGATACCTCGGAAAAATAAAGTGGTCTGCATTATGACACCGAGCCAACAAAAAAGTAAAAATCATAAAACGATGGAGCACAAGAGAGACGTGTAGCGCTTCTATGGATAGAATTAACGTTGAAGCTACTGAGAAATACGCATTATTTCAAAGAGATAAAGCCCGAATATATAAAAGATGTGAAAAAATTGTAATTTGTACGAAAGGATGTCACACTGTGAGATACCATAATGTATTCGATTTAATCAACATAATTAAAATTATTTTAAGCCTTAATAATCGTGATGTTGCTGCATTCCGAAACAAGTTTGACAAGCACAAACTTCGTATGACATCTTCCTACGCCTAACTACGAGTTAAGGCTAAGGTTTCTAGAATATCAACGGCTAAACTTCGCTAGCAAGAGAACTGAACACTCACCAAGTAATATATTCCTATCGAATCAAATTCCGGCTAGCATCCCACTAAAATGAAAAATATCAGGGGTATTATTGGTATAATTATCAGAACTACCCTGATCAGTATTTGTATCACATTTGCAGCTTCAAACTATCCGCTATACTGAAATATTTAACCAAAGGATTTCCACAAAATTTCTGACGTTGACAGCTGGATATCACGTATGGGACGCCCAAGATTTAAGCCTGTTGGCTATCGCACAATTGCTTTTCATAGTAAAAAAACACGGTAAATTGATTTAAATTTTAAGTTACTATAGAATTAGTATTCAGAGGATTAGGGTTGTTTTCATATTTTTTACTATACAGTAATTTTAAGTTGCTAATAATTGAAATTAGTGGTCATAGATTCACTTATGATTATCACACGTACCTATGGCTATGTACCGCATGCGCTCAGAGAATGTTTGAGCAGAAGCAGAAAGAAACTTGATGAGGCCAAAACTTGAAGGGAACAAACTATTGAATACACTCGCGTATGGTTGTTCAGTTTAACGAGGGAAAATAAGAAGTAGTAATAATACATATAAATGCAGCTAAGTACAAAACTATACTCACCGGTAAGTATCTAGCGGGCAGCCATGGATACTACCGATAGTATCGATAACTCCATAGTACGCTGGGGAGGATAAATACTGACTGCATACTCTAAAAGGAGCTCGGAAATCCTTTCCGCGATGCGGGAACTATCATATTTTAATAAGACACATTGAAAAGTAATCTCCTTCAACGAACTCCCAAGCTTAGACAAGTAATGATCAACGAGCCACAAAATACGGCTAAGTAGTGGTAGATGAACCACAAGATACGGCTAAGTAGTGGTAGATGAACCACAAAATACGGCTTAGGAGTAGTAGATGAACCACAAAATACGGCTAAGTAGTGGTAGATGAGCCGCTGCGCAAGGTGAAGCAAGACTATACCACCGCAACACAGCGTTGCACGAGTATGCCACTGAAGAAGCGCAACACACAGGGTTGCACCTAACTCAGCTACACCACTGAAGAGGTGCAGCACACAGGGTTACACCTAACCCAGCTACACCACTGAAGAGGTGCAACACACAACACTGCACCCGAACACGACGCAAACTACAGACCACGCAGCCTGCACGCTGTGATCCCTGCACGGACAGCAAGAGATTTGCCAAGATTCTTTTCGACTCACTAATCAAATTAAATAGAGTGGCGAGCATCCTCCCCTCGTAGGCGAGCTCATCGTTATTGATTGGTGTCATGAAGCGCCTTTTGATGAACACTCCATTTCGGGGATCAGCGCACGGCCAGCGACTCCCGACAAAGGCCAGACATTCGCGATTGTTTGTAATTGCGCGTTATTTCAAGAGGATAACGCACGCCTCGACGAGTCTTTGGTCCTCGCTGCGCTGTGCCGCCCTAATCCTCGACGCACGCGCTCAAAATACCAGCAGAAAAACGGGCCGTAATTGCAAGGACGTTTCAAGGAGCTGGATACATTGTTACGGTTTCATATGTACGGGTCAAATTAATCCTGAATTTAATGCTCAAATCGAGTCAAAGCTTCGGACAAATCTGTTGACAATCACTTACATAAGTATTTTTGTACGTATTTTAACAAGTCTGAGAAGCAACATTTACGGTCAAACTTCCGCCAAAACCTCATTATAGTTTTTGTACTATTATGCTATCCGATTTTTTGTTCGACGTTCATAACGAGTAATTTTACGCAACTGACTAAAGAATGTAATTAGTCTGTATATCAATTGTTTTGTTCGGCGCACACACACAAACAAGTTCTGCAAAATCGGTTACATTTATAAGGGTATTATACTGGCCAAAGTGAATTTGAAACTTAATACTCCTATTTGAATGAATGGTAAATCGTATATCTGAATTATTTTCAAATTGTTGTAGATACAAATAACTAAGAAGAACCGATTTTTTTAATTCAACTTCGGATTCCCAATACAAACAGAATATTTGCTACCTTTATTTGTTCAATGAGTTTAGAAACTCATGGTAGAGAACATTAAGTATCAAGTAAAATGACACTAAAACTTGCTTCCTATCCAAGCAACATAAAATACTAAACCTATCATTAAAATTATTGCTTATTAGATTTCTCCAGTTTGGAAGGAATAGAAATCCTGGAAACATCTACAGCATGTGAAAGATGCGCGTACGATGGAAAACATCGAGGCTGTGTTGCGTCAGACAGAATACTAACAGTAAACTTTAGGCCAGGCCCAGGCAGCAACAAGACTGAGCTCGCAAGAGTTTCCCCACATCATTGCACTAAGCAAGATCCAGAAAGCGCTCATACAAAAACAACGAAGCCGTTATAATTTGCGTCCAAAAATGCTCAACATACTAGCTGAGCGTGTGAATTGCACAAGCAAGGAAGATTTCCTTTCCTTGTGCCGGCAGAACCAATTGGCCGTGAAAGGCAGTTTGCAGGAGCGAGTTGGTCATACGGTGCCATTTAGTGACAAACCAAGAGAACGAGTGAACAAACTTTTTTCCTTCAGGTATCATAATCGTACGATTGAATTCCAATTTATAATGGCTTCCCGATGGAGAGAGGAAACTCATGTTTTAAGAGTTTTACACCATCATAACGAAAACAATTCATGCACTTTTTCTTGAAAGAACAGAAGAGAAACTTGCACAGTTCAATGGCTTACAGAGCTAAAAGCATGAATTTGTACGACATTTCACAGCTACTCAACTGCGCAGCACATCAGGATGTATTAATTTTGGAATGGGTGGTTCGAGTCTATGACTTTTTATTGCCCTGTAATCGATCGGAGCTGGACACAGAACAATTAAACAGTGACGTTGGACTTTAAAACCAGAGAAGCAGGGGAGTTGGACAAACTAGGTCAAAATGTTGTGAGTTGTAAGATACGTATAAAGCCATCTTGTAAGAAGTACATTCGCGAAACCAAACAGAAGGGATAAATTCACAAAAAGAGTAATGGCAAACAAAGCGAGATAATGACTTACCTAGAAACAAAGTACGGGCTGACACAACAAGCATATCGTATTTTCGGTACAAGTACTAACGAAAGTCAAGAATGAGCTTCAGAAATTAAATCAATTTGAATATCATGTTACCAAATTTTTCTGCAAACCTAAACTTATTATTTCGAATTATTTAAGTAAATTAGTAAATATATGTAAACAACTTAGGGCATTAGCCCCTGAACCAAAGACAGTAGTCACAGCTACAATAGTCTGCCGAACAGCGATTCTAATCAGGAAGAAGCTACAACCAATAGAAACCAATAGACATATATGGACGCCCCTGCTTTCAAGTGAACCTCGCTGGTCGATTCTGAAGGTAAATGCAGCTGCTGTTATACCCTCAGTCACGGACGGTCTACAAATTACGGGGCTCATGGCCTCACTGAGGGACGCGGCCTCTGAGGAACATTAATGCACCAACACTACATACATGGGAGGCAAACGCACTGCCACGCTCGGGTTTAGGTGTTTAACTTCCTTCTCGTATACAAGCATGCACGACGCCTGGTCAAGTCCTGTCGTGAAGACAAAGAAAGGGACATACTATGGGAGCTTCACGCAACTACGCTGTTCATTTGCCGGATTTAATGAGTAATGATTTCTGTCAGATTCGTCTCAATTCACGATACAACAATTATGTGTGAAAGCTGGTTCTATATTCTAAATCTCCCAGCTGTTTTGACCCGCATGATGACAGCTAGAAATTATTCAGAATGTTGAAATATTATGAAAAGCGTTATTTCAATACTATAATACGCACAAAAATAACAAAAATTGTTTACATACATCAAAACCATAAAAACAAATTTTATTAGCTGATTGCTAAGAAGCAGAAGTTATACTTAAATTATCGCACACCATAACTCAAAGCCAAGTTTTCTCCTTACCTCTATCTTGCCCTCCTTGTTCGCTGACTGACATTAACTAACTTCTACATAATGACCGTTGTACAACTTCTTTTCAGTCAGACTTAAGTATGACCATTTTAAAATGGGTCAAATAATAAAATTCATGATCAGCAAAACTTAATGTAGCTCAGACTGCGATGACCTGAATGCAGTCACGGCACGCAGTCAGAGACGCCAGGGTTGCCTGAATTATTGCGTCACCAGCAGACAGAACGAGACAGACACGCCAGGGTTGCCTGAATTATTGCGTCACCAGTAGACAGAGACGCCATGATTGCCTGAATTATTGCGTCACCAGTAGACAGAACAAGACAGAGACGCCAGGATTGCCTGAATTGAGTCACCAGCAGACAGAGAACGAGACAGAGACGCCAGGATTGCCTGAATTATTGCGTCACCAGCAAACAGAGAAAGATCGAGTCACGTCAGATGATTGGGTGCCTAAAAGTTATCCAGTGAAAGGCTGGCAATTTTGATAAAGGAACAATAATTAACGAGAAGGAATGGTAACTTCTCTTATTCCAAATTATGTTTAAATTGGGGAGCACATTATATGTATGCACTAGCCAAACTCGGATCGATACAGAACGTAAACGTATAGAAGCGATTTATTGCGATAATAGTGAAATAATAAACTGTAATAGTGAAAGAATTATTGTATGTCTACCCCACAGCGACATTTGAAACATTTTTTTGTTACAATGCAAGGAAGGTGTGAATAGTCCTTAAATTTAAACAATTTTTATAAAAATGAGCGTCACCAAAAACTACAAACTTGCCTATTGCTGTTACGACAGCTGAGCTAAAATCATTTACAAAAATAATCGAGAATGGCATGAGTTTAACAGGAACTTCAGTCAACTTTCTGAATGTGGGCATGTTTTGTCAGGCAGTGGATAAAACGCGCACGACCAAACATTGGAGATGGCAGGCAATAAGCCATTTATAATTTCTAGTAGCTCGGTAGTTTGCAAAATTTATTCCCCATTTCTTCAAACAGAGCAAACAATCGTTATGCATGGTCAGAGTCTGGAAGAATCTCTTGATAAAAATTATTCCAGTCATCATCTAAAAAAATTATAATCTTGATATCTGACATGTTTCAGAGCCGTCACTTTCCGTGTCAGAATATTCAGACTTCAGTGAGTGGAGCATGAAGGCATGCAGCAGATAAAGGCGCAATGAGCAAATAAGGCAAGGCCGAGCTCCTCCCTCCGCGCTGTTTCCAGGAGCCTAGCAGCGCTACCCAAGCAGCCGAGATGTCGGTCTGGTCGACCACAGGCTTCCGCTAGGAGCTTCTCAAATAATAATAATGGTGTACTAGATAACTTGATCCTCAGGACAGCGACCGTGTTGCGTAATAAAATCCCATCCCTAAGCGCTTAAAAAGTTTACTGCTATTTACAAAATGATGATTTTTTATGTATATTTGGTGAAACGTCCTGATCTCCCGTCCTGATCATGAGTACTTTGAAGCCTCTCATGAGAATTAAAATCAAATTTCAATTCATGGGTACGAATGAATTTGTCCAAGTAAAGGAATTGAAATGTACACCAGCTCACATTTATCCTTAAGTACACAGGTCTTCGATCAGGCTGTATGTTTAGTACACATGTATAATCCATATTAGATTTAAATTCACGTTAACTTAATCTGTGTACAAATGCTTGTTGAAATATGCAATCTTAATTTTCAACTGTACTTGTTGGCACCCTCAAAATGAAATTTGTGACCCCAATATTGCAACTAAATACATATTTTAGGACACCTTCAAATGAAAAGGTCGATACCAATAGATCAAAATTGTGGATCAAACTAATGAAGTGGGATACGCGTTGACGCACTAAAGAACGGACATGTGAACGTTGTGCACCAGTGTTCACAGGGCATGGGTGCGCACCAGTGTTCACAGGGCATGGGTGCGCACCAGTGTTCACAGGGCATGGGTGCGCACCAGTGTTCACAGAGCATGGGTGCGCACCAGTGTTCACAGAGCATGGGTGCGCACCAGTGTTCACAGAGCATGGGTGCGCACCAGTGTTCACAGAGCATGGGTGCGCACCAGTGTTCACAGAGCATGGGTGCGCATCAGTGTTCACAGGGCAAGGGTGTGCACCAGTGTTCACAGGGCAAGGGTGTGCACCAGTGTTCACAGGGCAAGGGTGTGCACCAGTGTTCACAGGGCATGGGTGTGCACCAGTGTTCACCTAAATCAGCACACACTTCACATGCCCAGAACAAAGCTATACAGATTGTATGCCCCGCACAAACTTGCCGCGCATGTGAACAGCAAGGAGCGAGACCAATATGCGCGATATTCGAAGTACGTCCTGAGACAGCAGGTCAGGGACCGTGGTAAACAAGGCATAGGAGATTTGAGAGGATGATTAGTTTGCTAGAGCCCAATTGTGAGCGGAAGGCAGAAGCGGTCACAGTTTCGGGTGGCAGATAAGGAGCGCTTCGCTAAAGAAGATGTTTTGGAGCGACCCAGAACTGAAGACGATAGCCACCATTGTTCACGAATGAGGCTCGTTGTTTCAGTACGTTTTTAAAGAATGAAATTGCGAAAAACATGTTAAATTTATTGCTCAAAAAAGATACCATTCATTTATGGATGACAGTCACCAGAGATAAGTAGGCCTGTAAAACAAAGTAGATACAAATGGAGTTCGATAAGTGGGAAGGTAGTACGGACGAACTGTAACTGAAAAATGTGATCAAAAAATGAATCTGATGCCTCCTCAAGCAGGAGAATTATGAAAGTTTCTTATTTATTGAAAAGATCTTTCACCAACCAAATATTTTACACAAATTGGAAAAGAAAAGATAACATCAAGAAAGTACGAGTGTTTGAGTAACTTCAAAAAATTATGCAAAACAATAACTTTTCCCTTCTGTCGCGGGAAGATATACCGACGCTGCGTTTCATACAGAGTTTCTGTACATTCACACTGTACTGAAAAATATCAAAATTCGAAAAATAATATCGGTTTCGAAACAGTAAATATTCGAAACCTAACCGTCAAATATGATGGTAAATCCAAAACTATATTTAAATGGAGTGACAAAAATAACGTACAATCATTAAAATCAACATCTAAAAATATTCATAGGAGTAATTGTGGTAAAATAACTACGGTTGAGCACTGCTAATTCTCACATAAGTAACTGCTGAGTGTGAGACACGCGCAGTGAGGCTATGAAGTCCAGTTACTTCAACAACTAAAATTGTAGGAGGCACATAAATCTGCACACAAGAAGCACCTTAATTTGGCATAACACGTATAATTTTTTGTTTCAAAAAGTACGCACTTTAGTCTTCTTCAGAAGAAATTTTTGTGTAGCCCGAATTAACGTTCAGTAACGGCACAAAAACCAAGGACGAAAGGAATATCGTGCAAAAGTAGAGATTGAAGCTAACAATTAAAATCCATATCACTTCTTAATCATGGTCTCGAGGACGGTGACTCAACACAGCAAATTCGTAATTAAAAAGTTAAATCCACCAGCAGGACTGTGGAGATGGTGACTCAACTCAACCAATAATGTAGTCTCCCAACACTTGATCAGGTCTGTGGAAGTGGATGGAAGTAGAATAGAATAGAATAAGGCAATAAGAACGAACCGTTTGGCCCATTCTTGGTTCAAGTAGATGTAAATCTGTTCCACAACAAAGCAGCGACTGCAAAAAATACAAAATATATACCGATTTACGTTATTACATTTATTTTAACTTGCATGATAAATCTAAACGACTTCGCTTCCCCGTAATTCGCGCTTTATTATGTTTGGAAATAAACAGAGTGACACATAACGACAAAGATAATCTCGATCAAACGCACCATTCCAAATTTCTTACCTGATGATCTACAGAAGAACTGTCTCTGGCCATGTCCATCATGGAGGACGCCGAGAAGTGGTCCATCGAAGGCAAGACAGAGACCATCATGAGGCCGGTCTGATGGTACGGTATTGTCAAAGGCGCTCTAGTTACAGTGTCTAGTGGTGTGTCTGATGGTAAGGGTGGTCTAGTAATGGAATGTCTAGAGAACAAGGGTCTGGAACACGTTCGGTGGACAACTGTAGAGCAACTCGTAATTTTAGAAGGAAGAATTCCTTGGCTAGTTTTATTACTTCAGACTTCAAAAGTTGGTGAAACAGACAGTAGAATCTGGTCCCCAGGTTCCGAGCCTAAAGATGTCACTGTTCACAAAGCAATTGTTTTACTGTACATCAGCATCGGGGCCACTAGGAATATGTTTTTCACAAGTTAAACTTCATGGAAGTCTCGTTACTGATCACTTCTGCAGCAGGTCCAGTGACAAAGTTCTAATTCAAATGTGAAATCTAAAGATCCAGAGGTGAACACGACAAATGTTCAGGTGATGAACTTTCTCCAGAAAAAAATTAACTTAACCTATAACACTCGGTTCGTCGTTCGATGCTAGTTTTTTAAAGTTAATCGTGTAGCTTTCCATCTTCAAAAAAAAACATATTATAGATAATTCCCTGGAAGTGAAAAATTAGTAAAATTAAAACGCATGCGTAATATTATGAGTACGGTATTCATTCTTCATTGCACAACTTCGCTACTTTCAATGAAATAAAAATCCCTGAAACAAGATGGTATAGATGATTTTAATTGTTATTCACCGGTGCACTTTCGATACAATAGTCAAATAAAATCAATAACTAGGAAGGTTCTCGAAACGTATGCCTGTTTAACAATTCTAGGGCGTATCACATGAATGATGTCTTGTACAAGTCCCTTCCTTTGTTCTAAAAATTGCAACTACCCTCGAATCTCGTTAATATCAATGTAATGAAGTCACTATAGGTGATGAGGTTAGGCGATTATAAGAAGAGCATTCGAAAGACTTGGTTAATTAACGTATCGAAATAAACTCGATTAGGAGCCAGCTTTTCAGTGTAAAAATTAAAACTCATGAGAAGTGTTGAAATGTCGTTCAAAATTTACATTATTTAGGACAAATCTTCGTTTTTATAAACTGAGAATGAGTGCTGCCAGTGCGTGTGAAAATCCTTTAAAAGTTTTCCAAGTATACAATGAAGCAAACTGATACAACTTTCTATTGGTCTCCAACAGTGGAGAGGAATCTTTAATTCAGCGCTACTAATAAAAGCCCTTCCAGATAAGCTACGTAAACCTTTTCAGAAACGGATAAGTTGTATAGAAAGGTGGAAGGGTCTCCAGCGGAGTCTGAACCTGGAATTTTATAGCACTACCTCATGTATATGGAGTGCAAAAGTTATCTAAAAGTTCGAAAATTTTATTCACTTTCAATCGAAGAGAAATTTCTGATTGAACCGTTTTACAGAAACTTAGACCGTTAATACCTAGCACTGCTAAAAAAAGTCGTTTAACGTGCTTTCAGTCGAATAACGAGAGTTTATCCCCCATTTTAATACCTTGATTACATCCTTGATTACATATAAGGATAGGAATCACTATTAGTGAAATTGCAATCACTTCTTAGACAAAGACAAAGAAAAACCGAATTCTTATTATTCAACCCATCCAAAATGTGCATCTAGAACATTGGTACCAGTCTCTAAATCTCCAGAAAGAGAATATGACAGTTTGGCTGAATTTTTACATCGAAAGTTTCTTCTATGCAAAGACCCGTAGGGAAGCTTAACCAGCTTCCAGCAAGCAAGAAGCTGGAAGTATTCACAGGATTCTTCAAAAGACTATAAATTGACCACAGAAAATTGTTGATCATCCAGGAAAAATCTGTGATTGCTCTTGAAGTAAAAGGTATTCTGCACAAAATTTCTTGCCCAAGAAAGTGGGGAAAGCTGGGAAAGATCCCAGCATTCCCCAGCAGGTAGGGAAGCAACAAACAAGCGCGAGGGAGACACCTGACGCTCGGGTGTCGAGTGAAGCAATAACGGCCCTCGGCACAGTGGGGAGAGAGAGGGAAAGATGGGGCGAGGGGAAAAACATGTAATCCCTGTACAAGAAATAACGAAGGGAGTGAGGGTAGGAGGAGTGACCACGTAAAATAACCAAACGAAGAAGGCGAAGGAGACCTACAAGAACAATACCAAAATCGATGACAAAATCAGTGAATGAGAACGATTCAAATGAACAAAAACTGTAAGAATTAGTGAAAATAATGAATACGAAAGAAGGAACTGGTGAATCATTAGAGATGAAGGTTATGAAACACCCCACATAACCAAGAAGAAAATATGAATTGCAAGACACTATTACATTCAATGTAACCATGGTCATTCATGGATTGTCAGTGGGGGTCAACTAGGCAAAAAATTGAAAAGGAGGAAATTAAATCTAATATTCTGGAACAGAGAAACTGACAAAATTGATCTGCATTATGACTTGCAGGAATCGGCAACAGATGAGTGTGTCAACGCACAATTGTCCGAAAATACAAATTTTGCGTGGAGCGAGAAAATGTAATTGTGTTCATCCAGTCTCTACGTACACAGAGACCTGAAACTGATGTAAAATAAGTGTAGCGTTAACGGCTTTCGAGAAAGCAGTTTTTTCTTGGAAAATAAAAACATTCGTTTTTATCATTCGATGAATTCCTTCAGAGAACATTCTGGAAGTAAAATGCGAACAAAGTGTTCTTCGACAGAGGCTTTGAAATTAAATTTCAGTTGCCAGCAGGAGTACAGCGCAAGCATGAACAAGTTCACTAAATCGTCCACTTGACACTGAGACATCATGAGGGCCTTGACTCAAGATTTTAATTAAAATCAGCGAGTTTGCGCGTCGACGATGCGAATCTGGGTAAGGTGTCCGATCTTCAAGTCGTTCCGCGTAAGGGGAGAATTGCGGAACCAGTTTAGCATGGGAAGCGACGGATTACCCGTCTCCATTTAAACCAGGCCCATGGGAAAGCACTACGCGAGTTTTCCCTCATATCAAATTGATAAAAATACGAGACATTTTATCCGCAACTGACGCCAGTGCAGCGCACTGAATTTCATGGGAATGCGAATATTCCATGAATATTTCTCCGTGCAAAAATATTACTCTCAATACTCATACCACAATACTTCAGAAATGTGTTCGACCCTAGTACTGTATTGAACGTAAGGAAATATAATAACCAAGAGAAAAAACTAAATGCCGAATATTGTTCTGCCTGCAATTTATTCCTTGTATCCAGCAATGATTATTACCCATGGATGGTCTGAAATTACCGCAGTATTTGGTGCCACACCCGTACTAAGATACCATCATTTTAAATTCAATATACATTTCATAAAATTGGTGCAGATTTACATTTCGAAGAGTTTCTTTAATAGAAGCAAAGTGAAGCACTCGGCAATATTGTGCTGCGCATTACAGCGGCTGAGCAGCGCTGTTTAACACAAGCTGGAACGTTGCATCGCCAGAGCTGACTTTATATCTTGAGTCTCAATTATTAATGGCAAAGATTAATGTGGAAATACTCGTGCTTGCATCTGCACTCATGTTTTTGAAGAAAGGATCATTTGCTTTTTCATAGACGAGAATGTTCATACAATAAACAGTTATAAATAGGTTGTCAAATAGTTACAAAAGGGTTCAAATTATACGCTATTTTAAGGTACAATAAACGAGGCAAAAATTTAAAACTAGATAAAATGTGTTAATCAAAAGTTCTGATATTATTGTTGACAATATCCTGCACTGGCAAACGTCGTTTCTCAACTTGTTAATGGGAGGTAAAAATTCACGTTGGAAACTAAGCATCCATAATAATGCTTGAGCTTTATTTTAATATTCGTTATTAATAGCTACTATGCTATTTGCTTTGTACGTGAAGTTTAGTTTGATCATTCAAAGAGTACGTGAGGCACATAATGATGCCTTCAATGCGTAACATGTTTGTTGCGATTGCCTGATTGGTGTAAAACTTCACTTTGTACGCATAGTCACTAGAAGGATCTGAAAAAATTACAGAACCTAACCTAAGTGACCCACCGGTGGGTCGCATCGCAACAAACGTGTTAATGACTGAATCGTGTCTGTCGGTCGAGCATTATACGTACTCTAACTAAACATGCGTTTAAATTTAATTCCCATCACGTGATTAGAACACAATTTAAATCTTATTCATCACACTAAAATACAACAACGTTTCGCTTTAAAGTCATCGTGTCTTATTTGAATAAAAAAATAATTGTACGAGTCTCTTCGCAAAATTTGTCCGATATTCATACATATGTGATTGCGCTAACACATGCGTTTCATCAATCCTAAATAACATTTTTTGTAATATTTTGTAAAGAACTAGTGTACTAGTCCCAACTTATAGGAAACACCTTCAATTTTACCCTTAATTCATTATTAAATACTCCATAGAAACGCGTGATTTTTACCTTCATATTGTATGTGTAAGTTGAAGGAGCATAGGTCATTCTCTTCCAACTCGTGAAAACGATAATTTTATGGCGCAATATTATATAACTGGGACCACAATATACATTAATTTTTTACGAAAATCAGCACGGTAAGTGATTATTTATATCATCCAGGTTTACGTTTTACGTTCATCCAAATGAAAATGAAGCTCTCTCATGCTTATTTTTACATCGCGCACTATTTCGAAAGTTGATATTTGCAGTTACTAAATGCACTTTGCATGCCTACACGGTGTTACTTGAATTATTAACAACAAAGTAAGCATCGTATCTGGAAACTACAATTTTTTCTAAACTGGGCCTTCTGTGTTCATTATTTACTACTGTCCGGTACGTGTTATAAAAATTAGTGCACAGTTCTATCTAAACATGCGCCCGTTTGTTTCGAAAGTCATACTTGTATTCACTTGCATTACAGTTTTTGAGTTAGATTTACTGAGTAAGTCTGTACCATTAAACAAGAATATGGTTTCGACATTTTTTACACGTCGGGGTGAAATTGACGAGATTTTAATCGCAAGAAGCTTTCCGTATTTTCAGTTTGCGTGCACCGAGTGAAATTGCATAGCAACAACGGAATATTTTTGCTCACTTTCAGCTAGCACTAAATTATACTAAAAAACCCCTTCATGAACATGATTATTGATTCAAAGTTTGAGACAAAATTGAGCTTCGTTCCGATAGCAGTACAAAGAGTTTTTAATGGTGCAAGCAGTTAGCTACAGAAAAGACGATAGCTTGCAAAACTACGTAGATTCTTGTCCAAAAATCCTAAATAAAGATATCATTCAAGAAAGATATTCTGAAACTCTTTAACTAAAGTGTAGGCTTTTAAAAGTGAAATAAATATTACCAAAACATTAGAGACAAATGTCTGTCACACGAACGTTATGCAGAACGTATATAGCACTCGGACAATAATCGGATAAACATCCGTGGGGCAACATGAACACTGTCTTATTTTTGGCATCAAGTTATTCACTTTCTATGCAATGGTCATACAAAAAC
The DNA here is from genome assembly GCA_006783055.1 of Trinorchestia longiramus. Lineage (NCBI taxonomy): Eukaryota > Metazoa > Arthropoda > Malacostraca > Amphipoda > Talitridae > Trinorchestia > Trinorchestia longiramus. Next base: position 1,370,379 of record VCRD01000003.1, on the reverse strand, counting down.
AATTAAATAATAAGGGCAATCTCTAACCTTATTTCGAGTCGTAGAGGTGGTATAAATAATTAGCTCAAAATTGAAAGAAAAGGTACAGCATCCAAAAAATACACTCTTTGCAGAGCAGTTTCCGACTAAAAATTACAAACTCGCAGAAATCTGACCCAGTAATGGAATTTTTTTAAAGTTTCATAATTTTATCGGTATTTGAAACAAAAATGGATTAATATGAGTAGTGTCAAGCAAATCTACGTTGAAGGAACACGAACGCATAAGAAAATTTTAGCTTTCAAATAGTTTGACAAATTTAGTCACTCCCTAGCAACGATTAGATTGTTAATGGAAACTGTCGCTAGAGGAAGATTAAGTTAAGCAAACTTGAAAGCCTAGTTTTACGTCAAGGTTTGTCCCGGTTAAACTATAAGAATTTCTCAAGTTTATTTAGTCGCGTAATAAACGCTGGCGAATTATCAAGCACAGTCAATGAATATTTTCTAGTAAATAAAACATTTCTTTTATGTGAATTTCAATGAATCTTGAGCATTTTAAATAAATTGAGATCGAAATTCCTCTGCAAGTAATTTTTTTTTGCATCATCAGGCAATGACTTTTAATACGCTAACGTGTTATTAGGGAATGTGAAACTAATTAGTGCATTAAGTTATTTCAATACATCTATGCATATGCAACAGCAACTAAATCCTTCACCTAGCAAAAACATTTTTCATATTCTTCGTCTTCAAAATTAAAATTGTTATTTCGATAGACCTGAAAGTTCGTAGAAGTTTGTACAGCCAAGTTAAACTTTCCATAATAACTCGATACCAATTTGATGAGCAGATGGTAACTACCATCATTATGGTATAAAGCTTACACGCGGCAACGAAAAAATTACGTACTTTCTAGCAATCTTAGTTTTCAGCAGCATAGCAACCTTGTCAGAAACATTACGTTAAACGGTTAGTCTAAAATTGAGCGGGGCTGTGAAGAATCGTGAAACTTGTCTTACGACTGCAGCTTTCGTCTAATTTGGTAAACGGTAAAACTACGGGACTTCCTCCAGCAGACTAACGTGAAACGGCGTAAGATTGCCTTTTGTTATAAACATTAACAAAACTATTTTTCACTTATCATATTCTGGGTTAAAATTTAAATATTTTTATGAGTTCTTTCTATCAAAACTAAGAGCATACTCTTCCCCAAAATTCCTGCAAGTTAGTCATGCGAAAATTTGAAATTTTTCAAGGGAACACAATTCTTCTACCAGGATGCTGGGGTTTCATAATAATAGCGGCATAAATAGGATTCTCTCCATCGGTAGCACTCGCGAAATATTTACAAGCAAAGATAATTCATAACGAAAAAGAAGATTTCGTACTGATTCAAGGCCAGCTGGTCTTCAT
>VCRD01000003.1:1299811-1358738 GCA_006783055.1 Trinorchestia longiramus | reverse complement strand
TGAAATGTAAAACTTACTCAAATGTACACTCACGTACGTGCGAATTTTTTTGAGCGAAGCTTTAAAACATGAAGATAAATCTTCAGTTTCTGTTACTGCTGTTATGTGATATCAAATAAAGGTTTTAATTTGTGAACATTTCTGTGATCCTGTTCAATAGAAACCCCAGTGAATCAAGCCCTTCTCAGGCCACATGCACTCACCAAAAAGCTCGCTTTTCCGGCACTTTTTTACTGCTATTTCTTATTTCAACAGAGCTGAAGTTTTTAGCAGACGAAGCAATTACAATCTTTTTGAAGAATTTAATCCAATTAAATCTCTACAACTTTTCTGTGGATAAACACATCAGATATGAGACTACTAAGTTGTTAAAAGTTTTACTCATGTTCTTATTGACTTTCTCCAATTTTCTGCATAATTCTTCATTTTTCCACCCCTCGTAACCTCCTGGACCAAGTCTTATTCCTCATTTCACCGGTTTCAATAATCTCATCCCGTAACCCTGATACCATCGTGCCAGTATTTGATGACGTGAGCCGGACGGCGGTTTCTATAATCCGTGAGGTGCGGACGCCTCAGTGTCATCAACATAACAGATCGTGACGCTCATTATTCCCTTATCTCCGTCTCGGTCCCGCCACGAGGGGAAGGGTCGGCCCTCGTCGTAAGGGTCTGCATCCCTAGGGGAAGGTTCGGGTGAGGGATGATGTGAAGCAGACGTTTTCCATGATGGGACTAATTTATGACATGGTTCGTCTAGGAGGTGAGATGCGTGTGCAAGCTCCCAATGGTGCCTGAGAAAGAATAACTTGTTGTGTGGTAAACATGAAGTGTGACACGTGTCGTAGAATGTGTGTTATTCGAGTGATGATTTGCAACTTGTGTTACAGTCACCATTATTGGTAGTGCAATAGTGAGGATTTCATGTCTGGGGTGAAACGGATTCATAACTGGGAGATTTTTATATTAAAATATACCGTCACAAAGCTGCTGATTCACGTGTGTGACACGAAAGATAGTGTTCAATCTAAAGAAAAAGAGCTAATTATAAATTTGTTGAATTTTTATCTTTGATTTAAGTTATCCCCTTTAACATATTGTGAGTCAGAATTAAATTTTGAATTGTTACATAAATTCTCCTTTAAAATAAAATATTTCATCATAGAAAAATGTTATCTTATGATCCGCTGTAGGTGTCAGACAGACCGTTGTTTGAAGATTGAAATTTAAGTTTTAATGTAAATGAACATAAATTATGACACCTCTTAATGTCCTTTAAGTCTTCGCTGCATCTCACTCAGTCGATGCGTATTGGTTGAGTACTCTACGAAGTAAAGAATTAAAGGAACTCACATCTATTTGTGTATGTGTGCTATCATAAAAATCTACAAACTGAATATTCATGGCATATTTCCCCTAAATGAGCATTGAAACGCACTGTATTCACTTGATACGAGTTTATTGATCGTAAACAAAAAACTAGGTTTGCATAATGTTGCTGACGCTATTTTACAACTGGGACAGAATAGTTTGATAATATTTTACACTGCAGCCAGCTATAATTTAGGTACACTGACTGTTTGTCTTTTTAAAAAAAGAGGCTCTAAGAAATAAAAATACTGCCTGTATAAGGTAAAATATATTATTATTATTATTATTAGGTGTTTATTATTGCTATTTGAAAATAGTAATTAACAAAATTAAAATAAGATAAATTTTAGAAAACTACCACAAAAAATGGGTTTCATAAACTATTTGATATGAAGTAAGTAATCAGGCCTATAAGATACTGGCTTGCAACCTTTTGTCACTTAGTTGGCATTTGATATTTCGTTCAAAAAATTAAAAAATTCTAACCATAATTAATTTCCTGTTCAGATTTTTCAAGATTAAACGCAAAAATCCATACATGTCTCAAAAAAGTTTTCAAATAAATGTATCAAATAAGCATATACGACATTCATGTATTTAACGCCCCACAGCCCCACACATGGCGCGTTCAATCTTAGTTGAAGGCAGGTAGGCCAAATTTACAAACATGTCTACATTCTGCTTGTAGCCCTGAGTTCTCACAGTAAAACCATATGATCCGTTGTAAAAAACACAACAATAAAGATCAGATGTAGTTCAAAACTTCATCCATGTGCTCATCTACTGCACCATGGATGCACCAATGATTGACTGGCTAAACTGATCAAATAAAACTCTGTAAACTCAATTCCACGTAGGTGAACCAAAATCAAAAGAAAAGTACGAGAAAAACAAAAAATTATTAATGATTTTTTATTTTATTTTCGGATTTCAATTCAAAATCAAGAGATGTTAAACAATATTATTCAGTTTGTTAAACAGTTTGTACGTTCATTTTAACAAACAAAAATCATTTAACCGTATATAGAGGAGCGTATTATAGGCGACCACCGTCAAAATTAATTTTATTGATGCCATTAAAGTATGAAAACCATAATAATTAACTCAGGCAATAGCCTACACTCCTATGATGTTTTCTGTCACAATATGGACCACCTAAACTACTTCCCTCTCACTGGTTAGAAAACACGTAAATCTGTCGTCAAACCCAGAAAAGTACGAAAACAATAAGAGGATGTGTTCATATTTATAATGCCTGTTTGAAATGTGTCGAAGGAACTGTGAACATTAACTACTTTGAAGTCTGTCACTAATGTCATTTAGACGCCGCAACCAACAAAAACTTCATAAGTAAACTTTGTCGCCGAGTGATGCTTATCACCATCACGTCGAAAATCACCAGCTTGGTCGACTGGTGAGCGAATCTGCTTGCGAGCGGAAAGACCCGGGTTCGAATCCCGCTGCCGACATGGTTGACGCGGCTAGAAATACGGCATGGGACTTGGGTAAACAACCAAATAATTATCGAAGTAATTATCCGACCCAAGAATGGGCCAGAAGGTTCGTTCCTATAGCCTCATTCTATTCTATTCTATTCTATTCATGCTTGGCTGGTTTCCCCGAGTAGGAAACTCGTCAGCTCTTGACTCCAGCAACTGGATCACGCTTTTCCGGCCGTCATCAAAACGGATTAGCGTATAAAGTGTCCCAGACAGCTCCGTGATCACAGGCTTAAGGCTGATTAAACTATGCTTTGTCTATAAAACCCTAGCTAGAAAATATTATTCTCAACAGTGTCCAATTCTAAACTAGAAAAAGTTCAACTTTCTTAACACGCTTACGCTCTGTCCTTACTGAAGCAACTCAAAAGCAGTACAAAGAATTAGAACAGTCTTGAGTGTCAATGAAATATTACATTCATAATTCTGAATTTGTAAACTATCAATTGAAATTAATGAATTTCTAAGTGCACCTTGTCACAACAAGGTAAATACATACACGAGCTGTGCAAACGTATGATTAAATTCCCATCGCGTTGCTACTTTTCTGCTAACGTTTCGTGTCAACATTGTAAACATGTAACATTTTGATCTACAATGATGCAATTTATATGCTCTATTTATTCTGTAAATCACTCATGTGCATCTGAATTATGAAATCTTTCATATGGTTTATGACCAGCGAGATTTGAACTGTTTACCGTACAGATTGCAAAACATCGCTTTATGGTTGTGATTTGAGGGTAGACTAAATGAATGCTGAATAGTTTATAATGATTTTGCCTTCCTAAAATATTTTATCTTCATATTAATGCTTTGATGCCAATATTCATAGAATAAATAAATCAGGATTACCATCCGAGGAAATCGTATAAGTTCTTCTTCTCACTGAATATTGAACGAAAATCTATTTACTACTTAGAAATTTGTAAAGACGTCAAAGGAATATAATCCATGAAATATTTCTGTTCTGTCTAAAATTTCGAAACAGTTGTTTAAGTGTTGTTTCACTAGTAACCCAGTGACACGAACACCTAGTGCTCTAAAGCGTCGAGTCGCATATGCAAGTTCAATCCCTCGAAGAGGTACTGCTATTTTACTCATAAATACCAATTTCAAGAAACATTCAGTCTTACAGGCCTACAGCCTGGTGCACTACAGATAGATAATTGTAGGTGAAACAAGCTACCTAAAGTATCAAATTAATAAGTTATTATGACAAACACTGTACATTCTGAGGGAAATTGTTCGAGTACTTACATCATAGGTACTTGGAATCGATGATTTCATGAGAAGTTAATTTGTGGTTAGAAGTAGTGCCGACAGTAGTGTTTAAAGTAAGAGTAACCAATCTTGGAGTAATCTAAAGCTGCATGAGTGTCTCAATTGCACAAAGAACGAATAGGAATTAAACGTGTATAAAATGAACTATACATATAACGTGAATAATATTTAAAATGATTTCTCGTTTGAATAAAATAACCTCCTAAACTCTTCTTCGCTGGAGTAAGTCTTACGTACTGGTACATAAGGTAACTAGTACTTTACTTACTGGGGGCACAAACTTCTTTCACATATATCATTCAAAATACTTTTTGGAGCTAACAGAAATCGACACTGGCTTGCGAAAGGTCAACAAAATTGGCGAAAACATAACTTTTAAATCCAGCACGCGCGCGCCGCAGCTTTTTAGCAGGTCGATCTTGACAGAAAGAACACGAACACGTGGAGCGAGCAAGGCCTTCGTCCTAGTCGCGCAGATCAGGTAACTGCTTTAGTTTCATTGCTGGCAAATGGTCAGGCCAGAACAGGTGGCTGCGCTTGCCACATCACGTCCGTGCCTGTCGAAACCGAACTCCTGTTCGCAGGCGCATGACTCGTTTGCGCTATGAGTACCTCTTGAAATGTGAAATATAGAAATAATGCTGTATTTCATCGTATTCAGTAAATTAAAGCTTGGATGGAGTTGCCTTGGTTGTGTAAAGTTCCTCTTTATTGCTTCGAAGCTCCGAGTGAAAAACTCCCAATAAAACTACTGAAGGAGATCAGCAGGTGCAGACTGTACATTAGAGCAGCAAACAAACAGGAAACAATCGTAGAAATTACTTTTTCTATAAAAATTTGCTGAGTATTACATTTCAATTTATATCGTGAAAATCATGAGGGTAAATTCAAACTGAGAATGGTGAACTTAACGTGTACGTTATTCATTATAACTGTGATGGATATACTTTATTTAAAAAATTCTTCTCTTCTGATTAATTTTTCTGCAATAAATATGGAATTCCTAGCCCCGGTTACTAGCACTGACGTATTTGGAATAGCGAACGGTCTATTATAATTTTCGGAATAACTGAAAATAACTAAAACAAATAACATTTGTTTTAGTAAACTTTTCCAATGTTTTGGCATTAAACTTTATGTGAAAATATTTTGAGCTTACACTGTGCTGAGACATATGTAAAACCTAAAAATTATATTATATCTTCTACCGTGTCGCTAACATTATCCATTAACAATATTATCTCAATGTTACCTATGTAATGGTATACATTAAACATTGAACTCACCACCATTTTTTCAAACATGTCAATAGTTTGAGAGTAAATGTACATATTCCAGACGGACGTAATAAGAAATTGATCGTGTCGCGATCTATTAGAATCGTTACTGAAGAGAATGTTTTGCTTGAAAGATATACTCAAAACCTCACACATGTTTACCGTGGAGTTTTGGTACATGCGAGTCCAGGTGTGTTCACACCGCGCTTGAACTGAGAATAGAATGGAATAGAATAGAATGAGGCTATAGGAACGAACCTTCTGACCCATTCTTGGGTCGGATAATTACTTCGATAATTATTCGGTTGTTTACCCAAGCCCCATGCCGTATTTCTAACCGCGTCAACCATGTCGGCAGCGGGATTCGAACCCGGGTCTTCCCGCTCGCAAGCAGATTCGCTCACCAGTCGACCAAGCTGGTGACCTCATGCAACATTCCTCCTATCAGTTCGCTTTAAAAAACGATGTAGTTGACAATTTGTACATCTCTCAGTAGGTATTTTTCCGTAATACTGAAGTTGATCCCCATCAGTTTTTCAATGCTGAAACCATCAGTTTTCATGAATTAAAATTTTAATGTGAATGTCAATGCTTTGTGCTGAATACGAGATTGTTTCGTTACGAAAATATGTTTAATTGAAAACGTGGATTAAGTTACTTTTCAGTATAATTCCTGTGATGCTTCTCTCTCTATTGCAAAATAAGACCTAAAAACAATCTAAAATTATATTTTAAAACAACAAAATATAGCCCGTGAAAATTTTGAAACAAAACAGTTATGGCACATATTTCCACACCATTTTCTAACTTTATTAACATGATATTATGTTAGAAACATTCATGTACTTCAAAAGACGTCTTGTTTGCACATTAGTGCTCCTCAGTTGACGACAGCTACACTCATATACCAACCACATCTCTACAGTCTATATCCTACCTGATATCGAATTAACGCTCAATTCCGTTTGTTCTAACGCATTGACTACTATTTTTGCGATGTATTTCATCCAGCGATAGAGTTAGACTAGGTCTTGACTGATTTCCGATACGCTGTGGAGAACATTTAGTGACACTAGAAAGTTTAAAACGAATATTCAACACAAAATGATTCGTAAGAGAGGAAATCCCAGCAAATTTGGCTTAATGGACTACGAACACAAGGCTGTAATTTGTGAGATTCATTGATACGAAGTTGCTCAGATATAGGTCAAATCTACACGAAGTAGATACATAGTTTCATGGCAAAAATTCATACTTCGACGCAGGATATCATCAATTTTGAAACTTGAACATTAAAGTTAGAATCTCAACGTCAAGTTATGAAATATGAGGTTTGTGAAGACAAAATTATACGAGCGTTGTGAGAAGAGAGCTATGATCTGAAAATCTGATGGGATGATATTTAATTATCTTCAAATTTCCATAATATCACTAAACGAGGTTTAGGGTTGCGGAGATTTATATCTGACTTTGAGTAACTAACAATTCAAAAGAAAAGATGAACTATTATGAACAGTATAGTACCTTATTTTGCAGTATTTTTCAGATAGTATCGAAATATTTTAATTTGATTTCCTCTACAAGACAATTTCTAGATGGGCCTCGTAGTACAATGAATGCAAAAGTAAAAGCTGTGCATCGAAGATTATGGACTGTTAAATGTTCTAGCACGTGTAAACAGAACCATAAAACTGATTCAGCCGGGATAACTGGAAATAATAACATTCAAGTAAAATATCTACTTGTCGTATGCATACCTAAATCAAACAAACCTTCAATGATTACTTCAAGCTCAAACCTACACAATAAACAGATTCGTTCCACGTACTATATTTTTCTTGCATTTCGATGAATTGACAGTTAAATTACATGTCACATTGTTCTGCATCGGAATTCAATACCCCTCGAAGTTGACAGAAAGCTTATGTTCCTCCTGTCAATAAGCTCATTTGTGTAGCAATCATGGTCTCTCTTGTGAGCTAAACATGCTCGAGGAAGCAACCAATGAGAATAAGGCCGGAAATCTTCTCTAAACAACTGCCACACTTGTAGCTCAGCCTCTCTTAAAACAATCAACTGCGAAAAGTTTCCTTTTGTAACGGAGAACGAGGGACTGACAGCTTGAGCACTGTACAAACAGCCTCTTCAGCCACTGCCTCCACTTTGGCATAATAATAACTAATAACTCGAACACTCCTCATAGGAAAGAAAAAGGAATTTGAGTAGATTTGAGTTCGCTCAAGTGACGTAGGTGTGGTAAATCGTCAATCAGCTCTACGCACCGCGTTTGATTCGTTTGTTAAAAGCTGAACTATGGAACCAACACGCTACAATGTGAGAACATTTTTATCCAAAAGATAAATCTATGAATTCTTAATTAAGCTTCAATTGAATACTGTATCGAAATTTCTATGACAAATAAATGATGGTCACGCAAACGCTTCTGCTTCTTGAAACATTAATGGAATAGCTGTAGAGAATACGACGCCGCTAGCACCTCTCAAAGATGGGATAGTGGTCTACTGCGGCTACTACGACGAACTACTTGCATAAATGTACTTTTTCTATTACAACCTCAACGTTCCAGTCGATAAATACACTATATAATACTCATACTTCATCAGTTTATCAGTGCCAAAGTCTACTACTCATTTATCAGTAATGGTTCCTCCGTTTAAAAAGTTATATTTAGTACCGCATAAATATTAAACAACGGTCAACATGGCTAATGCCTCGAGAATAGTTTGTTACACAATTCTTATCGTGTCACATTGTTCAGTGTTCAGGATAAAAAGTAATCCAGCTCCTATCGTGTCACATTGTTCAGTGTTCAGGATAAGAAGTAGTCCAGCAATTATGCAGTGTGTAGCCATCAATAAGAAGTAGTACAGGGATGATGCCATTCTCCAGTGTTCAGGATAAGAAATAGCTGCAGCGGCGATGCTCTATTCAGCTTTCAGGAACAAGACGTTGTCCATTACGGTCATGGAGTTGCGATACATGGGACGCTGTAAGGAGAGCAGTGCGGTATCGACCAGACCTGCGCACCATTACAGAGCAGCGGCAAGTTCCCAGCTTACACTTAGGCTCCGCTCCAGGCCATCCTTAGCTGAAAATTTGTATTCCTTTTCTTGACAAAGAAATAAATCTTTAGGGAAGAAATCTGTGATAATTCTTATTATTCTCCAGTCAGAAAGATGGAAACGTATTTTGTAGATTGAAGTAGAGTCGAAAAGTTCAGCGACAAGTTTGAGTATCATAGATATGAACGAGTTTGAAAATTGTCTATCGCTATACTAGCCCTGTGGTAAATTATAGATTAAAATCGAATTATTGCTGCTTCAACGTTCAGTATTTCTATTAGATGACCACGTTCTGAATCAAACAGATGAATCCATATACAAGTTAACTATAAGCGCATCAAAATGATGGTGGTTGTCTCGGATGAGAAAGTAATTAATATTGTAGAAAATATACATTTTTAAGTTTCGAAATGAGGTCCATTAAATTTGTCTTGAAAAATCACCGGCAACTTTCAAATTGGTTCTATCTTTTTTTCGGTCTTAGATATGCATTAGAATTGAAATTTTGCACGTGGCTCAAAATGAACAGCAACTGTGAGATAAATCGTGATAGAGTGTGTTCAAAACGGTGCTCCTATATATATATATATATATATATATATATATATATATATATATATATATACTCGTATATCTATATATAACTATATATATATAGTTATATAGTTAAATATAACATATATATAATATTTTACAGATCCCTGATAAACTCATCGCATATTTCAAATTCAACATCAGTAATTTATATTAGGTGATACAGTTGATCATTCAAAACACTAAATTTGATAACTTAATTCATAGTATGCGGTGTAACAAAAGAAACCGTTTATATGCTTGTAATAGTGTATTTCCATCTCTCCCTCTCTCTCTCCCTCTCTCTCTGTCTGTCTCTATCTTTCTATCTCTGTATCTGTGTGTGTCCGTCCCGTTACTTCCTATCTATTACTGAAGAAAAATTATTCAACTGAAATCAGAACGGGTATACATGTATTATAAGCATTGTGTTGTGGATACCAAAGGCACCGGATTACTATAAAATACGCCATTTTTAGGCATTATTAGTCTTTTTCTCTTACACGGCCATGTTATTGGTAGATAAAATACAGAATGGAAGTTTTATATACTCGTATGTTAATGAAAAATATTTATTTAAAGCACAATAACTCATCGTAAATCTTTAACTCCGTCTCTATAATAATTTCAACTTCCTAAAATCTAAACCGTGAAACTTCCACGGGAACTCTGTAGTGTAAACATAATCACGAATCGACTTTTGAAGTTCTACGCGTTAAAATAAAGTGGGTAACAACGTATTCTGGATACAAAATATTAAAAGGCTGTAGTTTGAATACTACTGGTGCTAGGAGGCTGGGATAGGTCTCATTCGAAAGAGCCTAGAATACGTTGTTACCCACCTTAGTTTAACGGGTAGAACTTGAAATGTAAATTCGTGATTATGTATAAACTAGTGTACCCAGCCGTCAAAAATGACGGCAGGGATTCCGTGACAATACTTCAGTGGTGTTCGCCGACGAACAACAATTCCAAGAATTTCAATTTTTCTCCCTTCGTACAAGTCTTCTCGCGACACGTTAGCTGTCCTTTTCACAAACCTTCTTCTTTTAATTTTTATTCTTTCGTTCAAGTCTTCTTGCTACATGGTAGCTATCTTTTCCACAAATCTTTTACTTTCTAATCTTCTCCTTTCTTCTATTTCTTCATGTGACATCGCAGCGCATACTTCAGCTTTTCTTGCATTATCCATCTTTCTTCTCCTTCACTGCTTTCTTTCACGAAGTTTGCCTCTTTAAACGCTTTTTTTCACGATCACGGTCCATCCTTGCTTTGCGATCTTGGTAAGCTTTTTGAGAGATAGCTCTCCTCTTGAGCTTAACATCCATGGCTCGAACATTGATCGTAACACTGGTACTTCGCTGAAATCTTTACCTTCATTTCCTCTCGCGTGCTAGTCTGCGTTTCCTCCCTTCTGGTGTTTCTTCCATTGTTCTAATGAATTTTAAAGATTGAATTTGCATCCAAAAACATACTTGTAGATGGTATGGCATATTCCAATTTTACGATATTAAGACCGTTCAGGAGCATCTTACCGTTGAGAAAAGTTATATTCTGTTTATTATTTTGTGCTGCCGCAAGTAGTTCATGACTTATTGATGAAGAAAACCTTCATCCAGTAAATTGCTAAGGCAGAAGGGCAAGCAGGACTCGATCCTGGCACTTCCTGGCAAAAAATATACAAAATAGCTTATGCACAACACGATCGAAAACTCAATCAAAGATGCAGCAATTCATGAACCACGCTCAAAATATGGATATTATCAAATCAAATAGTACCGAGCTACTTTTCAAAGCGAAACGGTTTTTTAGAGACTCACGGTGTGTCCGTTTAATGAGACAGTCGATGTAAAAGTACTGGTCCAATAGCATAGTTTGAAGTAGAAACATGCAGTCATAAAGTAGAAGAAGACTGTATCTATGCTACCTTTTAAACGAATGTTTCCCTCATCTTGCAAGGGAAAAAAATATTGTAATGATTGTATTGTAATATTGGGTTCCGTATCGTGACTACCTGCAGTGACCCAACCAGGGGCCTCTACTCTGAATATTTGGCCTCTACTCCACGCGAAGTTCCAACTGCTACCAAAAAATTCAGCTGAAAAAATATGCAAACAGCTTATGTACGACAGGATCAAAAACTTTAATGCAGTATTTTGATTTTCGAGTATATATTCCAGAAACGATATTTGCCATCGTAATTTAGGGATGAAATTTCATGATACATATCTCATCTTGTTATTCAGTTGATGAATTTTCTCCTATCTAAATCCTCAAGAGCATGACAAAGAGACGGACCAAGCAAGCAACAAACTCTGTATCATTATACAGTATGTCCCACAAAAACCCGAACCGAGTATTTATTTTCCCGTATCAGTATTACCATCATTCGACTTATTGTATGTTCTTTTCCATAGATTAATTTTGAGGGATAATTTTGCTAGAAATTAAATGCTTATGGTATTCTTATGATGGTATTACTGATACGGGACATACGGGTTCGGATTTTTGTGGGACATACTGTATAGTGGGACTAGTAGACCCACACGGGAAAATTCACGTGGTGTTTACTGAATTTTTTTGATTAATTTTCAAGTGGACGCTGGCTTTATGAAGAAAATTCCGCATTGAAGGATGTGCCTTTGGTATCCACAATACAATGCTTACAATACATGAATACCCTACCAAATTTTCTCCTATCTAAATCCTTAAGAGCATGATAGAGAAACAGACCAATCAAGCAAGCAACAAACTGTGTATTATTACATAGTGGAATTTTTTGGAGCACCCTTTATTATTAAATAGTAACAGGCCTGAATACGAATAGGTGAGAGAACTTTTCTAGACATATATTTTTTTAAGAAACCTGATTCTCGAAGTCATTTCTTGAAAGAAGATATCCATGATGAAATTTTTACGCATTGCTTCTGAAGATAAAATTACGTTTTACTCACTACACAAGAGCCTAAGTCAGTTATAGTGAAAAATTGCATGATATATCGATAGAATTCACCGACAACGAAAATATGCTAACATTTCCCTAGAGTTTTTACGCTCGAAATCAGCGCTTGTTACGAATAAATTTATTTATTCCCATAATTCATACTAGCAGGACCGTGGAAATTCCACGGGATGAGAAATATATTTAATCAACAAATATATGTTGATGAAACTGATATTTTTCTGGATAGCGCAAATAATTAGTGTTTTGGACAGAAAAATCCATAAAACGCAGAATATGTGTGTTTATTAACATTTTTATGAAAATAGCTTCCATTGTATTTTAAATTTAGAACTGACACAAATGAGATAAAATAATATGTACAAATAAATATTCAGAAAGTAATATTGTGCCACATAGTTCAATAGAAATAATAAAATCACATTGTTATCGACAATTTTTAATGCACTTCTTCAGTCCAGCACCTCTTGGCAGACAATATTCTTTGTTAAAGTTCGTCCTCTTCTCTCTCCCTGCTTTATCAGGGTGTATTACCTTAAGTCTCACATCTGAGAGTTTGCATGCTCTTGAAAATGCCGCATATAATTGTCCGTGGCTGAAAACGACGTGAGGTAGGAATAATCCAACCTTCATGAATGTTTGCCCCTGTGACTTGTTGATAGTTATGGCATATGACAAACGAATAGGAAACTGCGTTCTCTCTAATGTGAATGGCAAGTTAGGGTCACTTGGTGTCAGCTTTATCCTTGGATTCATATTTTCAATTCTCTGCCTCTATCTCTCTCTTCAGTTTTGATGATAATTCATTGTCTTCTTCATTCATGTTCTGTTCTCTTTGCTGAAATAAATTTCTCTGCCGCTCAAGGTTCTCTGCCCACTGTTCCTCATCCGTATTTTCCCTTCTTTGCTGTGATAATTCCTTTGCTGCTCGCGGTACTGTGATTGCTGCTCCTCGTCCATACTTCCATGCATGATTTGCTTTCGTCGACTGTCTCGCTGAAGGCACTCTTCACGTTGTACATCGTTCACTGCAGCTCGCCTCACTTTCTGTCGTTGCCTCTCCCTCTCAAGGATTTCCTGCCGTTGTTCATTCCTTATTCTCTGACTGTAGAGTCTCATTCTATCTCGAGCAACTTCCAATCTTCGCTGCATTGTGTAGTTCTACGGCTATAATCGACGCAAGTTATTACTTTACAATTAGGAGAAGTTTATATAAAACTAGTGTATCCAGCCGTCAAAAATGACGGCAGAGATTTTGTGATAATACCCGTGCCATAAAAAATGATGGCAAATACTGTTTGAATGATATTAAATAAAATTATATATAAGAACGCAATGCAATATATTTAGTTTTTTATATATTTACAAAGGACGAACGTTTTTATTGAGTATTTCTTTAATGACAACATTCCTAGGGAAAACTAAGACACTTAGTTTGCTACTGCTGCAATTGACTCTGCAATTCGTGTCATATTCGGGTACAATGTACCCGAATCATAGGGCAATACCCCGCCGAACTCAGTATCCACGATACGGACTCGAGTATATAAGGCTCTGGATCTCTCTAATTTTTTTGAAAGTGACACGAAACATATAAATAAATAAATATATAAATAAATATATAAACACACGACGGTCATTCTTAGTATTAGATGGCAATCATATCAATGCATGTAAAGACAATCTTTTAATGTTACACTAAGGAATTCGGTAGCTATGATACTGCAAACTCGACGAAAGCGTAACGGACGGACTAACTGACTAAGGTAGGAACAAGCAGAATTAAAATAAGATTGGGCCACAAGTAAGGTACATTTTCTACATATCAGTGCAGCTAGCGCAGCTGTGCTGTCAATAATCCTGCTTTCGCATATGTACCTTAGTTATGGTCCATCCTGCGGTGCGATGTGTATTATCTACGTACTAGTAGACCCACACGTGAAAATTCACATGTTTTTTACTGAATTATTTCATTTTATTTGCCAATGGACGTAGGCTTTGTGAAGGAGTTTCCATCCTGAAGGAGTTTCCCCACTGAAGACTGTGTCTTTGGTATCCACAATACAATGCTTACAATACACGTATACCCTACCAAATTTCCTCCTATCTAAATCCTTAAGAGCGTGACAGAGAGACGCACCAACCAAGCAAGTAAGCAACAAGCTGTGTATTATTAAACCAGGGGCCTGTACTCCGAATATTTGACCTCTACTCCGCGCGAAGTTCAACAGCTACGAAGAAACTCAACTGAAAAAATATGCGAAATAGCTTATGTACGACAGAATCAAAAGCTCTAATACTTTAATATTTTGACTTTCGAATATGTATATTCCAGAAACTATATTTGCCATCGTAATTTAGGGATGAAATTTGATGGTATCTCATTTTGTTATTCATACACGAATTTCCTCCTATCTAAATCCTTAAGAGCGCGACAGAGAGACGGACCAAGCAAGCAAGCAAGCAAGCAAGCAACAAGTTGGGTATTTTTATATAGTGGGATATAATAAATAATGTATCTCCATCTGTCTCTCTCTCTCTCTCTGTATATTTATGAGTATCCGTCCCATTACTTCCTATCTATTACTGAAGAAAAATTATTGAACTGGAATCAGAACGCGTATGCATGTATTATAAGTATTTTATTGTGGATACCAAAGGCGCCGAATCACAATGAAATACTCAATTTTTCCGTTATTAGCTTCCTTCTCTTACACGGCCATGTTATCGGTTGATAAGATACAGAATGAAAGTTCTGTATATATTAATAAAAAGTATTCATTTAAAACCCAATAATTCGTCGTACATTTTTAATGCATTCATCTTTATGATAATTTCAAATCAGTAAAATCTAAACCGTGGAATTTTCACTGGAACTGTCTAGTCACTTAAGATTCCTAATAAATGCCTTACTTAAATGTACAAAAACGCACATTTCGAGCAATATTGCGTAATATCATGAAAATTGTCATTCCAATGATGTACAGTAACCCATAAACCACAATAAATAGTGTACTTAAATGCTAGGAAGATGCCTATGTTTTAAACAACTACTCCTGTTCTAACGTAAATTGAATGAAATCGATTGCCTAGTATAATATAACAGAAATATAATCGTAAATTCTTAATATAATAATACTTAACATAACACGTCGAGATGTTTTCTGAGTTTTCTGCTAAAAATGAACTACAAGTACCATTAGTGAGTGGGAAACAGTGTAAGTACAATATGTTAGTACCATTAGTGAGTGGGAAACAGTGCATGTACAATATGTTAGTACCATTAGTGAGCAGGAAACAGTGCATGTACAATATGTTAGTACTATTAGTGAGCAGGAAACAGTGCATGTACAATAGTTTTTTTAAATATGAAAGTATCTACGAGTTTTCACGTACGGTTACAAACTTTTTTTACTTCAGTTTTCAGAATTTTGTCACAGTGATTTTGAAATTTTATTGCATTGAGTCTTCATATTACTGTTTTGCTGTGTAAAGTTGTTTGTTTGAGATTGTGTCTATGCTGAGTGTTGATGTTCACTCTTTCGTCTTTGGCCATCCAATATATCTCAAAGATTGGTCATATTAGTTTTACTGCTTCAAGTTCTCTACATCTGGTACGAGCTAAAATTTTACTATAGTTTCTTTCAAAGTAAGTTTCTGACAAAAAGCAATAAAATGAAAATTCTTTAAATTAATTCGTCAGAGAAATGAAACTGCACCAGGTTCTTCAGATTAATCTTGATATTTGTATTTTTCTTATTACCATAGCAACAGAAGAAAATACCTTAGAAAGGGTGAGAGAAATGTTCCCCATTTTCAGCTTGCTACAGTTGTATGTTTTAAATTCTTCTGTTGTAAAGGTTACACTGAATGTATAGGTCATCAAAACTCTAAAATTATCCTTTTATTTACCATGAGATCTGAAGACAGCTATCGGTCACCATGAAGTAGTAATTCTGCTAATCATGGAAAGCAAATTAAGACAGGCTAGACGATGCAAAAAGTTAGGAAGTGCCAACAATTAAGACAAACACGCGTGGAAACCATTACATATTAATTGTAAAAGCAACAATCTGGAACTGTTACCAGTCATAAAATAGAGATTATAGTACATTTTCAATAGCATTTGAAGTTAGCCGAGGATATAACACATTTATGTCATTAAGCCTAAGTTAAGGATCCCATGTCATGTACAGAAATATGCTGAAACTGTCTTAAGTCAAGGAATACACACGTGTTGAAACTGTCATGTCTAGGAACACAAACATGCTGAAACTGTCATAAGTTAAGGAACAGAAAGTAAGGGAAACTGTCACCAGCCCTAAAACAAAGACCAGCGGAGACAGGTAAAAGTGCTGGAATTTTGGAGCTGTCTCTAGCTGGCTGCCGAGCTTTTACGGCGGTCGGAGGCGCGAAACTTGAGCCGAGCCGCCGGGCTGGGAACTGTGCAAACGAGGCGGCGGCCGAGTTGTGCAAGTGGCTCCGCTGGAGGTGGGTGTGGGGGAAGAGGAGGTGGGTGTGGGGCAAGAGGATGTGTGAGGGGAATAGGGATGTGGAGTGGAGAGAGGCTCGAGAAATAGAAAAGCAGTAAATGTTGAATTTGTGGAACTGGCGAAGAGGATACAAAGAAACAACAGAGCATACAAATGTATGCAAACGAGGAGAGCTTTGTGGAAAATGGATTTGAAGCTGGACGAATGAAGAAACAAAATGAAAAAGACGATGATCTGTAAAAAAGACTTGAAGATGGGAAAAAAATTCAATGAAAGGTAAAAAAAATAAATCAGAAGGAAGGACTCACGAAAACAAGCATGTTCAGCGTACTGAAAAAATAAGGCAAACATGCTTGAAGAAGAGTTTAGAATAGGAGTGAATGTGTTTGAAGGAGAGCTTGGAATGAGAACGAATGTGTTTGAAGGAGAGCTTGGAATAGGAATGAACGTGGTGTGGTTGAAGAAGAGCTTGAAATGAGGAAGAATGTGCTTGAAAGAGAGATTGGAAAAGAACGAACGGGTTTTAAGGAAAGCTTTGAATAAGGGCAAACGTGCTTACAGGTTTGAAGATCTCAAGAGACTGAATAAAGATTTCAGAAAGAGACAGGTCTAATGGATGGAAGATTTGATGGAAGAGACAGTCGATTTAATTTCACCACGGCTGGGCTAAAAGGGCAGAAATATAAAAACTGACAAGTGACTATTCGAAAACAGCAGACGAAATATCTGTAAAATAGAGTTGAAAAGCGACAGTAAAATGACGCGTAGATCGCTATGAAATCACGGGGAAAAGAATGTAGAAAGAACATCACGTAGTACATTCCTATTAACAGAATTTTGTACAATGTCAAATGATAAACTAAAATGTGAGGAAGAATATAAAGAGTTACTTGATTGGTTAAAAACTGAAAAAAAATTCGAAGGGGTTTGCAATCATATTAAAAAATTTTCTCAATAAATTGACCTCGAACAAATTCTTGACATATAGAGCACTAACTCTATGAATAACGAATGTAATATATTTACAAGCGTTAAATGAAGAAACGATACATATAAAATATATGTATATATATAATATAAAAATAAAATAGAATGGTACTTGAAAGATGGCCGTCTAAATGGTCATTCATAAGACTAATTGGCACATATAATCGAAAATGATGTATGATTTACTGAAATGGTAATCATTATAAGTACCACGCACCGCATAAATAAACAGATGAGCTTTTTCTTAAAAACCGCAAAATATCTCAGGAATCGTTCAAAATTCATCATATATTTTCATCCTGCATACATGACGAGTAACGTAAACCACCCTTTTTGAAGCAACTCTATTCAGTATGACGCCGTTAATTAAGGCTAAGGTTCACATTGTGTGCAAGTATCTGACGCAAGTCTTGTGCATTTAACTGCTGTTTTAATGAAGCAAAAGTATCGTAAAAAATACATACACATCATGCCTTCTTTTTAATGAGATAATAAGAAAGAGGAAATTTAAAAGAACCCCAGCCTCTCTCCGGACATTGTAAGAAGTATAAATAAACAAATGCACAAGTCTTTGCAACACGTATGTTGAGGTTTTATGATTTGATAAAGAGCAAAGTTATAGAGTTACCAGCTTGATGCGACATCGCTGCAGTAGCTTGCAGTGAAAAACGTGAATTTTTGAAGATCTTGAGCGTAAAGCGAGAAAGTTTGTAGCAAATAAGGAATTCTAACTCCAGTTGTTTAACAATACGTTTAAAATATACAATTTTTAATGAGTTTCCAGAATTGTACTTTAGTTGTCAAGGGATCAGAAATTATATTCAAAACTTTTTACAATGAATTGATTGATGTGTTCAGAACCAGTCATCTGCTGGCTCAGATAATCAGTTGAAATGATATATAATTACACTCCTACTATAATTCAAACTCTAACAATGGTCACTGTAGATATGAGACTTACAAGAGTTATTAGCTTGCGTATTTACGCTTAGTGTTAACTGTAATTTCTTCCTGTGTTGTTGTGCCAGTGAATGTGTTACCAATTATTACCAACCTAATTACCAATTTAAATACTCAGCATAGGAAAAATTTAGTTTTCTTATAGTGTCCACGATAGAAGTAAAAAAGAGCTTGAACCTTAGCATACGAGTATAGAAGAGGAAATATGTACCACATCTGTTATCGAAGTATGGAAGCTAAAGTATCAACGTAAAATGAACTTCTGCTATCGAATTAAATTACTGAAATATTTATTTGAAGAGCTACACTTTCCCGAATGAAATGCAATCATAAATTCACAGCTCGAATAATAAAATAACAATTTCCTCATAATGCAATTGCATGCAATTTCAAAAATTGTAACCACCAGCTTGGTCGACTGGTGAGCGAATCCGCTTCCGAGAGGGAAAACCCGGGTTCGAATCCCGCTGCCGCCATGGTTGACGCGGCATGAATAACGGCATGGGAGTTGGGTAACCGAATAATTATCGAAGTAATTATCCGACCCAAGAATGGGTCAGAAGGTTCGTTCCTACAGCCTCATTCTATTCTAATGCCTGTGAGTGGGAGTCCTTCCCTGTTGAGGCTGCAAACTGTAGAGCAAATGACTCCTGCAACAATCTTACTGTGTAAAAATAAGCAGAATGTAGCCATAAAATCGCACGTGTGTAATGCACAGTAACAACATACACTGCAAGCTCACACATTTTCTTCCACTGTAGCCGAGTGGTTAGTGATCTGTGTTTACGCAGCCCAGCCAGTGGTTTTTTCGAATCCCAAGCAGCCATCGAATTTTCTCTGTTTGAGGCGCACGGACCACGTGGCCTGACAAACTGCCTTTACTTAAATTATTTCCTCACACTTCCAGATCGTTCCAACGTATTCCTACGAGCCTCTACTTTACGTCACAAGATGGAAGGGAACAGTTGCTAGAAGCATGATCACCAGTCATAAGATGTTAGCATTAAGAATTGAAACCCCGTTTATATATTTCATGCATACCCGAATAAAATAAAGCTTCTTTCTCCTTTTTTGTTGGTTCTATAAAATTATGGAGCTGGTAGCCAGAACTTTTGCCAAAAATTCCTGAAGCTCGTTACAAAATCTCGTTCAGGATATTTTTTTCGGAACACATTATAGAAATGTTCATGGATGGCAAAAATGTTCCCGGATGAGAAAATGTTCCCAACGTTAGGAATGTTCCCGAACGACAGGAATGTTTCCGGCTGTAGGAATATTCCGGACGGTAGGAATATCCCAAGACGGAAAAATAGTATTTCATGTCACGTGGGTAGATAGGGAGCTTGTAAACTAGCAAGCGATTGAAAACCTTGTAACTTCCAGGATTCAAGAATAAATTAAGTGATATTCTTAGGCTAAACATTTCATCAGATTGTACACAAGATATGAATTGGTTTCGTACTAAGAGTTTTACAGTATCCCACTACTCCTCAGAGGAAATTGTTTCTATGCCATTGTCAATTTTCGCCCAGCAGTCAAAGAAATTAAAAATAGAAATTCTATTATTTTTATTCATATATCTATGAAAGTTGATGGCCGAATTATTTTCTAAGAGTTTTCAGCTAGGCTGGAATTTGCTTTCATTCAAAATAAAAAATTAAGTTCTAAACAGCAAGCACACTTTCTTTCCATCACTCACGAACGGAGTATGATTATTTTCTAGCATCTTTTTCCACAACAAGGGTCATTTAATTTGAACAGGATGTGCATAGCATTACTTATTACAGTTTTCGTTATTTCATTATCAGATAGATATTCCAAATAACTCACATTTTGTAATCTTTTATTTCCATGGGAACTTCTTCTTCTTATAACATCAATTAATCTTCCAAAAAATCCCTCCTCGACCAATTATTTTAATCAGGAACTGTGAGCTACTCATTTCATTACAAAAAATTCCATAATAGTACCTTATATATTGCTGCATTCAATTTTCGTCCTCCTGTTCAAGAATGCTTGGAAATCACAGTTTGAAACAAAGTTCAAACAACTAACTTGAGAACTGGAACATTCGACCTCAAAAAGAAAGACTCTTGAAGTTGTCCAGCCCCTTGATCTCATACAAACAGTTCAAACTTCTACAGGGTTGCTATATGACTCCCTTGGTAATTACACTTGAAAGTTTAGCCCTATATTTTTCCTATTAAGCAGTCAAATAATTAGCCAACTTCTCGATTAAAAAGTTTTGTGAAAGAAAATGAAAAAAGATAGTAGAAGGACTCAAGTCTTTGAGTCTTTTTCCGAGACGAAGCAATCTCAGTAAAACTCGTAACATGCGCTGCGATGACTCTGCGTGTACTTCATGCTAGAATTTTATTAGTAAAAATGCATTGTGAATGTTGGGATTATAAATAACACCGATCTTAATGAAAGTTCATGACTGGCTTTGCTGAAATATTCGCATACGCGTATTTTTGCGGCGGATTGTACCACAATCGATAAAAAGACAAATATTTTCTGGTTATCAGAAAACTGTGGTCTCGATTCGAACAATTTTTTTTTGCAATATCAGATATTAGAATTGTCTCTGCTTTAATTCCATGCATTTAGATTTACTCCGATGGTATTAATATTTACCACAAATTGAACTTTAATTCTACTCTGATCGTACATTAGTCGTATTTTAAATAAGAGTACGATATCCTATGAGCACTCCAACAAACACACAAAATCCTCGCGATATAAAGCAGAACTTCAGTTGAAACTTAACCTCCATTAGGAGCAAGTTGCAATTCTAACATGAGCTGTATCAAGAGCAAGCAGCTATTGCAATATGAACAGTAAATAGCGGAAATTTCCCTTATAACAGTAGCGGGATATAATTCAAGCCGCTCTTATATCAAGAGCAGGACTAGGAGCAAACTGCTCTTAGAATAAAAGCAAGATCAGGAGTAAATCACCCTTGTATCAAGAACGGCTCAAGAATGAAAAGAAAGCGGCTCCTGTAACAAGAGCCGTATAACGAGCAAGCGGCTATAACAAGAGCTGTATGAAAAGCAAGCGGCTATAACAAGAGCTGTATAAAGAGCAAGCGGCTCCTGTAACAAGAGCCTCATAACGAGCAAAATGTTCATGTGCTCGGCGATGAGAGCAGTGATCGCAAGTGAGAGCAAAACGCTCACTTACTGTAAACTCTCTACACACAAGCACCGCAGCTGCGCTCTTCAATAAAGCAAATCACTTTGAACTCTGGTGAGGCGAGGTTCAAAAGAAGAGTCTGGAGTAGAGATCGAGTGGTGGAGGGTGGTAAGCAGTTCAAGGGGTAGGCTGTTATAACATTAAAGAAGTAGAGTGTCACAGAAATCGAGTGGAAGAGGGTGTCTCTAAAAATCAAGTATTATTAGCAAAAGATATATATTACAAGCGCTGGCTCACAGAACGTGATGTAAAAATTGAGAGGCAGAGTACATGCTACGTTTTGTTGGGAGGAACATGTTGCAGAAAATTAATAAGGTAGATGCTAGACAATCGAGGCAGTTAATACTAATTGAACCAAGCAACTTATTGTTTAAACTTACTGGCTATTGTTTCACAGTATTTTGAAAGTCGCTGTGTAGATTGCTGTAAATTTTGAGTGACGAAGATCCTGTTGAAGTCGAAGGACCAAGATCATTACAAGATTTCGTAGAAAATAGATTTGTCTAAACTTCTGACGTAGTATGGGCCTCGTCGTTATTCATAGTCGCGTTGGACTTTGACTTTATACATCTGAAATAAGTTGATATAATCCTCTTAAAATCCAATTGATTATTCTTACACCTAAATTATTCCTCGCAACCAATACACAAAACAAAATATCCATCATTCATAGTTCTGAACCGAAAAAATGTTTCGCGGAAACATTGACTTTTATTGCTCTCATTAGAACATGTTAACCAATCAACAAGTAATATAATTTAAAGCCTAATCAATCGTAAAATCGAGTATAAGAAAATATTACTTGAGGTTCTACAACACTTGTACGTATCAGATTGACGAGTGAGTTAGCGGAAAAACAGTAATTGAAAATGAGAATTCTGTTGCATCCTGTGAGTTGAGATTGCAACATTCACAGGCAGGGTAGGATGTGTCTGTTGATGTTCGGTCTGCAGACGAGCCTAGATCTAGGAGGTAAATTATCAGTGTACCATGATCGAAGTACACATACAAGTGACATTTATTATTCAAATCAGCGCAAGACACATAATTATTATCCACACGGAGCTCCTGTATGACACTGGATCAGTTTTATTTTAAGGTCAATTTCTAAAGTTCACGAAAGAAGATAAACGGAGAACAGATTCGCGGTCCCTCTTTCGTATCATGTTGTTTGCAATTATCTCTCTTCCTAACCCCTCAGTGCCTATATCCATCATTTCTGGTACTTCATTTCTTGTACCTCTAACTGAATTTATAGTTAGCATTATTTGTTTTTCTTTATTACTCTTCCAGCCCTCCAGTCTTTTCTTTTAGTTTATCAGACTGTATTCTCCGACCACAACCATCATAGCATCTATTCACAGTTACCAACTGCACCACCGCGTACCACTCGTTATCTCGCTCGATCACCCTCTCGGCACCTGCAGTTACCCTCAGCAGTGGAGGGTAACCCTCACAACACCGCCCCTCACCACGTTCGTTAGAGGTCTTATTAGGCCGGGCACTTAACCCTCTCTACCGTTCATTAGAGGACGCACAGGAGCGCCGCGTGCTGCTCCCGCGCCCCACCATTCATGGAACCACAATGCAGACTGCAATGATGCGCTCCAAACAGTGCGAACAGCAAGTTATGACAACAATACGAACTGCTCCTTCAGAAATAACAGTAGCTTCAGTAACAATGACAGCAGTAATAATATTAGCTGTTATATCATCACTAGCATCTACAATAACAAGAAAATTGGCAGCAATTCCTTTGTAAATAGTTGTTGCTTCTATAGTAACAGCAGTACAGCAATTCTAGCATCAATTAAATTTATTCAAGCGCAATTCCCTCAGAAATGAAATCCCCTTTACAATCACTAACTCCAATAAATAATTTTAGTAACATGGCCTGAAGCACAATTGAAGTAAAAAAATACAACAAAAGCAGGAGCAGGAATCATAACGATAATTCTAGATCAATACCAGCAGCAGTAGTTCAGGCAATAAAAAAGCAGCAGCACCAACCACAACAACAAAAACTGCAGTACCAACTCCAGTAACAACTGCAACACAAATTCAAGAAACGATTATATGACCGCATCCAGTAAAAATGTGCTCAGTATCAGCTATAATCATAAAGGACAGAAGCGTTAACAACAAGAACATTGTAATAGAAGTTCATGGAGCTGCGGTCATTTATGGTAGGAATCAGAGTATCATCGAAGCGCGGCTGCGGCAGTGCTCATGATCTCTTTTTATGCACTCGACTTCTGTTTTGATAATCACGATGAAGTATTGACCAAAATAACTTAATAAAAACGATTATGACAGTAATATATATAATACTACTAATAATAAAAATATAAATAATTTTACTATGAGGAGTAAAGAATTACTAACAACGTGAAAGCCTGGGCGAGTGTGGGAAAACTGGGCGATGCCCGACGCTGGCTTCAAAATAAGTTAAAGAAGAAAAGCGTGCGAAGTAACTTAATTAAAGGAGGAGAATTAATAAACTTTTCAGAACTTAATGTCCGTGACGCAATGCTATCGGAACTACAGTTAATTTTTTAGTCCTAAGGGACCGTCGGTTTTCGATTGTGATGGTTTTAATCGATTATCGTGACTGAGCTTTTAAACTGAAAGCCCAGAGACTGACCTAAAAAGCACAGGCAGTTGTGTTGGCTATGTCAATGAGATCCAAAAGAAAAATATGTTAAAAAAGGAGTAGTGCATAATAATTGTACTTTATAACAGGAAGTATGGTAAAAAATGGTTAGAAACGAAATGGTTTACGTCGTATGGGAGGATAGGAAAAGCGTTTCCAAATCAGCAAGATGAACAAAACTGGATTCCACGGAGAAAAGTGGCAAAAATCAATTCATAATCAAGCGTATAATTTATCAAAAAAAATAAAATGTTAGGAAAAGATTAAGATTTCATTCATTTTATAAATCAAAGATTTTCGAAAAATATATTTTTTATCAATTTTTTAACATTTCCCTGAATAATATTGTGTGCGGAATAAGGTTAGATTTTAGTTGTCATTTACACGTTGACTGCATAGTAAGTTTTCTAGAAATATGTCAGTGGGGCCACCGAAAAATGTTAGGCTAGGCCACCTAACCTTTCCTCACGAAAAGTTTATTTTATTCATACCAAAGATATGAATACAGTAAACCTTTCTTTATTGTATTATTTTTTCACATATATAACAGATGCCACGCTTAGCAAAAGGACTTTCACCAGGCGCCGTTGGTATTTAGCGCCATAGAAATAACATAGCTTGGATACAAGGATTGTCAACGGCCTCGGGAATAAACAATTAGCGGTCAACAGATATTGTTGACGCGGCCTCACCGAAAACTGCCCAGTCAACAATTATTGTTAACATGGCAGTCAACGTGTTAAGAAACCGATGGCTTATATAATACAATAATTTAGTATTCTCATACGCTTCAGTGAAGAGAGAATTATTATATTATTCCTCCATTTCCCCTATCGAAGTCGTCAATTTTCGGTTGCCAGATGAGCTCTCGATAAAATAATACTCAGTAAGAGAAGAAGAGAGCGTAAGTAGAAGTGAAGTGCTGCTGAGAGCGTGTGCTTGAGAGCGCATTCCGGAAGCGGACTGAGGCACACAGAGAGTCAATATCAGAGACCTAAGTATTATCTTCTTATTTTTTGAAACCATGTGTAGCGTGGAGAAAAACTGAGATTTGAATCGCTGTGAATGCAATTCAGCTTTGACCGTTTGCGCAATGTGAACGATAACTGTACCTGTGGGTAAGTCCTGTATATCAGATTCCATGATTATTACAACTGTTTTAAAAAAGTACTTCTGATTTCTAGAACAAAGCTAAAAGTCTCCTAGAAACACAAAATTTGCGTGCACGTACACCTATTCTAGCGCTAGTCAAGTAATGTTTCGATGATTTTTATGATATCGTCAAGAATTTCATCAAAGCCTCATCAAAAGATGACGTAGAACCAATTATATGCTAAATAATTGATAAAAAATACCTGTATAGTAGAGCTCTGTTGATCAGACCCAATGGTACGTCGTCTAGTTTACATGCACACCATAGTTCATCCTTACAATGAACACTTAGAGTTCTTTGAATATACAAACAAATTTATGACATGTGCACATGAAGTTAGTTGAATTAGAGGGAAGTGAGACCACTTTTGATTATACAATTGCATGAGGCAATTGCGTACACATTGTTCATGTTCAAAAACAAACATGATTATCAGAATTTTTTACACAACTCGTTCAGGGACAAAAGATTGGAATAACCACTGCGCGATGAAGAAATAATAATTACAGCTTCCAGGGAAAGTAGCAAACAATTACGTCGATATTTTGTTATTTAAATTGTGAAGTCAAACGTTTCTGGTGTGCCCCCCCATAATTGTTGTAAAAAAATGTACAAAAAAACGAACTTACCTTCCGAAGTTTGAGAAAACTTGAAGATAATTTTTCTGGTCCTGAGAAGGACGATCAATGAACACCCAGTGATCATTAAGTAAAATTTTGTCGTATCATTGTACAGCCGCACGTCATGAAACACTGCACGTCATGAAATTGTTTCCAAAATTGTTTACTTCACTTCACCAATACAACCACTTGCTTTATAAAAGTTTTTATCTGAAAGGTGTTCAAAAATCATTTTCAGAATTAAACCTCTTTTACATATTTATAGAAATAATTGATAACCTCTCTTCATTCAGTATAGATTATTATGCTCGCTAGCGATATAACAGTCACATATGAGAATGCAAACCTCACATTTCCAAGTCCTTGAATGTTCCAAACGATAAATTTCTCAGCTAATTTAATTTCTGTAACAGGTCAAAATATTTTTTATTAACGGTTTTCTTTTTTACTTTGATTCGTAATATATAATTTTTTTGCACATATGTACCTAAAACAAACAGGCATCCATCTTGTCTTCTGTCTTTATTGAATTGAAGTCTGTCTGTTCTGTCTTTAATCTTCAAGTATTTCAAATACTCCAGGTTTCTCCAAAATCACTTCAATAAATAATGCGATTTTAAAGCTCACTTTTGATACACAAATTTAATTTGTTAGTGAATAAGTGAGTAATGCTGCGATATAAGTTTCAACGCATATTATGTTGTAAGTTGCTTCCATTGATCTACATGCATGCCACTATTACCGAAATTATTCCTACTCTGAAGTGAACTTTTTTATTCTAAATGTTAATATATTTTACGATATTTCATGCCAGTAAATTTTCACCTAATTCAATCAGACTTTCAACTACGTAATTAGCACACCATTTTTTGAAAATAGGGATGAATAAACTGGTCAAGACTTCGGTAAGTTGTGCGTGAGACACAAATGAAAAACACAAATTAGGCACACCTTTTAAATGCCACCACATCGTTGAGGCAGAGCTACAGCCAACCCGACACGCTTACCTCCAAGGAGAATCATTTCAGGACTAGCTTACTAAACCTATTGCTGTTCAAAAATAATTTAAGAAACTAGGGAAAACTCTCCGGAAATCAGACAGAGAGAAAAGAAATCAGAGGACTCCGCTGTATTTTTCTCCGTAAAGCATATTCTTGGACATTACCCAGCTCAAAACACACAAAAGCAGCTGTGGGATCAAA
The DNA here is from genome assembly GCA_006783055.1 of Trinorchestia longiramus. Lineage (NCBI taxonomy): Eukaryota > Metazoa > Arthropoda > Malacostraca > Amphipoda > Talitridae > Trinorchestia > Trinorchestia longiramus. The sequence continues at coordinate 1,331,423 of VCRD01000003.1, read as the reverse complement.
GTTTCTGTCAAATTATAAGTTAGGACGTCTTGAATATTCTCCTCTCTCTTTCTAATACATTTGTGAGGCGACATACATACATAGTTTGCAGGTATTTTATACGTACATGTGTGTGAGGTGTTTCTCTTTAATAATCGTTTTTTGAAACGTTTCTGCCTATCAAAAAATACCTACTTAACGGGTGCCAACATAGCAGCGCGAGTGACCAGCCTTTCGTAGTATTTTCAGTTCTAAGTTTCAAATTTTCTTTTCCACACTTTTTTCCTTCCTATTTTATTTTCATATTTGTCGTAAGAACGCCGCGCCGTTAGCCCTTTCCTTAACTTATATTGGTTATCAAGCTCAATGGGTGGTTTCTGTAATTTAGTTATTTTGTTCCCGCTGATACAAAAATAATAGAACTGATTTTCAAAGACTGACAACACGCTCGGGCGCATACTTCACCTGAAGATCTTAAGTTGCTGTCAACAATGAACATATTACAGCGGTGTTGCAATAACAACTACAATAATTAATGAGCAATCCGCGACTTTACTTCTCCGAGAAAATACATTGACTATGAAATGTGTTTAAACAACTGGCTTCAATGATGTTAGAATTTTTATTATTATAGTGGTACATGTTATTGAATCCAACTTTGAAGGTTTGAACAGACAATTAAAAGGAAAATCAGTGGTGAGTATTGAGTAAATATGTAATACGTCTACATTATATATAGTACTAAAACAAGAACGCCAGCCTGCAATAAATCTCGTTTAATGTGAACGCGTGGGATCGTCAAGGAGTTTACAAAAATCAATAAAGCTTTCACATTTTTGCAGCTAAGTTTACATGTGCAAACTGTTGTTATATAGTTGCCATGGCCATAGATACGTTTCTCTTTTCCGAAAATACACGAGCATTTAGTGAAGCCAAACTTAAATAAAAATGAAAAACGTGTTCCACTGTTTTGAAATGCGTTGCAAATGCATGACGCTCAGGCAATTTACTGCCCTTAAAAATATTCAAGTGATGATTCTTTTCCTTGATGTTTGTAGCTCATGTGAAGCTACAGTCAGATACTGGCTTCAGTCAGATACCGATCTCAAATACTCGTCTTGAAATGCATGATTTTTGACACATCAGATTTCTTGAGAATTAATTTTTTCTAAACCAAAATGGGTTGTAATCATTTGGTAACCGTTTGAAACTTACCTATCGTAATTTTAATATTTGATTTGATCTTGTTAAAAATGAGTCACTCTTTTGAGCTATGTCAAAGAAACTCTTGAGATCCAATCCCCGAAAACAACAGTCTTTGAAGAGTGCCGCATACCACAGAGTTTCTCTAAAATTAGTGGTAACAACTTTATACAGCCTTTAGGCTTGAGAAGTGCTTTCGTGGTTACACCTACCGCATGAAACTCATCGCATATGGAGAATAAATGTACGGATCTATCAGAAAATTCGGAAAATCTCCTTTCAACGGGAGAAGTTTGACTCTTATATCTGTACATTGAGCCAAGGTTCAGTGGAGGCTGTACCTGCCGACACTTGCTGTAAGTTATGGGACATATGTACTGGACGAGGACAATTTTCTAGAAGACGTTATGGGCTCATGAAATTTCTAACAGTCGGTTATTTTACAGCTGACTGCTTTCTGTCAACATACACCTGAAGTTTTAACATAGAAAACATATTGTTGCTACACTTAGAGTCAATAGAGCACAGTGTGTTTTGCACAACTCACTGAATGAATATTCGTGTTAATTCACTTTTAATTACATATATGGTGCTAGAGCACTAATAGCAAAACACAGGGCGCTGGCACACACGGACGTAGCGCGACACAATGTGTTGTGTGCGTGGAACACATCTCAGGTCGGGGGTCCAGGCGGCGGCGGCGGCGGTGGTGACGCAGCGGGCAGGCGGCGGCGCTCAGCAAGACACGCACTGCGAGACTGATAAGGAGACGCACCTGCGCCTGCCAGCCCGGGTACGGGAACTGGTGGTGCAACTGGGCACCAGCTGGCGGTGCAACTGAGCACCAGATGCTGGTACAATTGGGCACTAACAGGCAGTACAACTGGGCACCAACTGGTCATGTAACGGCTCATCTGCTGACGATGCAACTGAGTATTTACTGGCGGTGCAACTGAGCACCAGTTGGTAGTAAAATTGGGCACTAACTGGCAGTACAACTGGGCACCAACTGGTCATGTAACAGCTCATCTGATGACGATGCAACTGAGTATTTACTGGCGGTGCAACTGAGCACCAGTTGGTGGTAAGACTAAGTACAAGTTGCTGGTGTAACTGAACTCCAGTAGTGGTGCATTGTGCAATGGTTGTTGACATAACTGTGGCCGAGAGTGAACCAAGTACCAAGTCGAGGAACAACTGTAACTTGTCATGTCCATGGTACAGTGATTGGTATCAACATGCAATGTAGTACTCGGTACCAACAGTAAGTACAGTACTCGGTATCAACACTAAGTACAGTACTCGGTACCAACACAAAGTACAGTACTCGGTACCAACACTAAGTACAGTACTCGGTTCCTGCATGGCCGTACATTTTACGATGTAGCATTTGAAGGCACGGCTCAATAAATGTGGACATGTCTTAAAATTGAAAATACTCAGAAAATATACATTTATCTAACAGATACAGAATACCTACAGCAATATTTTTTATTTGACGTTTTAACAAATGATCATATTTTTTGATAAAATTTATGCAGGGCTCGTCCGTAATCGCTACTAGGGATCATTCATTTCCGACTTTACGAGCGTAAAATATCATAGAATTGGATCTCTATTTCGACTTTTTCAATTTTAGAGTAGGCGTACATGTATGTTAGTTCATCGGGCACAAGGTGAATAACAAAAGATCAAGAAAGGAATGCCCCTTAAGCTAATATCCAGATGGGGTTCATCAAATTGCACATCAAAGCAGACAAAGGCTCTTCAATTCTTTAAAGGACGTGCGGAGGTGATGACATTAAAAAGGAAAACTTTCGATCGTATTCTATATGAACTAGCGCAACGAACAATCGCTAATGTGACGAACGGACACAGAAAAAGGATGAATTCTTGAGCTACTAATCTCATACAAAAACATTGTGGTTACTGAACTCTGCAAATATTCAATAAGGATTTGTAAACGTGTGACTGGTCTACAGGCATAGTTTATGCCATTATAGCATCAATTTTGTGATCGCCAGTTTATGCTTTTACTTTTTTCATCCACGAACCATTCCTACAGTGCTTCAATTCATGAAGTAATTCTAACATGATGAAGAGTAATAATTACGTTTCAAACATATTTATTATACTTCGTAATATAACAAGACTCCTTCAGTGATAATAATCCAATAAATTTTGAAGCCAGTTCAATCAATCTTCGCATACGAGCCCGAGCCTTAACGCTGCTGTGGTTCGCTTTTCTATCAACCATTACTTAAAAAAGAAAATAATAAATCACATGGGCATTCAATAAGGAACAACCCAAGTTCATTGAGCTTTAGTGCCAAGGACACGTATATTATACGTGCCTTGCTACAAAAGATGCTTAGAACCCAGCAAGCTCGAAACAATAGTACATTTATTTTCCTTAGTGAACCTAAAGCTGCCAAACGCCCGTTAAAAACTGGAGACTCTGACAGCTGTTTTCAGAAAATACCAGGCCTGCTCGGTAGAGCACTTCAGCCCTGTGTCTTGATCGCACGCTCCGATGCGTGTATATTCCAGAATTACGGGGAAAATTCATGGAACTTTCATGTGCTCAGCACACACGTTCGCCAGTCTACGCGTCGTGTCTGGACGGTCATAAACTGGCTTTAATTTAGAGTCTTCTCATTGTGAATTCTATTGGGACAATTCCATGCTATCATCTGTGGGAGCCTAAAGTTATAGGCTTGCAAGGTGGCCTCATAGAAGAAATCTCTCGGGACAATTCTATGCTATCACCTTTGTAAGCAATTGGCTGGCCGATAAGATCAAGCGCCGCTCAGTTTTATATGTTTATCGTCAGTCGAGTGAACGAAGCTCTCACACCAAGCTAGGAATTCCAGCAAGGATTGCGACGACCAATCACAGAGCTCATGTCATGGAAGGCTCGTCGCTTCGTGCCAGACGACCAATCGCAAACCGTAGCGGATGGAAGCCGCGCCTCTTCTGGTCCTCTGGAGCTGGAACAATAAAAAGTCGCTGCACTCCATGGATGGAAAACCTGGCGCTGCAAAAAGAGCAAACTCGTTGGAAAAAGAGGAGTGGTTTGCAAACACGCTTCTCTCTTTTGAAGTGTTGGCGGCGGACTGGCAAAGAGACATCTGGTGGGTCATGAGTGCTGCAGGCCAGCGAACTGTGACCATTGCTCCCTATTGATTAATTTGCTTTTTGCACAAGAACTCTGTCAAAAAGTATCACATTTTGGCACAGTAACAAATTTTTGGGCATCAGTTCCAATGAAGTGAGCTAACTTTTTCCATTACATGTGTCTTATTGATATTTTTGTGCCCCTCTCAAGAGGAGAATTGTACCAGTTAGTCTCCCAGAATTGCCTGCACACCCAGACTGCCAGCAGCCGAACAAATAGAAAATATTTTGCAAGAGTCTCCGATTCCTGACAAACAAGCATTTTCTGTATTATTTAACTTTTTGAAACTGTTTTGGTAATTGAAAAAATGTGTGCTGAAACTCATCACTTTCCCATGACTTCTTTAATCGTGCAAATGAAAACAGTCCAAGGTGATAATGAGGAAAATTTATTCTCCTGGCCCCAATTATTCTATCAATAGCTTTAAAAAGTATGACATAACATCATATTTATTATTCCATGCACGCCGAAGCTTAACTTGAGCATATTTTCATTCCAGATTTAGAGCATGATACTACAATAAACTGACAGTTTGAACAGTGTGCTTACACTTTTTAGGTCCTTGAACTTAAAGGATCAAGCAAGCTTGTAGGCTCACTATGACAGGACTCGTGCAGGGGTTCGAAAATATTCCGCTACTCGAAGGCTTTTCTTACATGGGACGATCGTCGAATGCATTTAAGCGATCTAATTAAAAGCTATCCGTAAAAAGAAGAAAAGACAAACTACTATTCCTCGTGGTATTATACTTCTCTCAAAACGGCTGCCATCCTAAGGCCAAGAAAAGATGCAAGGGTTTATCGTTCAATTCCATATTCTTAACGAGGTTGTTGAAGAAAAATTGCCTTGGATTGATATTACTAGAAGAGACGGATCGTAAACATTAATAGTTTACGCATGGGCGTATGTTTATTAAAAATATCTGAAATCTGCTAAGCCCTTATGCAAGACGCCTGAATATGAGTTATGTTCATAAGCAATTCAACTTTACTGCTATTGAGTTCAGACGGCTATTAAATTATCACAGTTTTGTAGCATAACCATTGGCTTCTGGTTAAACGCCGTCAATTATTTGCAAACGCTGAAGTCGAGCTCTCTAGTCGATCTTAACGTTTCCTGCGATTGCCTAGCCGATGCAAATCTTTACTTTGTACACATAATCACTAAAAGACTTGGACAAAATTACAGAACCTAACCTAAGTGACCCACCGGTGGTTCTATCACAGGAAACGTCTTAACTAGACACAACACGGCAAGCCACTTGGAAAACAAACTTTATTCTCAAACTATAGGTATCAAAACATGAAAAAGCGTCATTTGCGGTTTTGTAGTGTTCTTAAAATGGTCATCCTTGCAATACATCCTCCTAGGCCTCCATTTACAGTATGTCCTGTGCAGTCCTACAAGCGCAGGTATGATCTCTCCGTGTAAGTTATTCATCCCTACAATTCCATATGTATTTCTTAAAACATCAACGTTTTGATAAAAACTATAGTTTACGTTACTGACACATATGCTCCCAATGCTTCCATCTTCGAAAATATCGCTATGTTCTATAAAAAATTTAATGATAATAGCCAATGTATGATTAACTCAAAAACTGACAGTAAATTAATAAAATATTACCTGAAATGACTTCTGAAAGTTACTACGAAGGTTCATTCATTCTCACATCCCTCATTCGACGTTAACTTAGACCTAGTATATTTAAAAACATATTGCAGGTTCAAAAACTAGGTTGCACTCATCATATACAATGCTCGAATAAATAAAATTATGAATTATCGTCAATGAATTTAGAACAGTCAATCGTCATTTTAGGTTTTCTTATATTACAACACCTTACATTACAAAACATTCATAACAAAGACCCTAAAATTTTCTAAACCGTTTTCGGGATGACGGACGCCAAATGACGGAAACTGATCCGCATGAAATTCGCCGCCGGACCTGTTTTCTTTACAGATAGAAGCCAAAATATTTACCCTGACCAACTTAATTCCCACTCGGAAGTTTACATCTTATTCGCTGTTTTAGCACCTTGTCCATGGCGGTTGGTGGGCGTTTTTCATTAGGACGCAAGAGGCGGAGGGCGGCCGGGCAGTGTAAACACCCGCGGGTGGTCCGCATGGGACACCACGTCATATTAACTTCTATGAGCGATCTTTCAACTTAAATGTTCCCGCCATAACTCAGGTAAAACGTTGTTGACGACAAGTTTCAGAATATAATTTGATAGCACAAATGAAATCCGTAGCATGCCACACATCTTGCGAATAATTATGTTGCTCCGCATGCAGTGCAGTCCAAGTGATAATATCGCTAATAAGTTTTTGATAGTATTAAATTATTTATTTGAGGTTGGCGCGACGACAATTTTCATGTATCCAATATTCAATGAAACTATCATTTTTAATCTACAGCGTCATTGCTCAAGTTTCAGGAACAATGCAAATGCAGCAGAAAAATTGGTCTATCGACCACCGCCCGATTTTTCATGTTTGCGAGTAACACAATTTACATTTACAGACAAGTGAGCTGTGGCTTGGAAGGTTTCCTACATTAACAAATTAGGACCAATTTTGCCCAAGCATAAAGTTTAGAGTATTAACTTCCTCATACCAATAATTCTTATGATAAATAACGTCAACAAATAAAATATCGATTTCTCAAAAGATATTTTTAAGTTAATACAAATTTTCATACATCACTGAATTTCATTACAACTGTGATTCGTTACAGATATAAAAAATTTGTACCCATGTACACAATCTGTCATTGTTTCCTCGTGTATTGACATTATTGATTAATACACGAATAGAATGAATTACAAAAACTTACGAAACGGCAACGAACAGAGTACGTTGAGATAATGATGTTTGTCATACAAATCATGATAATCATGCTCGTCCTATGCCTGTAGGACGACCCTCGCTCACACAGAACATCGACTGAGCGATGAGGACGGATTTTTTTGCCATTTTTATGGCACTAAAATACATGAGTAATTGCATTATCCATTACATCATTGCTAATGATGTGTAAACATGCAAATGGCCTCGGGCGCTTTACCTTAGTGAGTTATTGTAAAGGAAAGCCATGATGCTAAATGAGAAGCAGCAGTTTCTTCGAAGAAGTACTCTCTTTTTTTTCACAGAACATCTACTTCAAGGAAAGGGATCCTGTCTTAACGTACTTCATTTTCCTCGAAGAAAAATTTCCTTCATGATAGCCGTGTTTTCGTTTATGGAGCAATTATAAGTTGGCTGCTTGCGAGATACAAACCACATGAAGATACATTGTCAAAATTGTGACTCCATCAACTGTAACAGGTAGTGTACGCCCTAGTGCATAGTTGAAGAATCTAATAAGAAAGCGTTAGTTGAAATTCCATGAGTGAATTAATCAGATACAATCACCACACAGATAATGCAGAGCAGGAGTGGGGGATACAAAGGTAAAAAAAACTGGAAACGTGAACGAAAATTGAATGGAGAAAATAAATTCAGTTGGGGGACTAAAAGTTGAGTTGGTAAGAAGTTATTCTACTTTCCCAATTAAATCATTTTTATAACTAAATAATAATGAACGTTCACACTATGCCGTCCCACATGTTCGCTTTTCCAGCTCAAACTTGATGGCATTAGTTTTACCTCACTAACTGAGCAACCGACTATTTGAAGAATTCTCTTTAATTAATAGACTTGAATTTCTCTCATGGTCTTTGAGACATGTTGCATCTGTTACTAAGAGCTGAGAAAGACTGTGGGACGAACATATATCAGCTCAGGCTCAAGACAACCTACAAGCTGCAAATTAATGTTCATTACATAAATTCTTGACACCAAAACAGGACACTTGATAAGATTCGTAGGACAAAATGCATAGAAGCAGCTCTATACGTTGTAATTTGAGAACATTCATATGATGGTGAGACCATTAGTTTTCCTTCTTTCTTCGTTTCACATCTAAAACCAATCCATATCGATGTAATAAGCTAACGCAGCAGTCAGTTTAGAACAGCTTTTATAGTTTGCCTATGCAAATATTTTTTTGCGACTTCTGTGTCTGAATAATAATGTCAAGCCTATTTTATCCATAGCAGTTGAATGATACTATCGAAAAATAAAGGTCTAATTCTATTCGATCTAGCTAATAAATGCTATAAACTTTGTCAACAACTTCATACCTTTTTGCTCACCTATTTCCATTTGTCTAAAGATTAGAGCGCTAGATCTTACGTATTCCAAAGAATTTTAAAATTGAATTTCTAACTAACACTGTCATAGTGAAGGCATGGCTTGATGGTCTAGGGGTATGATTCTCGCTTAGGGTGCGAGAGGTCCCGGGTTCAAATCCCGATCAAGCCCACTTATTTTTCCCGTTTAACAAAATTGTTTAGTGTATTTGAGATTGCCAAATTACAGTTCTTTGTAAAGGTATAGGTAAATTGTTAGCCACTGTAATTATTTATAATGTTACGTCAGTTGACTGGAATTTCATATATTTTCTTGGGTTATTAATCTTCAAAATTGTTCGCATACATCAAATATGACGAATTCTTTGTCTTTAACACTGTATCCAGTACGCGAATTACGACGCTACGGTATACTGAGTCTGACGTTGAATAGACCACGCAAACCGTAGGCAGTTCATGAATTGTATTTCAAGCCAATGAATTGATGAAGCAGGCTCTATGCGTCAGTGAATGGGTCCAAGAAATTAGTGGTATGTTCGTTAAATTTCATGACCGTAAGACCGTATATACCGAATAAGCCACACGAACTACATAACTGTATACCCTTCGCTTCAGGTCAACGTCTTATCGCTGTAAATAGCTGCTAATAATACTGGAATAGAAGTTCTAATTTTAAATTGAATATATTTGAAAAATTGTATACGAGATATTACATTATAGGGGCAATATGGTGCTAACTAGCATTGAACTGCATTTAGCAAAACGGTTAACACTTAAAATATCTGAGTGATAAACAATCTGCAGATACAGGTGTAATCTATGTTCTGGGCCGATACCAATTTTCTAACCAGAAAATGTTTTTTGCATTACTTTGTGAGCAAGTTTATAGATAAAAATGCTGTCAACCAACACATTTTTCAGGTTAACATGTTTATCTTCTTTCGAAAGGAATCACACACAACGAAAATGCAAGTTTTTCAAAACTGTTAACTGAATAACAATACATTCAGCTTTTTTAGTTGTGCATAAATTTCACACTTAAATTTAATTGAAGGTCTCTGTGTTCGAAGTTTGTCTTTTTATCTTACTTATTGCGTTTAAAATTCCCCTATGAGACGTCTATGTTCATTTATTTGAATCCTTCATCGGAAGTTCGAAAGTAATCCTCTCTCAGTCAAATTCCTTGTACCCAGCAAGTTTTCAAACGATTATATTCCACTACAGTCTTTTCCATGCAATACGAGCTCCTACCTATAGCACTCCTAAACTATTCAAGAAATATACCTTTAAATACAAGTTGTCTGATCGGGCTTAGCGTTGATGCAAAAAAATCAGAACTTTTTGTCGAAAGTAAATTTCATGATTCATAAATGTTGTCATTGCAAGACCCATTATATTTTAAACACTAATTTTTTATTTACACAGTTACCAGGATACTCCAGGAAGAGAGACAGATTCGCCAACAAAAATGTTAAGTTACACGGACCAAAGAAATAGTATTGAATTGGTTCACTTACAACCCGGTAAGACTTTTTGATCCGAAACTCTTCAAACTTAATATTTGGTGAAAAATTGAGCAGATCATTGCGTGACGAATAGTTATAAACCAATATCATAAACACAGCAAGAGTCTCGAGCTGGAGACTGGAATACACTAACAGAAGTTTGCTTTACTGATGCGCTAAAGCTAAATTTCATTGTTAAAGCACGATGTTACACCGTAAAATCGAAAAGATATAGACTCTGCAAAGCTTACACCTGCATTTTTCAGATATTATAGTTCTGCTCACCAAAAACCAAAACACCGATTTTTAAATTTCACGGTCACTAAGAATACAATTTTTGCTGGAAGTTGTATGTAATGAATATCAAAACCAAACCATGACAAATAATGTCCGCACACGTATAATATTCTGTGATGTCAGGAAGAGTTTCGATAATAAATTAGATACCTGAAACACAGCATGTGTGAAATCTGGCGTCATAATTTTGAGTCAATTACTTGTGTTGTTGTTTTCATCAGCAGTCTGCCACAACGGTAGAATTGTGTAAGCAACCACAGTCACGAATTGAATAAAACAAAATGTACTTTTTAGTTACATAGTACACCAAAAGTTTTCATTAGCTCGTTGTTTTTCGAGAGAACCAAATTCTGAAATTACATTGTGAGATAATTCATTTAGTTCCAATGTGTTCTTAGGCTCAGCATTTCAAACATACCTCAGCTAAGAACAATGTTAAATTTTGCCTTGGCTGTCTTTCAGCAGAGTAGGAAATGTCAAGAACATAACAATGAATGTTTGCTTGGACGGAACTCATGACAGTGCCATGGAGGCCACCGCAGCGATGCCAAGTGAGGTTAAATTAAGAAATGAACGCACATTTCTACTAAGCAGCCGCATAAAGAGTGCAATTAACGCTGCTACAAGTCTTCTCTAAAGCATAAATGATTTTTGATTAGCTAGTTTCTTCGATTTATGTAACAATACTCTCATCTTTAATTTTTATTTTCCAAAGTTGAGAGCAGCACTTTTACAACAAATGTTTTCCAAGAAATAAGTATTTTACTTAGCTACGATCATTTCGTCATCGGGAATGCAGTGGGAAATGTGATATTTACGTCACACTTAACATTCAAAATTACACGAAAACTTTGCAAGAACGAAGAAGACAGCATATACTCATTTTTCCCTTTAAACTTATCCTGTCCATTATCTCTGGTTTAGCATAATCAACCTATTTCAATTTATTGGTTTTAGGTGGCGTATCCCAACAAGAAATGTAGTCCTTACAGCCCAGAGTTTTAAAGACCAAGTTCATCATTTTCGGATCCCAAGCGAGTGCGTCTTTCGAATTTCTCTCACGCGACGCGGCCAATGGAATGCAATATCAAATTTCAGATGGAGGAGGCATTGCACTCAAAAATCAGCTCAAAGGTACCAGCCAAGATGGACGAATTTAGCTTTAAGGCGCCGCAGAGGGCTCTCAAGTCCTAGTGTTCACCCGCCGTGTTTACAACTTCATAGCATTTAATTCAGTGTTAGAACAAACCAATTGAAGAGACCCTGCCAAGATTAGATCAAACGTATTGTTGCTGACGAGGCACCAGGCGGTACCTGGAGGTGGTCCGCCTGCCTAGCCCTGCACGCTGGACACATATGGCACCTTCATGTTCAACCCTAATAAGAACTGAAGTCTGTGATAAAATATGTCTTGTACCAGCTTTTCATACGAATAAATACCTAAAAGGTGTGATCTGGCAATGCTCGAATACCTGTTTCTTAATAAATGATATCAACTTCTAAATTTTACTTCAAAAAGTCAAATTGGACAAGCACTAGTCATTGAACTTAACACGTTTGTTGCGATGCGACCCACCGGTGGGTCACTCAGGTTAGGTTCTGTAATTTTTTCAAAGCTTTCTAGTAACTGTATGTACAAAGTAAAGATTTGCACCAGCTAGGCAATCGCAACAAACGTGTTAACACGTTGACTTCGAAGTGGTACGTATGTGGGCCACTTAGGTTAGGTTTTGTAAATTTTATAGTGCCTTCTAGTAATAATATGTACAAAGTGAAGATTTACACCGGCCAGGCAATCGGAGGCAACATGTTAAAGACTAATGTAGCCTGATTTGCGTATTCCAAACTACGATTTTCATGGTCTGGCGAGTACATACCAGGTTTTCGAGGTGTTCTGGGCATCAAACTATAAGTTTAGTTCGTCTGCTAAGTACTAGTCGACATATTTACTTAGTACGTTGGATCAACAAAAACTCCAGTAGACGGAGGTCCAAAATCGAGCATTAAAAATTTTGGTGAATTTATGAATTTAAGAGAAATATATGAGAATTTACTAAGTAAGCACAAGACAGAGGGGTAATACCTTCAAATGGAGTTTATAAGCTTTTGGGTTCTGTAGTTCACAGTTCAAGCTTACTGTAGTAACTTGAATGTGCACTAAACTTATACATGCGAGAGGCTTTGAAAACCTGCGTCAAAATTACACCTCAATCTTTGTGACTACTTTAGGCAACGGAAGAAATATTTGCACTGTGATGTAACGGACGACTGTTAAACGCACTCGCTGCTAGAAAATTCAGGTCTTCATTAATTTACAAGTCATAAAGTACTTGGTAATAATTAGCATGTGCAGTTAACGTTATTCATTTGTGAAAATCAGTGTCCGCCACATGTATGCTGTGAAAGTCACGCCTAAGGTGTGATGGACACAATCTAAGGACACAATTTATGTATATCTACACTATGTACAAAAACATACGTTCTTTTCAAATCGAAATAAGATCAATTTCATTTTCATGATTTGAAGGTAGAAATACCATCAAGAATTAATTCGTTCAATTTAAAAACAAATAACGGGAAGCTCCAATTGAGGATAGTCGATTCGAAGTCATACGACTTTAATCCGAAATTTTATCTGCAAGATAATTTCAGTACGAGCAAGCGAAACATTTAAAAAAATTAAAGTACGTTAACTGACATCTTTCCTTCTCAGCGTTCTTACCTCAAAAAGCAGCTCCATTCTCCTCAAACGATGAGTATCTCACGTCAAATCCTTGGTACAGCTGATGAAAAACTAATCTCTAATGAATATCGATAAAAAGCTGAAATGAAGCCCCAGCCTCCAAGTAGGAAGGAAAAGACTACGTTCTCCAGCTCAGCGAGTTACCAGGACTGGAACCTTGTCCGATTTCAAGACATCAGCGAACTTCCTTCTTCTAGCGCTCTTTACAGTCATCCTAGCGGTCTCTAATTACTGACCTTCCTGTGATCACAGGGTCAACAATCAGGCACGCAAATTTGTATAGTTTCGCTAGTAAAAGTTGTATCTGAAAATTTATCATGTGCGCGGTAGATCGATCTCGACTAGAATGAAATTTTAACTACTGATCATGACTTTCACTTTATTTCAAAGCAGGAAATTATTTCTACCTTAAGATGAAAGGATAGAAGCACACAGAACTCCAAAGTCTTTGGTATTGGTTCAAATCTATATTTTCACTATCCTCCGTATAATAAATGAACCCAGTCGCTGTGATAAAAAATATTGATGTGAAACCACTCAAGAGCGGAGACCTCATGATTGAAGCGGTGAGCAAGCCAACGTAGACCGTACGAACTGATCCCGTCTTCACGTTACATAGGCGTGTTTTTTTAGCAATGGCGTAGCTCTAACAGATATTTTGTCAAAGAGATTTGCTAAGGATCTTCGTAAGTTTGGCAACAATTGTAGGTATGTACGAAAGTTAACTTTTGAGTAATATCTCATTTCCCGTATAGAGCTTCCTTTAACACGTTGAGTGCGATACGACCCGCCGGTGGGTCGCTCAGGTTAGGTTCTATAATTTTTTCAAGGCTTTCTAGTGACTGTGTGTACAAAGTAAAGATTTGCACCGGCTAGGTAATCGCAGGCAACGTGTTAAAATACAGCTTCCTCTTAAATACAGCGACCACTACAGTAAACTCAATCAAGACTTCGTTCCAGCGGCACACAAAATATGAAGTTAAGAATCTGGGTTGCCGCAGCCAGTAAAAATTACAGTAGAGGAAAGAAAGCGTAAAGTGAAAACAAGAAACTGAGATGAAGATATACATGCAAATGGTTGATTTACAGCCCAGGGGCAGCCAAAGAATGAAGAAAAGGCCTAAATTCACTTAGTTTGTAAATTAAACCTACAACTCACTCCCTCGTCAAAGCACGTCAATAAAATTGTGGGTAGAGCAATATCTTAGCTGTTGTACTCACTAATATGCAGTAAAATAATATTGTTTTCCCTGCTGGCTGAGCGGGTAATGTTCTTCTTCTTCTTTGTCGTGTTTATTTGGGGCTTCGAAAACTAGTCCATGTAGCCCCAGGTCTGAACGTAGGTTAATTTTTTCTTTGGTTTACAATGTCTTCTTTGTTCCGACAGAGCAGGTAATATTGACTCGGCAATCGACCCGCATGAATACTGGGTTAAATTTCTTATGCTGATATGATTGCTACACGAAAGCGTAGATGCAGTAGCGAGTAGGTCTTACGCATTTACGTTAATGTTTAAGCATATCCGAAAATAACATACTCGTTTGAAGCCCTTTTTTCTGTAAAGAGAAAAAAAGGCCAGAGTAATATGGTATGAAGTTGAAGACTACTTTCTCAGATGGAATCTTGAAAATTGCACTATCCGTAAATCTTAGCAAATCTCAGGTTCTATCCGACTCGAACGCCACTAAACGCGTGGTATCGATCGCAAATGCCGAGTTTACAGAATTGTCATTCTTTATCCTAGGGACTAAAGTTCCTTCTTGAAAACAAAGAAAGAAGATTAAAGCCAGGTAGACTACCGTATAATGATACACTTGCCATGGGCTGTCTGTTGCAGCTGATAGACCAGCTACAACGGGACCGAAGCTACTCACGACTAATACTGAACTTACTAGTCTTACCAAATCGTTCCACCAAAGACAATACACTTGCCGATATAAGATTAAAATCTTCATCACATATTTCAACCCGATAGAAGGTAAAAGAATTGGTCCGTGAAATAATAAAGCATATGTATTTCATACATGTACCATGATACAAAGCCACATGTTAATAAAACATCCCCATTTGGTAGAAAAACCATCCCCTCACGTGTCCGAAGCACACGTACAATAAACGATACAGAATTTAAGCAAACATAAAATTGTGTTCCGACCCTGGCAGGCCGGCCTAGCAGTTGCTTTGGGTATCTTAACAAGTTTGTTGCGATGCGACCCACCGGTGGGTCACTTAGGTTAGGTTCTGTAATTTTTTCAGATCCTTCTAGTGACTATGCGTACAAAGTGAAGTTTTACACCAATCAGGCAATCGCAACAAACGTGTTAAGAGACACCAGAAACAGAATAGTGAACTACATTAAAACGCTTGCCGAGTAAACTTGTTATTGTGTCCACCTAACCATCGCTCGCGGGGTGGAGGTCGACAGATGTAAAAATAAAATCTTTGGCTTGCCATAGCACAACCTAACCAATTATGAGAGTATTTATTAGTCTGAGGTGTGTGCCAAGAGACACATGCAAATAATGCAAAACTTGATAGGTGGACTTACCAAGACATAATATCAGCATACTCCTCTCTTCAGTGAAGCGCAGATTTTTGAGAAGTGGTGGGTGCTTTAACACGTTGACTCCGAAGTGGTACGTATGTGTACCACTTAGGTTAGGTTCTGTAATTTTTTCAGATCCTTCTAATGGCTATGCGTAGAAAGTGAAGTTTTACATCAATCAGGCAATCGGAGGCAACGTGTTAAGTGGAACTAAGTTTATACTGAAAACAGTACATTTATACCAACACGATTTGCCTGCGTAGAACAACCGCCAAGAATCGAGAACAAAACGTGTGACCTCGCCCATTAAAATAGAAAAAACTCAAACTGAATCCCGATATCAGAATAAGTTTAACATGTACATTTACTATTGAAAGATTGAAAATGACTCACACATGGTACAAAAATGCTGCGCTCAATTGAAAAGGCCGGTAAGTGTTTCTCACCTAGTGTACAGGAAGGCAGTAAAACCAGGCACTGTTGAGGAATCAAAAACTTGACGACCATCAAGAATTGAATTTTATTCATTCCTGCGTAGGCGTTCAAGCATGCTATTCTTGTGCACGGCAATAACTCTACAGGACAGCTGAAGATATTTTCAGAATTTCGGCTAAAAACCTTCAGTTGCACGGACGCGCAGAAGTTTGATCCAGGTCATTTTATACTGTATGTTCAACACTTCGGACCAGCATGTTTACTGCGTTGCATCAAGGGAAATTCAAATAAAGTTTCAGAAGTAGAAAAAGTCCTACACTTTAGGCCAATAGCATCAGAACTCTCAAAGAACTTAGTCAGCTACGTGAGCGCAGTTATGAATGAGAGCGCTCATATACAAACAGCGTTGATATTGTGAAGGAGGAACGGAGAAAGCATCGCGTCTTGTTATCATTATTGACTAAATAAGGAGTAACCATTGCATTCGCTGTAAAAGTAACTTGAGTGTCGGAAACGGATCGAGAAACAAAAACCAGAAATGTAAGGGTTTGGTAGGCTCAAAAGTAAAAGAGTACCAGTTCCCAGTAACGAGGATTACTGATTCTGCTTTGAGCAACTCGGATTGCCCCTGAGAAGCGCTCACTCCCCCAGGAGCAATTACGAGGCTAGGTACTATCCATCACTTACTCCCTCGCTCGAAACGAGCCCAGAAACCATACGTAATCCGAACAGCAGAAGTCTCCAAGACACGCTAGAGAAATTATTCATTCACACCACCATAGTGAGATGAGACTCGATCAAACAATGAGAAAAACAGTAAACAATAGTTACTCATTAGAACTCATAGCTTTTGTTGGCAGTATAAGTCGTCTGGGGCATCATGTAGCATCATGAAAAATAAAAAATGAAATCATTCGAATGAAAATGTACGTGATAGAAAGTATACGGGCAAGTCAGCAAGACATATTTACACGCACGCAAAGTCATTCATGCGCATAAGTCAAAACACTTTTAATAGAAATATTCATAAAATAATCAGACAGATACGGGTATAATAATGCGTTTACAATGATTTTTAACACTACATGTTCAGTAACCGAGATGCTGACGATGCAAATTACCACATAATCATCACTGGTTACTCGTTATTGCCTTTCTTCATGCACCAAAGGTGTACCAAGAGCTTGGTTACAGTGCACTTTTATATTTTCACTTTCTATAGAAATAGCTCCTCTCACACTACTAAACCTTGGAACCTACGTTATAGCAATAGCGAATAATAGTAAAGCGTGCATTACGTTGCGACGTACATATGAAGTACAATGATTTGCCATTTTACAATCACAGTGCATTAAATCATAAAACTAACTCAAGATCGAGCAAGTTCTGTAGTTCTGATATTTGACGACTAACGCAGGAAAAAAACATCATCTCAAGTATTAAATGAAACATACAAAAATTCGGAACGTACCTATAAATACACAAATATGAATAAACTAATAAAACTATGTACTTAAGATCCCAATTGTCGAAAAATGTTTTTATACGATAAAACCTTGATAATGGTAATCCGATCCGCGAACTGAATTGCTTACTACTAATTAGACTTCGGTAGGCTAACTCGCACCTCACAAATATATGCAAAAACGATGGCGACATGCTGTTATCGTTTCTTCTTTCTCTCCATTCATTAAAAGAAATTAAATAGAAGTAAATTTGTAAAGTTTTCTGTACTTGGTGAAGCTAGTAAAACAACATTTACTTCCTTAAATAGGAAGTTGCCCAAAACCATTTTTCTCGTGTTAGAAGTGTATAAACTCGCACTTGAAAATAAAAAATAAAAAATGCTAAAACAAAAAAACACCTGCACATGCATTCTTAATTAGTAAAAGAATGGCCAGTTTCAGAATGAGATGATATCTTCGTGAAATTTAGTTTAAAACTTTAGTTGGAATAAGGTAATTTTTACCACTTAGAGCAGTAACTTGTACAAAAGTAGGATCTTGCAAAGCGAGGAGTTACAGTCTCCTCGCCCCGACCTCTGTCCACAAGTCCTTCGTCAGGGACAAAACATGGTCAGATGTGCGAAAACGTGTCTAAAAATGGCAAACAAAAAAATTATTCCGCTCTCTATATAAGCTCTGCACTTTGAACAAAACAAAATATACGAGCACAGGACACTACCGGACGTCCCTCGCGCAATTGGTCGGTAAGCTCACAAGAGGAAAAGCGTGGAAATGAGAATTACGGTAAGCCATAATACAACCAGATGAGCTTGGCACTGATCGAGCGAGAGTTGTTACCATCATGAGTTAACTCTTCAAGTGGCAGCAAGGAAACTTTTTTCAGCATATTGTGACACCAAATACAAGATACATGTTTATATATTTAGCATATATAGCAAGCCTTAAGAACAGGGCAAGAAAGTGGTCCGACGTATCAACCAGGTTGCCTTGTAATTGTAACTTGACACAACGAGAACAAACATCAAGTCCAAAAAGTACTACGGAAATGACTGACACAGTAATGCTCTTCCGTGAAATGATGATGAAGCCACATGCCTGAAGTCAACAGCGCATTGCTCGTGGCACTCGAAAAAAAGCCACACACATTCAGGCGCTGGCCAGCGTCGGTGAACCTGAGCAACAGGTACGTCATACTCGGCAGATCTACGTGAGCACTCGTCACCCAATTATACCAAGACCACATGGAGACGTGGCATTGATCTTCTGGTAGAACAAAAACGTAAAAATCCTGAATGTCATAAGCACCTTCCATGAAATGACAGAACGTTGTCAAGGAATTGCGACCAAGATGCGATTATTCTTAAGTCCTGATTTTAAGTAACGCTAATAAAGTTAGAATTTACAAAATTCAATCCATTAACATAGCCTTAGCTATACAGTATACCTTCAACAACAATGTAACTACAAAATAATGCAGAGAAACGACTGCACTGAATTAGTTGTTTCACTCCACGACTTAAAAACGACATATCAACACTCGTACAAGCAAGTTATCAACATGCTATAAACTATGAACAAGAAATTTTATACAACACTCACTAATAAAAACATTAAGGCCGCTTTGAAAGCTCAACGAGGAATGCCTAAAATGGAATTTACCCTATACTAGCGTAAGAGGTATTATACAGCAATGCTTTCTTGCTAGCAAATAGCCCAAGGCTTTTTGAAGAAGTAAAATAATGGTAGAGTTTTCACGTCGAATTTCTGGTGAGTTTTGACGAAGAGTGACACCATATACAAATCGTGATGGCATCCTCGTAATTGAGAGAATGGACTAAAACTGATGTCAATTGATACGAGCAAACTGTGATACCGCCCTATATGACAAATGATTTAGTAAGCTCAAAACTGGCAGTTACTAACACAAGCTGTTATATCAAATTAACCGAACAGATGTGAGCCAGAATGCAGCAACACAGACATAAGCAGAAACGAGCCGCTATAGAGACATTACCGACAAACTTGTTTCATATTCATGGCTTAGATGATGTAACTAATCGCGATAGCATTTATGGCTCCATTTAGAGACTTCTAGATCACGTTTTTGATGCTCTAATTTAGATTGTAAGAAAAAATATTTTGAGCTAAACACTTAGTACATAGAATATTTTGGTACAAATCGATACGTACACATTATTGTTCATCCCAGCGACCTGTGATGAAAAAATTCAAGCGTTATACTTGAATAAAACTACAAGAGAGCGATTTCACCACATAAATACAGCAAACACCACCACCGCTGCAGGCCGTTTTAGAGGACTGCAAATGTAATAATACTAGGCCTTACACGCTCAATTCGCACCTTACTTAAAATACAGCGTCGGAAGCTACATGCAACTCCCATGGTATACAAAATAATAAGAAAACTGCCTTAACTGTAAGATGTTCCTTGCGCGAGGCGTTGCCATCACCACAAGAGTAAGAAACCGAAGACCAAAACATGTCCGGAACCAGCGTTGTTGACCTTGTGCTCAGCAGCTGCGATCATTACTGAATAATAATTGTTTACAAGCTACTGATCTTGTCGATTTAAGGTTTTCCTCTTTTCCGCAACCAACACCAAAGCAATTGCGATGAGAAGCAACTAAAAAAAACACATAATAGAAGTCACAGGCGGATTTCTTTGCACCAGCAAAATCTTCAAGGCTTGCACAAAATTGAGAAATAGAATTTAACAGGAACACAGTACTGCGGTGCGTACAGAGTGTATTTCAACGTATTTTATTGACCCGCTGGCTCAAATTAGACCAAATATTCCCATAAAACCGATATGTTTTGAGTAGCAAAGCAAAATTTTTTGCCAGGAATTCCGCGGGGTTAAGTTACTTATCTTCTCTGAAAACCAACACTTTCAGCAGCGAAATTAATTGTAGAATATTTTACTTGGACACTTAAAATAGATACACGCTCAGTTAAACATCAAGTTGTGTCTTTCAAACTGTCACACTAGATAGAAGTATTTGAATTACGATCAAAAGTTGATTCCTAGATCATATTTGAATTTCATACAACTTAGATATATTGAAAAAAATCCAATCTAAGTAATCGACTATTGTACGAGAAAGAAGGATGGTTAAAAATACACGAATATACAGCTCAAAAGACAAAAAAGCTTGGACATCAATTTACGAGCCGGTACTAAATGACAGAAAAAGAAGGAATACAGATTTCAAGCAACAAAGTTATACTAATTCTTGAGTTTCTTGTAGTATTTCCAGAGAGATGCCCGATGCTTTGAGGATATGCTCGTGTGGAGGTGAAAGCAGGTACGGCGACAGTGCGACCAATGAATACATTGCCACACACTCGATCAGCCAATCAGAAGCGACCACAGCGCGGTCGTATCGCTCGCTAAGATCTGCCAGCAGTAAAGGAAATATTACGTCAAAACACCAAACAGAAAATTGAGTACAAAATCATATAAAAAGAAGCTGGTGTAACACACACTAACATGAAATGCAGACAAAGTAAGACACTAAATAGCAAATTACGCTTATTCTAAACGACCACATGGTTATCTGTCATGCAGGACATTTCTTCTAATTTCATTCAATAGTTTCGTTAAAGGGATGCTATAAATACATTAAAATGAAGGGAGACGTCAAAGACAGGAACTAAGAGAGATGGCATTCGTAATAGGCAAGCAACTAACAGTTAATTATTCTGTAGACCAATGAAAATCTGCTTAAAAAATAAAATCTAACTAAACACAAACAGGAACAGAAATGACAGTTCGAAATGGAAGTCACCAATATCATACGACAACATGTACTTTCTCGTCGAATATTTTCAAAGGTTATCAAGTAGTCCTTTACTAGTGATATACCGATATCAGAAAAGAGGCCGATACAGATACTCAATTTTTTCAGGTACAGATACCGATACTTTTATTTTATAATAAATGGTAATACACATTAATAAGAAGGAACAATTACGCCTTGTTAGGCAACTCGGGATTGCACTCCTGTACAACCATTAAACATGAAACACAATGATAATATATTCCGTTAAGATAATATACCGTATCTCTTAAGAATTAAGATAGATATCGTTGATAACTGTACATTCAATACTCAAATTCAAAAATTCTAAGGTCGTGGTGCAGAAACATAAAGCTTTCACTAGTATCAGGCGAGAGCCTGTTTCTTTTGAGGGTGTTTATATTCCTACCTACAGTGAAAATGCGCTCGCTCTCCAATGATGAGGGAGGGGCTGATAAATATTTACTTGCAAGCACTGATAGCAAGGGAAATCT
The DNA here is from genome assembly GCA_006783055.1 of Trinorchestia longiramus. Classification (NCBI taxonomy): domain Eukaryota; kingdom Metazoa; phylum Arthropoda; class Malacostraca; order Amphipoda; family Talitridae; genus Trinorchestia; species Trinorchestia longiramus. The sequence continues at coordinate 1,309,559 of VCRD01000003.1, read as the reverse complement.
AGGCTTATTTCCATGCCACCACATGAAAGGATTCGTTTCTTTAGGCATCATTTCCATGTTTTCATAGAGCCTCATTTCCTCTTTCGCAGATTGCAAAGTTGAATTATCTTTGCTTCTTGACGACTGTTTCTTGGTGTTTTTGTCGAGGTTCTTTGGCGTGATTCCTTTGCAGTTGAATGGGATGTTGATGAAATTTCAGTCATGAACTTATCAAAGTTTAACAAATTCAAATCCTCTTCTCCAGTAAGTCCAGTTGGTTCATTGGCTGAAAAGCCACCTTTGTCACTATCAGTGCTGTCGCCAGGGGTTGCTGATGAGGCGGCTTCCACTTCTGTGAATCTTTTTTTTGTCACACGAGTAAGCTCATCGGTTATGGTATTTAAGTTCATTCTAGAAGTAGTATCATCATCAGCATTTTTATACAATGAAAGCTTGTATCTTGAATCAAAATACGTAGCCAAGATAGCATTGAAATTTGCAAGATAATCCTTAAATCGTTCTTTCAACGAGTCCTTATGAGCAGCAAGAGTAGATCCAAGACCTGAGTACCTGCAGAAAGGAAAAAAGAACAATAGTGAGCTATTGGAAATGTGTTTAACAATTCAAGTTGATTTGAAATATAAAGGTAAATTTGAAAATATTCAAAATTTGAATACGTCTTAGTTTAACCCTTTCAGTCCTGACGGGACTTCTCAGGCATTCTTAAATAAGTACATTTTAAAATGCAGACCAACACGCGTGTCTGCGCAAACGCTGGTAGCGCAGTGCAAGCTACAGCTTGATCAGGACAATGCAGTGACCGTAAAACATCACAAAGCCTTTTTTTTAAATTTGATGTTAAATATATTGAAAAGGTTCTGATATTTGCATCACAGTACCGAGAGGGTAACTTAATAAGTACCACTGTTCTCACCTGGTACTGCCACACGTCTTCTCAATGAAGAGCTCCAAGAATTTTATTTGTGGAATGATTTCTGAAGCAGTTGAGGATCTTTCCCACAGGCGGACTGTTGTGTTGTGGAATACTTTTAACAAGCTTGTCAACTTTGGGATTAGATTCCATTTGTTTGCATGAAGTACTGGCATGTTTGCTGTATCTACGCAGTAGGTGGCAACTGCCTTCTTTTGCTCACACAAACGATCTAGCATGAAATAGGTGCTGTTCCACCTCGTAGACATGTCTTGGATGAGTTTATGCTCAGGCAGCTCATGCTGTTTTAGCAGGGTCAGGAGTTTTCCACAAGCCAGCGAAGAATGACTAAAATGCCCAACAATTTTCTCGCAATTTGTTATCGTATCTTTGACTATTCTTTGCTCAAATAAAACATCATGAATAACGAGTTGTAATGTGTGCAAGCAGCAAGCCAGGCCACTGTGACCAGCATCGACTATGCCTTTTGCCATATTGGCGCCATTATCACGAACAAGCACATGTACTTTATAGAATGGTAGATCAAAATCACAAATGACTATCTCAATTACCTCAGAAATTCCGCTTGATGTTTGAGAGCCAGCAAAAGGAGCAACTCACAAAACCAAAATTTTTCTTTCAAAGTTTTTGTTGATGCTGTGCGCTGTCAGACTCATCAATGAATGGTTGGCAATATTTGTCCAAATATCAGAGGTGAAACTGATGTTTTCAGAATCATCAATTATGTTCTTTACTCTATTACATACTTTGCTATAAATTTAAGGCAGAACTTTTTCCGAGAAGTACCTTCGGCTAGGAAGAACATAGTTAGGCTCAACCTTTTGCATCAAACGAGAGAAACCTATGTCCTCAACCACTGAAAGTGGTTGACAGTCACTTGCTACCATTTCTCCAATGGCTCTATGTATTGTTTGCGATTGATCACCATTGATGTTCAAAGGCTGCTGGTGAGCAATAGTTTCGCTGATGGTCATTTGAGTTTCTTTATTTTTAATATCTTCTGAACTGCATGCTTTTTTTGTTGCTTCTGTAAGAAATTGTCTAGTTGCCGCTTCTTATTAACTTTCTGTTCTTCTTCTTTCTTGAGATCCTCTTCTTTTGTTAAACAGTTGTATTTGTCAGCATGGCTGCTTTTCAAGTGTTTTCTCATGTTTGTTTTGTTGAAGAATTTACCTTATTTTCCCCCTCGTGAAAAAGATTTATTACTTTCAGTACATGTAGCTCTTGGCTCATTTGTTTCGTCGACAATAAAATGTTTCCATACTCCTGAGTTTGAACTTCTGTTGCTGGTTAAGGCCATGATCGTTCAGCACAAGTAAGATACACACACTTACGACCTCCACGGCTCAACCGCCTGTAGCGCATTGAACTTAACCAGGCTTCGTGAATCACGAGATACAAAGTCGTTTTCTCCTGTAATATCAAAGTCTCTTGAGGCATAAAATTCAAAATTAATTTACTCAAAAAATATATTTTGCAATATTTAATACGAAGTTACGAACTCTGTAAAATAAATAGTAGGCATTATTCATTTGGAAAATTTTAAATTAAGCAGCATCCTACTAGCATGCGTTGCGTGATCTCAGGCAGATATCGTGTTCTTGCTAGGGTTTGTGAATACGCGTACGCACACTCGAGCTCCTTTTCTCTGCGTAAATGAAATAGGTTGTGACAATAATTATTCATGTTCAATCATAATTCTTGCTATGTTTAACATTGAATCTAACTTTTATTATTATATCTGATGAGTGAATAAATTTACACAGTTAACGTTCGTTATGAAGGTTGTCTTCCGAAATTTTGCATTACCAGTCTCGTGAAATTAGTATAAAAGTATCGGCTAAGATCCTTCATTTTTTTGGACGCCGATACAGATGCTCGAGAAAAAGGCCGATACCGATACTATCGGTACATTTCTAGTCTTTAATAGACGAAACCTAAAATTCAATACAATTAGGATAGATCGGTCACCTTTGGCAAGATTCTTGGACTGGTCTTCCTCTTCTTCAGTGTGCACGATGATGAGCTGCAGCTGGTGCCTTTTGGTGCTCGCTTCACCTGCAGAAACCGGCGCCTTGTGTGTCTTCAAAAGTGCTGCATCTTCCACGACCTGCCCTCCACACAGCTGCACCAGCTCCTGCACTCGGAGCAACAATGTGTCAATAGGAGCCTTCTTATGCCACGTCCCCGCACAGGAGTTGAAACATCACATCGAAATATGAACAAAAACCATGGATAATCTAAGAATTCTGTCATATGAACGTATATGCATTACTCTTTCTGAATAATTATAAAAAAAAGGAAAATAAAACATCTCAGCATAAACACCCAAACCCAACGACGGTAAAAAGGAGTGAGTGCCAGAGACAGCACTCAGAGGGACATGAGAATTTCATTATATTTAGGTCGCACAGCTAATACTCCAAATCATGCAATTATCGCCTAACTGGAATAATAACACTACATGCACATAAAATAAATAGAAGCATAATGAAATACATATAAAAGCGTATTAGAATTTTTCTCACACATTTTCAGGTACCAAGAATTAGACCAAAATGATTCAAAAAGATGCATGTGGGAGGAGTGAATCCAAATTACGCATCAGATGAGGTTAACACTTTCGCTGCCGTTTGATGCACACGTGCGTCAAGTGGTCTCTTGTGTACTTTAAATTTCAAGCGGCAGCGAACGTATTGAAGTCAGGGTGTTAGGATTATTTGTGGTATCAGAAGCCAGAACAATGGACTCGTACATGGAGCTGCTGGCGAGACACGTCCCTGAACGGCGGGGCGCAGTAAAAGACACAGCCTCTAAAGAGCTGACCACGTAGACGACGCCCTCGCTCTGGTCCAGGGTATCCCGTCGAGTCCAGGGCTTCAAAGTTACTCTGTTGAAAAAGATATTTCATTATGAATAATGTATCTAGAATCAAGATTCCCATAAGACAGTGGTGACCTCCCACAAAATTCATTCAAAACCTGCCCTAACTGATCAAAAGCGTTTTTTTTGCGCTGTGCAACTACCCTATCCAGGTGCATCCTTTCATCGCAACTTTATTTCTTCCCTTTTATGGTAGTCTCCCGCAATTTAAAAGCCATATTGACAGCCTCTTGTCACATCAGACCTCTACCAGCATAGCTTAACTGTCATTCTACACGTTGAACAACTAGTCTAAATTGAGTCGATTTCCTACTTACAACCTCGTCTTCCAATACAATTTATACTTTCATAGCTTATTGTTTGTTCTTTCTCCTCGGTTACAACTTTTTAACTCTTAACATCCTTCTATAATACTTTTCCTGTTCTTCTCAACGCCTCCTCAAATTATTACTGACCCAACTCTTCACTTCGAACAACCAAATTTTTTCGCAGTATTACAATTTGAAACGAATTTAAGCATCAACATTATTTTTTAAACTCCTATTGAAACAGCTAACTCTCCCTATTACTTCAACAATCACTTTGTCTGAATTTGCTGATCATTTCCACTTATTATCAACAAGGAATAACATGCACTTTACGGTGCGAAACATCGCCCCAAACTGCTCATATCCAAGACTCAGTTTTGCTACATCTCATGCATGGTTCTCTTCTCTCACCCAAATGGTGTACGAGGAACAAGTTTTCGCAGCTTGAAATAAGGGATACATAATACATGTTTTTCACGATATTTACAGCTGAATGGCAGCCAAAAAATACTGGGTGAATGAGAAGTTATGTATCACGAAGGAAGTTTTGATTTTCCACTTGCTATGAAGTACTAAATGAATGTGACCAGGTCCTCCTTGTTACAGAGTAATAATTTAGTCAAGATCCCTTGCGTTTTTCTACCAGCTCAAAAACCTGGATAGTTAGTTTTTGAAGGTAAGCTGAATGTGTTACTTGAAAATGGGTTTACAAAGCGACCAGCAGAGCAATGGTTAATATGTAAACAGAGTAAACACACAATGTTTATTAAAGCTATAAGCAAGAAAAAGTCTTTGGATACCGATTGTGTTTTCGAAAGCAGTTTGACTACGGCAGAGGAAAGGAAAATAGAACGGAGTGGTGAAGTGATAAACACAATGAGTGGGATTTGCGCAATAGAGTGGACTTACTTCATTGAGTAGTCGCCCCTCTTGCAGACACCTTCTGGCCCACTCAAAGCCGATGACCCAGCACCCTGAAGCCACTCCAAACAGGTACTTGAGCGTACGCTCCGTGGTTCTGTCTTCTCCACACCTGCTCAAAACATTACAAGTAAGTCTACTCTTCTCTGCTCCAGGTTTACTCACCTTACAGTTTGAGTAAAAATGCACACGCGTGTAAGGTAGAATTTATGTCTCACAACACTAAAAACTATCAAAAATTAAAGGTAAGAGTAACATGAAGTGCAGAGCAAAAACCTGCAGAACAAAGAAAATTATAAACCATTCACCAACATGAGAATATAATTTTGCAGAAAACTTTGAAAGAAAATTTGAACGAAATAATGAAACAATTACTACCTACCTGCAATAAAAATAACCAAGTAATTCTATTTGAGTAACACTAAGCATCAACTTGAATGAATTAGTACTACGTTGACTATGTGGCCAAGCATCGCCTGCTTGAAAACCCATGCCTGAACACGCTCATATACTAAATGTACAAATAATTCCATTTTATTTCATTTCGTGTTTTGCTGTTTTGTTACATTTTGATTCTTTCTCTATTTGGCTTTATTAATCCTACACACGTGTCAGACAATCTTGCCGTACCCTGTATTTTGACCACCTGTTTCGCATGCTGTCGTTGTGGTTCCATCACCATTGCAATCGCAAGCTGTCAAGTCCAAACTTAGGCTATTCTACACTAATCAACATACAAGCCTTCCTTAAAGTGTAATATATTTTCTACAGAATTTTGTAAGCGCCAATCCATACGCTCCCGCTATAGTGACCTTGATGAATATACCCACGAATTTGTGTTCCTGTGATATTTAAAATTTGATTCACTAATGTTCCTTACTATAAGCTTGGATACACAATGCACGAGCCCACAAGACTATACCTCCGATTATTTTCATCAGATATTTATCGATTAACAGGTCTGTGCTGCTATCTTCGATACTGATCAAAGTTTCTGAAGTAAAAAATTAAACTAGACTAGAAAAAAAACGTATTAACAAGCTTACACGGCCAATTTGTAACAAAATAAAAGCTTACTTGACAATGACGTGGGTGACACTCGGCGCCCAGGATTTGAGCAGCTCCCCTACAGGCGTGTCAGCATCAGGACACGCGTCTGGGGACCGGTACAAGGCCTTGACCAGCTTGTAGACGGAGACCATCTCCACACCCGACAGCCCCGTACACACCAGAACTGAACGCTTCTCAACGCTGGCGGAATATTAAACGTGATAGAATGCGCTAATTTTGTGGATGACCGATACCTAAAGTAGAAGGGTGATTTCATATACGTTTACACACATCAGATATTATATAAACGTAGAAATAGGTGGTACTTACTTTCTTCAGTATTTCAATTATTTATGAATATATACAGTACATATTGTTCAGAATCACAGTATAAACTTTTCTTCACACATACGATGTATTTACACTATCTAAAATTTGTCACTGGAAGTATTTTTCAATGTTACCAAAAGAGACACATGGCTACTACTTTTCATCCTATCTTTATCCCACTGTACCAGTAAAAATATTCCAATATATACTCTAAAAATATAGGCAAAACAATACGAAAAGGTTTTGCTTGAATTTTGTCAGGTTAGATAGTCCTCGTCGTAACAAAAAATACTGAATACGAAAGTTAAACAGTCCACAGTGAAAACATCAAGTAAAATAAATGATATACTAATATAACGTATTAGAAACCATCAAAAACCTGTTTCAGTGTTCAAACAACAATAACCAACCAAGCTAAATACCCAAACACTAACTATTTAGCGTACATTGTACCCTCGTTGAAGTGAGCTCATGAATTTACGTCTTCTATCATACACGTTATAATCCTATTAGCTGATTAATGGTGACCTGTACGTGCAGTATAATGCTACGTGTAATATATGAAGTCAAATTAGAAAATTCAGAATACGTAATACACTAAAATAGTTAGTAGCAATTAATTAATTTAATGAGAGTAGCTCACGAAAATTTAAATTATCCAAATGTTACTCTCGAAACTCCGCTGTACCACGTCCTGCAACCAGATATCCAAACAATGTTTTCCTCTGTAATTTGTGGGAGCAATAAAGACTTGATGCTCAGGAAATTGACTCTTGCCCAGACATGCCAGTGAAATGGTATTCTCAAGTTTCATGTCGTCACTACATTTCCTGAGAGTTAGAAATTCTCTCGAAAATACTAATTGCCATTTGAAATACAAGGTGATCTTCTGTGAAAGTCAATGTTTTAACTATAATTCATAAGTGTTCAATTCAACAAACATCATCCATTACTGCTTTGCAGTGATAAAGGAACAACATACCTCTCGAGCGTACTGCCACTTTTGGATTCATTTCTCTTAATAACAGAGCAAGTTGAAATTTTCTTTGCAGCTTCTTCACTGTCAGGCACAAAGTCGGAGTTGAGATCAGGAAGACTCGAGAATAGATCTTGGTCATCTGCCTCACGTCTAGCATTTGTAGAAGGCACATGAGAAGTGATAGTTTCTGCTTTGTTACAGGCACGACTGACTTCCACTTTTCGGTCAGCTTGGCCGGCGAGTTTGCTGACAGTAGCTCTTGTAGTTCTGATCAGCGACAAGCCTGAGGCACTAGTCAGCTCAGATGCACAGGGTTGAGTGGTAGATCGCAAACTTGAAGGCTTCACTATATTAGTTTTAGCACCAACATTAATCTCACCAGCAGTTAAATGTGGCGTTGATTTTTTAATATTAGCAGCAATCCCGTCGTGATCGAAGACGTTTTCATCACCAGAATCCTTATTTTCATCAAGATCATCTCCTGGGATTCGAATAGGCTTCTCAGAAGCGACTTCATGACTTTTATCAGATCTTTCTTGAGCATGTTTGCCATCAGCGATGAGTGTGATGCCTTCTTCAGCATGTGACGGTCCATGTTTCAGAGTGGAGAGCCGCTCCTTCAGCGCCACCCATTTTGCTTGTAGCATCTCCACTTCATTCTATTGAAAAAATGAGCTCATGACTAGTAAATATATTTCTTTCCTATGAGCACTAATATAGCTACAAACACCAAGTTACTAACATAACTAAAATTTAGGCCAACTAATCGACATCAGTATTTTCACAGTCTCCTTCTTTCTAGCAAATGACCATGAACAAAATATTTTATACTACAGTGCAAGTCTTTTAAACCGGCACCCATGGGACCTAGCCGGTTAATAAAAAATTCCGTTATTTCAGGCGATCCCTTAAAACCTTATTTAACCCTATTATATCACCCAAGTTACCACAAACAATTCATAGACACGCTAGACATAAAAGGAAAACAATATCAATTGTAAGTGCCGTTTAAAAGTAATTTACTGTACTAGCACTTAGGCTAGCATTTATTACTACCCTACAACCCTAAATGGGGGATTTGGAAAGAGCAGCCACATATCATCTAGTAGCTGTACTTCAATAACAATAAAGTACACGTATCGGAGAAATGAGAAAAAATTCAACTCCTCAGTCCAAAAAACTTAGCAATCATACGAAACAGGCTCATTTTCTTACTAAAAAATTTGAGGTGACAAGTTTTAATAATGAACGCATATATAAGATAAATTTGTAAAAAATTACAAACATATAAAACCTCCAAGTTTTGTACAAGCAAATTACAAAATCTTCATTCTCTTCTATATAATAAAACCATGTAACAGACGCACAAGCTTATGACGCTCGAAGTGAATTATTTTTTCATACACGAATAATTACTGTGATACATTCACCAATATGACCAGGGTAGTAGATACATAAAAGAATATTACGTGTGAAAGAAGAAGCTACCGATTTCTCTCGCTCCCAACGTCCAGCTGATGACTGAAAAACAGCATTACCTCCCTCGTGTGTCTTAAGATTTTGCAGACACCTTAGTGAAGCAGCATCGCAGCCAAGCTCAATAAAACCATCACACACTGATGTAACATCACAACCAGTACACGTGGTAACTTTACTACAATGCCACTATTCGGTAAATACTAAAATCTAAACATAAATATTTAGCACGAGGAAATAGAAACCAGTTAAAGAAATTATACCGACCTGCACTTTGTTCCGGTGCTGTGTAGAAATTACTTCACTTTGAGTAGACAATATAGAGAGATGACTAATATCTTCAGTAGTTTCGTCTCCTGTAATGAGAGAAATGGGTCCGGATATACATCTTTCTTAACGTAGTACCACAACTCCATTGCTTTACTGACTTGGTTACAGATCCACCAGATATTACAGCAAGTGATAAGAATTCCGAAAAATGGCTGCGGATTTCAGGAGGACGCTAAGGCGATATTATAAGCACGAACAGATAAAAATAAAACATTTATATGTAACAAATTTCTACAGGAAATTTTTTTAGAAAGTGTTAACACTATTTGATTTAACTATTTCGTAGAGTACGAAGAATGGTTGATAAATTATAGGTAAACATTCATTTTTTTCCTAGCAAATTACAAAATAAATATAAATTAGAATAGTAACATGTTCCCCTAAAAGGCTAAGATATGTATGAATAAAGTGTAGCAGTGACATCTAAATTAACATCTATAAATTACCCCCTAATTTGTGTAAAAGATCGTCGTTACAGCTAACCTTTATCTAGAAGTTCAACTCCAGGGGATACTGTAGAAGTACTAGAGCGACCATCTT
>VCRD01000003.1:1257075-1299630 GCA_006783055.1 Trinorchestia longiramus | reverse complement strand
TCTACACGAGAATCTTTTGTGCAATCCGTATTTTTGAGTGCCGTATCCAGAACTTCTTCACTGGGGTAACCAAAATATTTTAGAACTCCATCGTCATATTTTTCCAGCCTAAGTTCTTCAGAATTTTTCTCATAAGTGTCCATGTTATCACTAGCTTCGTTGTGTCCACTCACACCAAACACAACGGTTGTAAGTTTATTCTTGCCTAACGCGGGTTTTTTCCCTGGAGGCTCATCATCACAGCTCGAGTCCGAATCATCTACAGACCGTATCCGTTTAAATTTGCGATTTTCAATGTTCTTACATAAATTGGACTCCGAAATTTTAGGCTTGATACCTAACGCCGACTGAGGGCTCTTCAGTTTATTCTTTTTTTTAGCTTTTCCTATATTGTCACTCTCAGGGGAAACCATTTTTCTGTCACTACTCGACAGTTTTCCACTCGATTTAGCTTCATCCATTACCTTTCGCTTCTTTGCAGTTAATTTAGACATGGAAGGCCCACTCACAACAGAGCTTTCCTCGTCAGAAACAGCGTCCTGAGCACGAGACTGAGCGACGTACGAAGCAAATATATCAGATTGCGAACTGGGCTTTTCAGCAATTTTCGACCGCTGTCGTGTGACTCGAGAAGTAATAGTACTTTTGAAGGAATCGCTGTCATCTGAGGGTATAACCAAGTTATCATTCTTGTTATGCGGATGTTGTGGGGAAATCACGGACAAACATTTTTGTTGGAGACTGAGTTGTCGGGCAGGAGAAGTGCAATCTTTCAAGAGCACTTGAGGCTGAATGTTCACACCCCCAAGGAATGGAATTTCTAAAGACATTTGGGTCTGGGAATGATTCATATTCAGCATTAGATGTTCTTTGAAAGTTTGCTGATTCTTTGCTTCCTGTTTCGCATCGAGTAGCAGAGTATCTGACAATGTGTTGCCAGCAGACGAGCGTGTTTCATTATTACACACGGGTAGATTCAAATCAGTAGCTGCATCATCTGTCTTCAGATCTTGTGACGTTGTTGGCATCGCATTGCGCTCAAAATTACTTTCAGCGGAACCATTTCTTTCTAACAGAGAAATTAATTTTTTAACCTTTGAGTTTTGAGCCTTCAAAGGTTTCTCTTCATGGATGGTATTGGCAAGACCCAGCTTTTTCCTTGCTTGTCTCCTGGTCGCAATCTTTTCAACTGCAGAAGTAAGGTCCACATCAGCAACTGGATCAGCTTTGGATGAAGCAATACCTTGAGAGCAAAAAGCTGTACGAATAGGTGCGTTTTCAGACGTGGAAGACTCGTCATTACGCGCATTTAATAAATTGGAAGACTCGAGACAATTCGATTCCTTGTCCACACCCGTACTAGGGTCTGAAAGTACATTTGGGGCGATCTTAAAGTCTGAATTTTTTTCTACATTTGAGGAACCATCAGCCATGGAGGTCTCGCTGATAGGAGCTTTGTGACCGCAACAGGTGCTGAAATGACAATACATCACGTTTCACATCTATTAATTCTATGAATAAAAAAACAAGAACACTATTTTCTCTCATCAACTATTATCCTCCCAACCTTTCGTAGTATTCTCGCTGGTTTCTAGTGTCAATGGTCAGCCTCCACCTAAATACTCGATATTTAACATCGTTTTCCAGATTGCTTCTCTATTCTAGCAATTTTTCTACACATATCCGTATCTTTTTCAACAGAACAATTCATTTTAAAAAACACAATATAGTCTACCCTCTCAAACCCTTTTACTCATCTTGGTTAATATTTTTCTATTAAGAACAATCTCCACGCAGAAACTCATTTAGACTATATATCTGCCTCTAGCTCACCCCCAACCTTACTACTAAGGACAACACACCAACATCAAAGTCTCCTTTAGCTGCTACACCCAAATCACCAACTGGATACACGAATGATACCTTAGAAGTGATTCACAAAAATGTGGTAACATAAGACCATACCCATTCAAATATTGCGAGAAAATTTAATTCTACGCGGGAGAAGTACTTTCAAGTCATTGATTCATTTTAAGTACTTTCAAGTCATTGATTTTATAAATGTTAGAATTCTTGACTGAAATCCATGGCTTGTATGACCAAGAAATGGCAAACGACAATACAACATATTCGACTCAAAAATCTCTACCACCATTAACAAACGCACTTCAAAAATCTGCTCACTTTTGCTCACTCAATTCAGTTCTCGACCCACAAGCATTTATATGCACACACATTTCACCATCAACTTCGCCTTCATCCATACAAGCCTCGTAAATTTGTACTCCACAAATCGTGCACTTACAAGTGCATGATCACTCTTAGCCACCAGATATGCTGACTCTCACCTCGTCGAACAAATACTTCAGTTGTACCATGACCGAATTTCACTCTTACACTACGCTCTGACAAATAATATGAATCTTTTGCTATGGCTACAACTCTTGCTGTATCTCCGCAGATGTTAAAAGTAATGCATTTCAAGGTTTCATTAAATTAGTGACACTTCGAATCCCTCTCCGTCACTCCTCTGTTCCAACGCAGGTAGAGATAACATCCCTAGAACCATAGCTACGTATTTTGCTGGTTTGTACTTCTGTTCAAAATGTGGTGATGGCATTTTAGTTATGTATAAGTCATACAGGCACAGCTGACTACCTTCACACCGTAATTTCCTCCCCCCAAACACACACGCAGTAATGACAAGGACTCTGAACCAATCACAACACCACTGCGCTCTGCGTACACATTGATCTTTATTCAATGAACACATATACAAAGCAGAGGACTTACCTCTGGCATTCTTTCTAGCCTCATCTGACTGACTCATTCGTTGAAAAGTGCCCAAGCTTGGCAGAGCTGATATCATCACAAAATAGTCGATTAACTTCAATCTGATCTAGAGAAGTAGTTACCGATCCTTAGCTTGCAACCCAAAGCGTCTAATGAACGATATTGAGTCAGTACTGTCAGCAGCTTGACCACCAACACAGACACGCAGCACAAGCGAGGCAGACACTCACAGGGGCTGGGCAGGCACGAGATGCAGCATCGAGAGCAAAGTTTGGTAGAGGGCGCACGGCACGGCGTGTAGACACTGTTTCTGCGCTCTTGCAGTCTTCCGTAGCACCTCCAGTGGTCCTATGCACCTACAAGAAAAACACTAAATTAAATATGATAATAATAAATAGAGATTAAAGGCTGAACACAAATTTTGAAAGATTTTCTATAATATATTTTTCCCAACCTTCATAATTTTGTTTCTCATTTCTATTTTTCTCATTTTCAGTTTCACAAACATATTTTTTACAGTATATGCCATCATTTCCCTACAATCAAAGTAATGGTAGAAGCTTCACAGACCGATCATATTTTCAACATAAATATCTAATGACAAACTCTTAGCAAACACGCGTTGATTATCAAAAATTATGGCCTCCTTGTGCATTTACGACTATTAATATTTGGTTTTCAACTCTTCACTTTACTCATAAGGGGAAAGTAATAGAGGAGGCATTTAATGCCCGAACGCTGTAGTGTAACTTCAGAAACATCTAGAGAACGTAAGTTTCGATGAGAATTTGCTCATTACAGTGTGAGGCTCAACAAGTACAATGCAATTCATCAGAACATGATAATAATTGCATAACACAAATATTTACGAGCAGAAATGAGAACGACCCTAAATTCCTGTTCCAGCGACACAATGTTTACCAAGCAATTTTATTCACCAAGTAAGTAAACTGAGATTCTCCTACCCCTTGTAGCACGAACTTGATTTTTGAACAATGTACACCAAATCTCCATTCTCGCGAATAATTTACGTCAGACAATATTTTCAGAATCGATTAAAGAAAACTGGGACACAACAGAAAGCAACATTAGTTATCACATCGAATGCTAAACGGTGCTTATAAAGTAGTGCTATGAACAAAGAATTTCACCTTAATACCACTGTTTTATGCACAACTTACCTGTCGCTACAACTGTCGCCGACGGCTCCAAAAGGAATGACCCCGGCCACGTGTGAGCTTTCGGGCGCTAGCTGAACTTGTACAGCCACTTCTTTTCCCAGAACTTCTGTCTGCACGTTGAAGTGCTTCACTCGCTCAGCCAACAGCTCACACTGCACCGCCACACTAGCGAGTTCCACGCCCGAGTTGGACGTCTGAGTGGCAGCATCACGACGCTGCGTTCTCAGGTCCACCTGCATTCTCTTGTTTTTGAACACAGTAGGAATGATCGTGCGTTCTTCAAACTCTAAGCCTTGTGAGTCCTCAGAGCTGAACTTTTTACGGAAACTCTTTGTAATATTTTCCCCGGAGCACGGTATCGCAATCGGATCATTGGCAGCATCCACTTGGTTGGTTGTAGAGTTTTTGGGCCCCACTTTTATCTCCACTGACTGGGCAGGGAGATCAGAAGGGAGCGATGTGGATGACGTCTCAAGACTTGAGAACTTCGTAGCTTCTGTGAGACAGTAAGCCGTTGTATACGACACCTGCGTGCCGGGTTCTAGCATGCAAGAGGATACGACACGGGTTGGATTACCGTCAACAAAGCCTTCTTTTTCAACATCTCTGCTGAAAGTCTTCAAATCCCTAACATCGTTCACGGAAGATTTGAGATTTTGTAATTCCACACCGCTTTCCTCAACATTTTCTTGCAGTACCTCACCCACCATCGCATCTACGACGGCCACATCAGAGTCTTCAACAGTCACCCCATTAGCTTGAGTACTCTTTTTGGGCACTGCAGGTAATACTGGCTCTACGTGAAGGTTGGCAGAACGCAGGCTACTGCGCAGTTTGGCTCGCTCTGCTACTGTCGAATAAGACGTGGCATTCCCACTCAAGTCCGCACTTGATTTTGACCGCCTTTGCATATCCTTCAGTGATCTGGGAGATCGCGGCAGTCCCTCAACATCAACGTTTTCTTTCTCTTCACCGGAACCAAGATTGGGTTTGGTCTTGGGAGGCTTCGTCCTCACCTTGGAAATATTTTCAAGTACTGAAGAGGACGATACAGAAGATGGTATATCTCTTCTTCGTCTTCCAGATCTCATAACTCTCCGAACAGGAGGACCATTGCCTCTATGATCTTCAGAAGAAACATCTGAGCTGGAAATCTTGAGTGCTCTGTCAGAACTACCATCGGAGATTACTTTATTGGTCTCTGTGATGCAAACGTTACTTTTACCGTTGAAACCATCATTATTTTTTTCCTGTTCAATGCAGTTAGAAGCAGGAGGAGCCATTTGGCTCACAACGATTTCATTCGTTTCGAGTGAGCTGGATTCGGATGTTAGTTGGACTTCAGGAATTGCTGTATGTATACCACTAGTTTCAGACGACGAATAAGGAATGAGTTTCGTTTTAGATTTTTTAGCAGCCACTTTAGATTCAACAGGCTTTCTATGAGCCGACAGGCGGACGAAGGGTACTTTGCTACTGGAACCTGTTGCCAATGGACTCTCAGGTAGAGGGTTTCCCAGGCAAGCCCCAGCGTCAGCAGAAAGCAATTTCTCAGAACCACAAACAGATTTTGCACTGTCACTCTGAGTCTCAGGAACCACGGTGGTGTAAAGAGGAGTCTCCTTCTTTTTTTGAACGTCTGCTTCGTTTTGTTGAACTTTTGCACCTTCCGGAGCGCCTTTGGCACTGGTTACTTCGAGTAATTTTTTGCCGTCGCTATCAGAGCTCTCAATAATATTTTCACCATTCATTGGATGCACCTTAATTTTCTGCTTGGAAATTTTATCTAGATCTTCCGGCGCTCTATCAAAATTTCTCACATCAACCATTTGAGTTTGATCATCAATCTCCACAGAACTCTCACTAGAGGACACCAACCTTAAATCGTTACCAGTGCTTCGTTTCATGGGGTCATCTCCCACAGTTTTATCTGGCTCAGTAGTCCGATCAAGACGACTTAAATCCTGCTTTATGTCCCCACCAGTAATGTTGAGCCCGATATGGCGAGACTTTAAGTCCTTCTTGGCGCCAGCAACATGCGACCACCCAGGGGACTTGAAGTCTTTCACACATAAACTCGTGGCTACAAGTTTCGGTGGTTCGCAGAATTGTTTTTTGAGCTCAGATGCGTAACGTGTCTTAGCAGACTTCGAGGCAACAGCAGCCCCACGACCTCCAGTTCGAGTGCCTCGTGCTTTTCGGTCGAAGGACTGAGCGAACGACTCCGGTACCGCTGGAGGAGGCATCGCTTCGCAGCTAGGAACCAGCGCCGCAGTTTCTCCGTCACCGTTAGATACAGAGGCCAACAAATTTACTGAGGCTGCTGAAGATTTAAGAGATTTCAATTTTTCTTTCCCTACAGTAGAAGCAGAAGACATTTTAAGCTTCGAATTTTTATTCGCAGTTGCTGTCACGGACTTCAGTGCCTTCAAGTCTTCTTTCTTACCGGCTGGTGACGCTGAGATATTTTCAAGACTAGAACTCTTACCCACCAAAGATTGGACGGGAACCTTCGATCTTTTCGTGGGATCATTTTGTTCACGAGCGCATTCTAGTGTACGTTTTTTATTCACTTTTACCTTCGCAGCATTGGCTTTTTCGCTGGCAACATCCACATCATTTCCTTCAGCTGGAGTACAGAAAAAATATACATCGTCCGCAGTAGTTTTATCTTTTCGAGTGTCCACTTCAAGAGGAGAAGAAGGTGGAATTTTTCTCGCTGTTTCAACAAGAACATCAAAAAGATCTTTCGTGTTGACTGGACAACTATCTGGAAGCACATCCAATTCTTCTGCTTTAGGATCAATTAAGGAATTGGCAGAAATGGCGCTCACATCGAGGGAACACTCCTCCAATACTCGACCCTTGTTCGAATCTCGCGGTGTACTTTCTGCGAATTCATCGAATTTACTAGTACAATTAATATCCGGGAGCTCGTCTTCTTCCAAGTCTTCAATGAATGCAGAAGCTTTGTTTATCTCAGCAGTTGACTTTGAAATGTTATCTAAAGGATAGACAATCGAGGAAGCACGAGCTGAACTTGTTTCCAATTTTTCCCCCGACTTATCAGAAAATTTTCCATTTGCTTCCTTATCACACTTGCGAAATACAGGCAAAGCAAAGACGTTTTCATCGTCGTCACCAGATGGAATAACAACATCAATAGCTTTGTCTTTTGGCACAGGAGTATCCTTAAACACCAACTTGGCTTGTGACTCACTGACATTAGCACTGATAGTTTTTGGCATTACAGAAGGTGGTTTCGAGTTTGGAGCCTGCGATAGACCAATCTTGAACCCTATTGCACTGCTCTCGTTCAGCCATAAAGAGACTTTGTCTTTGGGCTTCAAAAAGTTGACTTCTTTTATTTCGTTTTGGTTGGACTGAATATTGTTTACGTCATCAGCAGAACGTAGAGCTAGCTTTGTCTCTTTGACTTGACTAACAGACACTAGCTCTTCATCAGAACTCATCGTGGAGGGGCCAAGGCTCTTGGTTGACCCTGCATTTGAAGTCCTGCCTCGGCCCCTACCTCCTCTACCCCGTCCTCGCCCCCGTCCACCCACAGGGCCTGGTGCTCCAGTCGTTGGCTTGGAGGAAGCTTCCAATGTTTTAAGCTGGTCTGGATTAGAGACAGCAAGATCAACAGCAGACCTCCGCATAGCATGAGAGCTGTCCTTGAGCGACACAGGCTTAGAAGAACGTCTACCATCAATGCCAGAGGTCTTATCCAAGGAAAGCACATCTGAAAAAAAAAAAACAATGCTGTTAAAACTGTAGAGTATTACGTTGAATTCACAGGAATTCATCTAATCTAAACAGAAACAAGTTCTGCTTACTTTTAATATCGTAGAATTTACTAAACATAAAACGAAAAAAAAATTTTCACTGCTTCTCTCCTTCAATGTTGACATTAAGATCAAGCATTCATCATACTGAAGCAAGGGTCAGATTTGCTGCAGGTCTGAGAGGAAATTGGTTTTTCGTTCTTATGGTTGAGTCAAAAATGCATTATTTAAGAACACCTTGCTTTGGCCATGATCATCTCCAGAGATAAGGTGAAAATGCAAGGAAATGCGAACTATTTCGAAGAACTTAGTAGGAAGAACATCAGGACAGTGACATGAGAGACTGACTTCACGTAAGGTAAAATTTTTGTACTAGAGTATAAAATACAATACAATATTTTACTTAAGCTCACCTCAAGATATTTGAAAATTAAACTACAATATAGTATTTGAAGCATGAGAAAATAATAAATAACCGAAAGGCACCTCTCAAAGCGGCACTAGTTCTAAAAATTGAAATAACAAAAACCTAGAAACGTTTGTGAATTTCCGGATTCCTCTGCAGCAACAGTAATGCTTAACTGTGCATGAGTAATGCGGCACTGCTTAAACAGCATCGTTAACTGAGTTGGAAAAAATGCCGAGTGTCAAAACGGCAAGCAATAATAAAAAACAGACGAATGCGGCACGTTATGCTATAAGTTAGTAATGATAGTTAATAGAACTTTTTTTTACAAGAATCATAGGACACTAGATTGAAAGACAGTGCAACCTATACTGACTGGGAGACAAAAACCATTTGACATTTTATATTCAGTTCTTCAATCATATACAAACAAAATTGTAGCAGCCTCTATATTTTACGATTTAAACTATCAGTGATAACTCAAAATCAAATACAGTACTAAGAGTAGAGACGAATAAATCCAGAAAATTCTGGAGGGGCAGGATAATAAAGATCCAACAAAATATAAACATGGTTAATAAAAATGCTCACAGAAATATAAAATCATTACCCTACCCAAGAAGCGGAAACTGAAAAATGAGGTCTACTTAATTAAAAATTTTTAAAAAAATTTGTTATAATTAACATGAGATGCAATGACACAGTTACACATAAAATGAGCCGGTCATAGTGTGTGTGAAGTTCACAAGCAAGTCTATTGAGGTCGAATTCATTCCTAGCACCTAAAGGCAAAGAATTGGTGTACTCACCAGGGGCTGAAACATTCCTCGCAGGTATAAGCGCAGTGCCTCTCTTATTTCGGCCCTTCTTCACGCCCCTATGACCAGCACCGCTGTCTATCCCGTCCTCCAGCAGAGGCCCTACCTCGCTGTACTCAGGGACAGCGACGCGTTTGCGGGTGCCGCGACGAGGCTCATCCATCTCCTCCTCGTCTGAGTTGTCCTCCACAGCAGGCAGTGCCAACGCCCTGCTCTTGCTCGGTGAGTCTGCAACACCACACATCAACAATTCACTTTTGTCAAAATGTTTCCTACTTTGGAAACCGCCCCATCTTACTTCAAATTTGAGGTCACCCAAAGCAATGAGATGCTGCTGGTGAATGTTTGATATCAGAATATGTCAAATGTGCAGTATGATTACCTTTTCCTGTTGGTAAAGTTAAACCAAGAAATGAAAAAGTGATAGTGAAATGCCTCATTACATGGGGCTTCAGAGCATGGAATGCATCAGGAAACTTGAATTCTCTAGGCAAATTTGAATATTCTATTGATAATTCCGAAAAAAAATATTATTTCCTGGATAAGACAACCTAGCCAGACAGATAATGAAATCAGAAATGAATGGTAGCCATAAGTTAAACAATCATAGCTTACAGCTGCCACAAACAGTATCCACATCATTAACATGACAGAAATTAGTACCACACAAAATAAGATTTTCAAGTTTTAGTTGGAATAACTGTGTAAGAGCAATGCTTCCCTAACACAGAAGCTTAATTTTCATTTGTTCTCAGCAGCTACAACAGAAGAAAGAATTGAGTAAGAACTATTCATAACACAAACTAAAGAATTTAGTCAGTAAAGTATGTACTCTTGACAGTAACTACTTTTCAAGCAGTACAAATTATTTCCCAAATAACCACCAATAAAGTATTTTCTGAAAGAAAAGCACCCACTTTACAGATTGGAGAACAGGAATTTGTTATGTGTCACATGATAACTTACTTATGAGGCCACAGTCTTTTTTGATGCCCTCAATGATGCCCCTGACAGCAAGAACCAGCTGAGAAATGCGGTCCTTCTTCTCTAGACTGCGCTTGGTGACCGGGGCCAAGCAGAGAGGACATGACGAGGGGCCTCGCACCCCCTGCAAGAGCCGGTGTATGCACAGCGTGCAGAAGTTGTGACCACATTTTGTACTCAATGGGTTGCTCAGGAGGTCCAGGCTGTGGCACAAGATCACATGTGTGGTTATGAGCTTATAATGCACTAACACAATTGGATAATTGTAAGGACAATTGTTCAATTTCTAAGGTATTTTGCACCTAAGATGAATAAAAGACAGACATAAAATAAAACCTTTCAAGTACAAAGATTCAATCCTAAGTTCAGTAAAATGTGATAAAGGAAATTTTCAATTCCATTCACCTTATTTAATTTGGCAAAAAAATGGAATTTTCATGCATGTGTTGTAAAATGCTCACTTTTAAAAATGTTTCCTTTCATCTTAGTTCTTTCCATTTAAACAAAATATAAACATGGTTAATAAAAATGCTCACAGAAATATAAAATCATTACCCTACCCAAGGAGGGGAAACTGAAAAATGAGGTCTACTTAATTAAAATTTTTAAAATATATTTATTATAATTAACATGACCACTTGCCTGTAATGCTAGACCACAAGAAAGCTAGTTTGAACAAATACCACTAACATACTTTCCTTAAGAGAAGCCATAATGTCCTACCTATCTTTAAAAGAGTAACAATTCTCCACCGCAAGCTACAAATGACCACCAGACCACTAGCCACCTCTTCAGCTGCCCCAACACCCCCACCCACCTTACCTCTCTTGACCTCTGGCTCGACCTGGTGTGCACGGCAACCTTCATCTCCAGCGTACCTTCACTCTCAAGCTACTTCCCTCTTCCTATCCACCCCCACCCGAGCCTCCCCTGTACCCGAGTCTCCCCGGATCACCCGCTAGGCAAACAACAACAACAACAACAACAACAACAACAATGATGATGATGATGATCACCTTCATAGAATTGCTAGTCTAGGGTGCATCACTAAAAATTCTCATCCTACAGTGTAAACTTTAAGTAAATAAGGCAAATTAACATTTTTCACTTTATACTAAACATGATTAAAGTGAAGTAAAAATACTCATATACTTTGAGGTACAAAAATTCAAGCATGTTTATGATCCTAAACCCCTACTTGTATACTCATAGAGTGAGGCTATTTACAACTTTTTCAGACTATGTTTAATTGCAATACAAATGGATATCAGCACAGGTATAACTCTGTACTTTATATACCTAAATGTCTAAAATTGAACAATGCCAACCCATAAATTCGGCAAATTATTCAGTATAATTCAAATTTTAATTAATTCAGCAGTTTCATTCAATAAATCATGTGCCAAAATTATCATTGAAAAAGAGAAAGAACCATCACTTAACAATTAATTAGCACAACCTTACCTGTACAAAAAATTTTACAGATAACTGGGAATGCTTACCAAATGCTGCACTGAAGTGGCTGTTGAAGCTTCAGCAGCACGTGCTCCACCTGCTGCAGGCGACCCTCAACATCAGTTACGGCACTCAGCTCTTCCAAGTCAATAGGTGCAGAAGTGATGTCCTTCAATGCCTTTGTTTCACTACTTTTATCACTTGGTGCATCAATGCAGATAACAGGCAAAACTCTGTCTTGCTTAAGAGAATCCTTTTCACTCATGGTAGTGCAACTTCATGAACTCATGACAACTTGGCAAGGCTTAAATGAATAAAGCACCAAATAAATTATTTGGATAGAAATTAAATTTTAAATTACCTATGAGAACAAATTTCTGAGCAGGCATCTAATACAAAATAAATGGACAAATATATTTTAAAAACTCATCACCCAGAATAAAAGTAAAATGCTTACCACTGAACTAAGAAGTAGCCTGAAAAATTGGTTACTATTATCAAATAATTGTACACAGAACCACTACCATTTTGTAAGGGCAGAATAAAACTTTTTATTCAAACTAAGAATTTTAGAATAACATGTGTGATTTAAAAATAGAAGATGAAATTATGTGTGTGGAGATTGGAACTTTTTAAAAAAGGTGAAAAATGGGAAGGCAAGTGGCCCTGATGAAATTCCATACGAGTTCTATAAGCATAGTGGTGGGAGTATAATTGAAATGTTGAGATGTCTGTTTGATGAGATATGGAGGAGTGAAAAAGTTCCAGATGAGTGGAATAAATGTTATGTAGTTTTATTGCATAAGGGTGGACATAAGAATATGAAAGAAGTAAAAAATTATTGACCTATTGCTTTGGCTGACACAGTAAGTAAGATTTTTTATGGAATCCTAAATGAAAGGATGAAACATGTGGTAGAAGAACAAGGAGTAATGGGGGAAGAACAGAATGGTTTTAGGAGAGATAGACATGTTGAAGATAATATGTTTGTGGTAAGTGAAATAATTGAAAGAAAGAGGAAGGAAAATAAAAAGGTGTATCTTGCATTTTTGGATATTGAGAAGGTATATGATAGAGTAGACCGTGCGAAGTTGTGAGACGTGCTAGGAAAAATTGGTTTTAGTGAGAAGATAGTGAACATCATGAAAAGTTTGTATGAGAATACATGCGCAGTATACCGGCTGGGAAATTTAGTGACAGGACAGGTGAGGAGTGTAAGGAGAGTGAGACAGGGTTGTACCCTGTCTCCCTTACTGTTTGGCCAATATACAGAAGAATTAGCAGTCCACCTGAGAATGAGTGGTTTTGGACTGAAAGTTGGAGAGGAGAAACTGAGTTGTTTGCTGTATGCTGATGACATTGTTGTGGTTAGTGAATCAGAGCAGGAACTGCAAATGATGTTGGAGATTGTGAATGCATACAGTAGAGATTTCAAGGTTAAGGTGAAATTTGGAGGCAATAAAAGTAAAGTCATGGTTATAAATGGTGATGAGACTGACAGAGATAGAGAGTGGAATATTGGAAAAGTTAAAATAGGCAAAACTAAGGAATATAAGTACCTGAGATGTATGTTGAGTAAAGATGGATGTACAAGAGCAAAAGGTGAGAAACTGGTAAAAGCTATGCAGTGGTGGGGAAGGCTAAGCAGTGTGGCCAAATATAGAGCAAATAAGTATGAATGTGTCAGAGGAATTTGGAAGTATGTTGCAGTACCTAGCATAATGTTTGGCATGAATGTTATGGCATGGAATGGAGGAGACCTTGAAAAGTTGGAGGTGCTGCAGAATAGGCTAAGGCGTTTGGCATTAGGCGCCCTAAAATGGACGGCTGCAGAAGCTCTTAGAGGGGATCTAGGGTGGAGTCTGTTTTCTGAAAGAATGGTAAAGGCTGTGTCAAATTATAAGGTGAAAATTGAGCGAATGGAGAATAAAAGGTGGGTTGAATAAATCTTTGAGTGGAATCTGAGTGAAAATCTTTGGAAGAAAATATGATGGGGGCATGCAAGAAAACTGAAGATTCAGAAGACTGTTTGTGTTAGAATTGGAAGAACTATGGACAATTGGTTATTGAGAGGTCTTGGACATAAAGGAATGGAGTGGGATTGCTAAAAGTGGAAGAAAGAAATTGAAAAACTAACGAAAGAGTATGGCCTGAACAAATGGAAGCATAGTATGAATGGGAAAACTACTTTAATTTGCTATGCCAGTAAGAATGTACCAAGGTTTGAACTGCTTTATGATGGAAGTTTTGGCAGCCAACTCTTGTTTGCCATCAGATGTAAAGCATTAAGTGTGAATAGGCATACATGGAGGTGGAATGAGGGGAATACAAGGTTATGTCTGCAGTGTAACAGAGGAGTAGAGGAAACAGTTGAACATCTGGTCTTGGAATGTAGTCAATATGAACATGAGCGAGAGAGCCTCATGGATGTGGTCCATGAGCAGTATGGAGAAAACAAGTGGAATGCAAGGTGTGTTGAAGAGGACTCTGGTATGAGATATCTTGTAGGGCTGGATAAGGAATGTAACATGACTGTTGTGGATGCAATGAAAGATTTCTTAGTGCATGCATGGAATAAGTGACAGTGATGTTGAATAGTCATTTTTTTAGATGACTACCAGCTAAGAATGCAGGGCTGTTTATGACAAGCTGAATCTTCCAGTGATGCCCTCACTTGGCTGGTTCATTTGCATGGAATGACTCAGGGTGGCCCCAGAGGAATTACTTTAGACAACCCTTACCCACAGGAGAAAAACTCTGGGATGCCATCCTGTTATATGTGTGTGTGTATTAGAGAGAATTAAAGGCCATTACAAATGCCCCAGCCAAACAGTGGCCCTCAAATCTAAGTCTAAGTCCAAGCACTGCTCTACAACCTGACATGTGTACAGATAACAAGATATTAGTACAGAAAA
The DNA here is from genome assembly GCA_006783055.1 of Trinorchestia longiramus. Lineage (NCBI taxonomy): Eukaryota > Metazoa > Arthropoda > Malacostraca > Amphipoda > Talitridae > Trinorchestia > Trinorchestia longiramus. The sequence goes on along the minus strand of VCRD01000003.1, from coordinate 1,285,290 downwards.
ATAAAAAGATAATGGTCTGCAGAGAACAGTGACTGTATTAGCAAAGTAGCTGTGTTAAATATTCAACATGCTTCAAGGTAAATATCTATAAAGGTAGAATATTACTTTTTTAAATAAATACATACAAAAATTTTATGCAAGCATTTAACAAATTATTTTTCTAACATAAATTACTGTCAGATATATTACACTCATCCACACATTTTTGTTTTGTTAGTCACAGCAGAACAATTATGTTAATCCTCGAAGTGCTAATCACAAGAAATCCAGCTTAATATCAATCTAACTTTGAGAACCTGGGAATAATCAACTTGGTATTAAATTTTATTTCAATAAAGCAGGAATATTTATGAATACTATTCACTTTTCAATGTCAGAACTTTGAACTTAATTCAGAATTAATATTTTTTCTTGTCAATTAACAGTTCAACGTTAGTACAATGCAAGCACTTCACTTTTAATGAAATCTCAACATGACTTTCTAACATTAACTTTTTTCGTTCGTTCATTATACATATATTTTTTCGATCGGTGGAGCAAAATATTTAGTGGCATATATTTATGATAAATGTTTTACGATTATCTGCAAACCCTTTTTACTATGAGCATACATTTGATTAGTACAGCTAAGATCTAAACATTTAGAGACGACTTCACCCTTACTTGCATCACTGAACAGAAAATCGCGGGAACGAGCTGACTAGTTCTTAGAGTGAGAGTGGTGTGCAGTAACTAACACTCTCAAATTCGATTCGAATATATCCCTATCATAACAAATCATATAATAAGAACTAACTAGCTTAAACCAATGGCTCATAAATTTACAAATGCATTAAATGTTACAAAAGCATACGAAATTTCAATTAGCTAAGACTTGGATTTAAGGACCAGCGTTGGCTAGGGTCTGATAGTAATGACTTCCAATTCCCTCTAATGGACATACATACAACTAACAACAGAGTGGCATCCCAGAGTTTTCCTGATTTGAGCCAGGGTTGTCTAAAATATTCCTCGAGGAATTATTAACATTTATTACTTGACATCGTCTAATTTCGTTTCGCTCATGCCTGGGAATAACGTAAGACCCTGGCAGTGACATAGTCATGATGTCAAACGTACGATTTATACACTTACCCCATTGCTACATCTGACGTCTAAGAGATGTAAGTACTGTAGTATGTGTACTCTGGCTTTAGTTATATGTATTAGCAAGCTTAAATACGCTTCAATACACTGCTGTCTCATACTATTTACAATACTGTAAATGCCTTATACATAGTAGCTTTCACACAGAAAGTAAAATTTCTGGTCAGATTATAATTTCTACAAGAAAGTCGATATAATTTTGCTTCTGAATACTTTTTATTTCAATTTCCATTCGTAAAGTTATCAATAGAATCAAATTATAATAGGCTGATACATGAATATGTCCCTAAGCTGCTATAAACTGAGAATTTGACCATAATTATTATTTCTGTGAATCAATATTCATCACAGATCTTTGTTATATGACTTCAACTGAACGTCCTAATTGGTTATATTATAACATGCTTCATTAGTCGTCCATGTTAAAAGGAACATCTGCTGAATTGAATAAGTACATTATTTGGCGTTCAACAAGGAAGTTACCAGTTCCGCGTTTTCCTCCTTTCACGGTATCACAGCGACGTTCGCAAGTTCTTTGTACACACACATATATATATTATATATATATACAATACAGTAGAATACAGAATAAACATTTTATCACGGCTTTATTGATATATATCATAGGTTGTAAGATGTGTGTGACGTGTGTATGAAAACACGTTCTTCAGTTGTCTGAACATCATACTCAACAGATATAAGCGTACTGTGCTACATAGGCCAGCAAAATTGCATGAATACAGTTAGTGTCCTTTTCATAACAAACGAGCTAGACTTCATGACAGTGATATGAATGTAGAGAAAGCATGAATAAACACTCAATCGATGTTTCTTTTTGCTTCTGTAATACACCTCTCAGACACGTTGGATAGATTTTTGTTAACTGACTGGAGGTTGCTGCCTAACAACAAAACAACAAAAACGTATATTTCCAATAAAGTTGGTACATAAGAAATGTAACAACATTGGTTTTTAAAAATGCCTTATCATAAAATCCTTAAGTGGTAGGTATTCTATGCGTAGTATCATAGATGATAGAACAGCAGTACCTACGGGTATACATGAACATTCACATCACGCAATGAACGTTAAATATGCATGGGGAAACAAATGAAACTTCGCTTTTTCAATGATGACTTAAGAGGTAATCATTGGTGATACACATAAATTCTGACGTGGTAGGTATTATACGGATTTAAATAACATGAAGATACCGAATTAATGGAATTCTCTCAGGAACTAGCACGCTGCATTTCCTTCTCAATATTTTATCTTAAACGGTGGACAAAATTTATTTGAATTCATATTGCATGTATTATACATTTATTTTTAGTCAAATTACATTAAAATAAATTCATGAGCAAATTCAGTATTTGTTAAAACTATTCAAAATTTCCTCCTTAACTTATTCGTATAACAAATTGAGTACATGGTTGGTAACGTCTTTCTGTTGAAGCTATTTGACCTCTATTAGATATGTAGGGAAAGTGAAGGGGGGGGCCCACAGAGCAGAGAAACAAGTTATCAGGCCTGTGATGTTTAATGATTCGACCGATCTCTTTGCTTCCTTTCCTGTGTTTTTGCTTTCTTTAGTAGATCATGTTTCGGTGTTTGTGTAATCCAGCGGAAGAAACTGTTTGTCTACTGCAATCATAATTTGCTCTTCCATCGTTAGAGGAACTAATGCAACGTCTTTTATTACTTTATCGATGCCATTTATACGAAACAAACGTAACAATTATGTTACAGAACTTGAATGAAAATCGCTTTAATTGACGACTGATATAAAAAAGAACAAATTATTGCGAATCGCTAACAAAACTTTCCTCATCAATTGGCTTGTTTCTTCATAATTTGCTTAGAGTTTGTAAGAAATTTGACATCACAGAGGAACTCCCATCGTGTCCAACTGGTGAAGGTACCCTCCTGATATGCTGAAGGCCCGGCATCGTTCCCCGTAGCTGTCACGGTTTATTTGTGCCTGACCATTGACAGGTAGAAGAACATGTCCAACAGCTGCTTCGTTGGACGGTTAGCATAAACCACACCTCAACTACGCTCATAGACACGCCCCTACGAGCGTTGACTTCAACTTGCAGCACAGAGGACGGGGATCTCGCTTGAAGCATCACTACTCTGAAGATCTTATCGATAAGCACCGTCACTATTCATAAGATGTTAACATTACAAATTTAAAACTCAATGTATATGTATTGTATACTCTATTGGAAATAAAGTTCATTTTTTGTATACCAGTCATCATACGATTATGACTTATCACCAATTTACTGAGCTACCATAATACACAAGGGAATATTTTTGTGTACGGTTTGCTGTAAGAAAAAGATACACGCGGTTTTTTGAGTCCTCGAAATATTCTCTAAATTAAAAACTGCATATTAATTTAGGTATTGTAATTACGGCATTCATGAAAACAAGGCGGGAGATTTTTCTGCAGCTCATTTTAAAAATGAACTCCGTACGACAATGTTCATAAGCAAAAATGGTCGATTGAAGCACGGATGTTATAATATAAATCCGATTATTCAGTTAGTAAGCGGCAAAAATGTTGCCAATTTTTGTTATGTTTCAGACGGCATTGTCCAGTGTTTTGTTCTAAATTGTAACATTGTGAAGGGCCTCGTTGCCAAGACAACAGGGCGAAACATAAAACAAAATTTGGAGGCTCAGCACCCAGCGCTTTATCAGTGATACTTCATAAGTTGAGTGCGAAGTGGCAACGAAGAACATTTACCATGAATTGTCATAGTGAATGAGTGTCATAATTATAGTTCAAGTTTCTACGCTCAAAACAATGATTTGTTATTTATTTGTCTGGAAAAATTATAAAAGATGAGTGCAAGACACGAAAGTTGATATCGTACGAAGTGCGTAAAAAAATTTCGCGCCGATGTTGAGTGGCACATTTTTAATCAGAATGAGTTACTGTTCTCTAAATCTATATCAATACCTTTAATGCTGTCAGCAATGCTTAAGTTTAACATGCTGAATTTAACAATTATCTTTTTGTGAAAGTATCATATGTATATGATACTTTTGATTAACAGTCTACAAGTGGGTGAAACTTACGAGTTACGTAATTTTAGAGTTTGCTGAAGCCTAACTATTATATTTTATTTGGTTGCCTTTCAAAATTTTCAAAATTGGTCTACACGGTCGTCAGTCCCGTAGTGGTAGTACCAACAGCCCCAACTATGGTGTTTTAACACCCTCAGATTACAATCATTTTAGAAATGAAACAAGAAACTCAAACTATCCTTCTCCTCCTGTAACCCGGTTCAGGGTTACTCCATATCCTAATAAAACAACATCGGTTTCTGGCTTAAGTCGCTGGTCAAGAAGTTTATTGAATATACCGCATTTGGTTCCAAATGAGCAAAGTATATATAGAAGTAATCAACTTCGGAAGGCATTAGGTTCTCCAAAAAGAACCTTAATTCAGAATGAATTATCTACTCGGTCTATAAAAGGTTCAGTTTCTCGAGCAAACCATGAAGAAAAAGAATTTTGCCCTGCGAAAAAACAGAAACAGCCGGCAGAAGAATGGCCAAAGTCGTACTCTGCAGATACGTTAATAGGTAGAGATAACGAGCCACCAACATCAGCAACTTTTAATTCAGTGATCCGAGTACAACCTGTAGCCAAACATGTCCCTCCAGTTGGTACTGTGAAGAATTATGGGGACATCGGTGGTGTGAATCGAAGTCCAGGTTTAGGAGATCAACTTTCAGTAACTCCTGTAAAAGCTTCATCAACAGCTCGTGCTCGTAAGGCTAGTTCACGTAATTCAAACTCTGGTGTCCAGGTGCATAAAACTGTTTCATTCGTTCTTGGAGACTGTCCTGAATCTATTGAGTCCCCACCAGCAACAATGACAAGTTTAACTCCTCTCCTGTTTACTCGACGTGTCATCCACCCTCGATCTCATCACAACAGGGACGTTAGCCTAGGCACTCCACTGCAGGTGAGAATTTTTTTTTTATATTCATAGATTTATCTTTCCTTCCTAAACCTCATGACTTGTGTTTGCTTATTTTATTTATATTTTATCTACTGTATATTTTAAGATACGCTATTTCCATGGAACTTAACTTTTTTCTTAATTTTCTCTCTCGACTGCTTAAAAGGGGAAGTTGTCGAAAGCAATGAAACTATGCACCTTATCAGGTTTCCGAGTCCTGTGCTTGTAAAAAAAATATTCTAAAGGATCAAATACACCCACGTTAAAATTGCAAACTAACGTTGTTATTAAATACTAATTTAGTGTTTGTAGTTTTGTAGCTTGCGTAAAGTTTGTAATGAGTTATAGTTCCTACCGCTGGAATTATATTTACTGAACAGTACCGCCGTTATGCGGAGGTCGCGACCGTTGCGTACAGGGTGCAGATGTTCCGCCGTACAGGTCCGTTAAGTGCGGAGGTATGATAATGAATTTGTTAATGTAAAATATAGGGAGTCCTCGGGTTACTATTTCATTAATATAGAGCTTATCCTGTTCCTCAAGTGATGGTATGTGATGTCTTCACTGAAGTATAACTGACCAGCAGGTTTGAAAATACCCGTAAATTCGTTGGATATCATTCATTTTTTGGTATTCCGTAACTTGTTACTAGAAATACGACGCTTAGTTCGTAGTTACTTGAAAAAATTACACAAACCTGGCACCTCTGACATCAATAATCAAGTTTTATTAATGAATTATGACAGAAATTATCGGATCCTAGGTATCAAATGGCGCAGCTCAGTCGGAACGCTTCATTTCCCTGTTAAAATAGGGATATTCAGTTCGATGTACAAGATTATGCCAATTAAGTTTCTGTTTGTAGAATATGTTTGCGAATAATTTATTTCAGGGCTTGATTTTGATTTATTTCAATGTTTTTATAACCAATTTCAATCCCATGTACGAGTTTTGTACAGGGTGGCGCATAAGTAACGCACCCTTTTAAAAAATGAATAATAAATAAAGTATTACCGCAACATACACTGGGTATCTGTAGACAGGATACGACATGTAAATAAACTTTAAGAGTTCCTCTATCATTTGCAATTATCCCCATCGTTATACCTTTCAAAGTTTATTTATTATTAATTTTTTAAAAGGGTGCGTTACTTATGCGCCACCCTGTACATGAATGTAAGCTTAAGAAGCTACAGAAGACTGTATCGAGATGTCAGTGCGAGGATCTTAAGTGGTTTTTGATGCCGCGGTTCATTTACATTGAAGTGCAAGTTAAATTTTTTTCGAAGAAATCTACTAGTTTACATTTTTTATACTATTTATATTTGTTCATTTTGGTAAACTATTATATTACGGTGCTTCAAACTGCAATGAACTTGAGATTTTATTTTGAACCGCCAACATGGAACATACAGGGTGTCCATAAAGTCTCTCATAAAAGTCTCTCATAAAGTCTCAACAGCACCTCTTTCACAAACAGGATCCCTAAAACACACAAATGCAAAATGTGATTAAAGTCTTTAATAAACACAGAATGCAATCAAACAAATTTGAATAAAATACCTTATCAATTGCATTTGTGATCAATTTTTAAAATGGTAAAGAGACTTTATGGACACCCTGTATTTCTGATTGTAAAACGTAGAGTTGCAGTCTGATTGTCTTGTAGAACATGACGCGTATTGCACTTCAATAAAAATGAAGCAATAACTCGATTGCCAATGATGCTTTCCAGCATGAAAATATAAGGAGCGTGTCAGGCTCACAAGAAGCTTGTCCTGTTTGAGATCAATTCTGCCGAGACCCTGACCATTAAATAGAAGCTCTGGTTGTTCTTTCAGTCACGCGATGGCCTTAGGCTTCACATGGACACAAAGTTTAAATTAGTAGTTCAGACCTAGTTTAGTTTTGCAGTCAATACAAAGTCTAACTTGGTAGTCGATGCTTAGTTTAATTTAATAGTCAATGCTTAGTTTAACTTATTCGTTCATACTTAGTTTAACTTAGTAGTCAATACTTATTTTAACTTAGTAGTCGATGCTTATTATAATTTAGTAGTCGATGCTTGGTTCATCTTATTCGTTGATACTTAGTTTAACTTAGTAGTCGATACTTAGTTTAACTTAGTAGTCGATATATAGATAAACTTAGTGATTGATACTTAGCTTAATTCGTAATCAATCGCTAATTCGCTTAGCTTAGCTTAGCTTAATTCGTGTTTATCACATAACACTAGGTGTAGTGTAACATCTCGTGCTGGATCTCACCCCATGTACGTATGGTCGTAACGTCCATAGTTTTGATGGGCATTGATCACCAATAGGGAATGCGTGTTCTGCCGCAGTCCTGACCACTGTCTTCTGCTCGAGGCCTCAGAAAAATATTGTCACGAGTCTAAACATCGATTTGTTATTAGCTATGAAATGCAGGCATCGAGAAGCGTCGCGGTCTGTAAAGCTTACATTCTAATTTCGTTTTATTAACGCCTCAAACGGTGCAGCGGCGCTCAATAATCTATACTTGGTCTGAACTCTAAGGTAATAGTTCTTCAGGAGTGTGAGAACTGATGCAATTAGACTTCTTTCTGTATCATTGATACATTAAATCGAATTGTGAGTGATTATGATGCTAGCTTAGTCAGTAGAACTATGAGGGAGTGTGGGACGGTGCAAGTTAGACTACCGTATATGTATTTATTGTCTGTCTATTTTAGCGTGAAAAATTTCTTGATAAATTCAGGTATTTTGAATGCTTTCCAGCCAGTCGAAACTCCTGTGTGTTTCACAAGATGTAGATATTTATTTCTCTTTCCTTCTTACCCATATCTTTACCTTTTTCCATGTTCCTCCTTTATATTAGTACTGGTGATGTTGAGCTGGTAATCTTTGGTACTCTGCTAATTCGTGTGGGTATTTGAGACTTTGTGCGATAAGAATCAGCTATTGAAAATTCTGAGCCAAAAATTCTAACTTTTAGGAGACGAACAATCATGTACTAAAATCCGTTAACGGTTTTTAGTAACATTACAGTATTGAAGACAAATTATACGAAAACATCTATTACAAACTGATTACAAGTATACCGTGTCCAGTGAGTCGACCCTGTACTTTTTTGAATTTTCTTTATATAAATCATTTATGGACATGGCGGAATCTACAGGCTGGATACGTCAGACATGTTTTCCAATAAAGGCTGCTATGTCTAATTTCTGTTCTTTATTTGAAAATGTATTTACTATCCTTGTATTTGTTATAAAAGTTCCACCGCAAAGTATTTACGAAACCGTAGTCAAGCATGAATTTTGACATTTAGTCAATTCTAGCCTTTTTTATCTACATATATAATCGAGTATATATGTCCATCTTGCTGTATCTGTGTGTGTCCGTCCCATTACTTCTTATCCATTACTGAAGAAAACTTATTCAAATGAAATCAAAACGGGTATGCATGTATTACAAGCATTGTATTGTGAATATCAAAGGCGCCGGATCACTATAAAATACTCGATTTTTTTCTGTTATTAGCTTTCTTCTCTTACTCGGCCATGTTATCGATAGATGAAGCAGAAAATGGAAGTTCTGTATACATTCATGAAAAATATTTAAATCCTAATAATACCATGAGTACAACTGAAAAAATATATTTATTTTATAGATCCTGTATTTTATCACTTTTAAACTAAAGAATTTCAACGGGTACTATCTGAGCCATGTTATCGGTAGATAAGATACGCAATAAAAGTTTTGTATGTATTAATAAAAAATATTCATATAAAACACAATAATTTGTTGCAAATCTTTAAGGCATTCATCTTTATAATAATTTCAAATCAGTCAAATATAAACCGTGGAACTTCCACGGGAACTAGCTAGTAGCATCATAAAGAAATTAACGTTCAAGACGCTATCGTAATTATCTCTCGGTGATCACCTAACTATGAAGTGACAGAGATGAACATAAACAACATTCTCTTCATACAGAGAATGCACAACGTATGAACAAAAACAACCGTGCATAAGCAGCTGCAAAAAACGAAATGTTTATTAGAGGCTCAAGCGGCGTCCCATGCCTATGTATTTCACGCTTTTTTAAAGGCTCAGTATTTCTTATCCTGAGTCTCATGGTGAAGTGATAAGATACATACTTAATCCCAACCACATCTTATTAATGAGTCTATTGCTTTGCTTAAACTTCTTGTTATCTTTTGTGTTGAGTTAGCAGCGGCAGTGCCGGTCAAGTGGTCGCGTGTTCGTGATGACTTCAGCGTAGCTTTAGGGGAAGATTACGGAGCTTCGAAGCTCCACTCAATGCTACGTCTGAACTACTGCGAGGCGTAAAAGTGTATTTCTTGATATAATGTACTCTACTCTGAGAGATACACATCTGGTTGTAAAGGAACACTGATGACACAGTTTCGTTTATGATTGCCAAATCATGCTTTTGACTCTATACAGTGGAAAAAAGGGTAGGCTGTGTAACTCCTGCTCAAATTGTGAACTTCTTTGGATACTGTTTGTTCCAACGATTTCCATTTTTCAATGTCTTGAGTAGCTTGCACAAATTTCGATCAGCTCAAATATACGCAGCAAGTATCCTTTTTAAAACTCCCCATTTGTGAAGAGTGAAATAGATGTGTGTTTCATCGTCCTCGTGGAAGTATTGTTGTAACTCGTGATGTCTCCGCCAGCTGGTGTCCAGCGAGGACGGGGCTTCCGTGTGCTCTGCTGACCTGACGCTGCCCCTCATCGCTAAGGAGGTCCTCAGGAGGCAGACCATCGCCAAGGTGCAGCTTGAGGTGAGTGACCAGTCTTTCTCTTAATGATCGTATCACCCTGACATGCTTTCCAGGTGAGTGACCAGTCTTCCTCTTAATGATCGTATCACCCTGACATGCTTTCCAGGTGAGTGACCAGTCTTCCTCTTAATGATCGTATCACCCTGACATGCTTTCCAGGTGAGTGACCAATCTTCCTCTTGATGATCCTATCACCCTGACATGCTTTCCAGGTGAGTGACCAGTCTTCCTCTTAATGTTCGTATCACCCTGACATGCTTTCACAGACCAAAACGCATATGTAAAAACTTATCTATGATTGTAAATATTCCATTTCAAGAGTAATTGCGTTTGAATTTTTTTTTGAGCCGACGCTGTTGCTTGATTTATTTTTAAAGGCCTCTGTGTCCCTGAATTTCCCCTTTACTTTCACATATTGAGCGTGGCTGCTAAATGTGACAATCTTATTAGGGCTTCCTGATACGTTCTGATTGATTATGGCTGGGGAATTTCATCATTGAATTTGTCTGTCGGCAATTGTACGTGACAGATGTCATTCTAATCGACATTTTTTACTGAATTATTTCAAATTTTTAAAATTTTTAGATACATATTAAATGTATCGGTTGGTATTTAAGGTTTCAGAGGGTAAATGATCTACTTTATCTTATTACATCGGTGTTGATGGTCTGATTTACTTTACCCGAAAATATCGTATAATTTCTTGAATAATAGATTTAACAGCTGACTCCGTCAACAAAGTCACCGCATAGTAAGTATAATACTTTGTTATTATTGAGATTTTTTGTATGTGTCCAAGGTTTTTACTTTCCTCAAACTCAAGAGATGTAATAAAGGTACTATTTACACTTCTAAAAACTCAGCGTAACGGAAATTTGTTTGTTTGCTACGTGGGAACAAATGGTAAGTGAAAATTAACTACACCAAGAGATGTGAATGTATATATAATATGGGTCAGTAGACTGAAGACAGATTTACTCTATCATACACTTTAGTACCTCTATGAAATATTAATCACTCTTGGACCAGTGCATTTCTATATTTCCACTCCTAACTTATTGAGGAAGAACACATTTGCACTGCGCTTGTCATACACATACATATACTGTATCTTTTGAAAATTCGTTAAACTATGCGCCTAAAAACTAAAATTACTACGCAACCATTTAACCCTAATGCTTTTCCGGACTTTATTTCCCTCTCTGCCAGCTCGAGGTGATCACTTACCATTGCTCTCTCTCTCCATATTCTTCTTCTATGTCGTGTTCATTTGGGGCTTTGGAAACTAGTCCATGTAGCCCAGTGGTTCCCAACCTTTTTGTGATCAAGTACCACTTTGAGGTCCCGTACAGTCGCTGCGTACCACCTGGTTCCAGAGAAACTAAATTCGATCAGATATCACTTTATTTCCATAATTGTACAAGTAAAACACGCAAATCAACTAAGATTTGCTAACTACAAATCGTTGCCAGATTACCCTATGTTAGGCAGTAAACATTTTGTGTAGTAAAATATAGCAAAATAAAAATTGTTCATGACCCCGAAAGTGTTCGCGTACCACCTGGAAGGCCCTCGCGTACCACTAGTGGTACGCGTACCACAGATTGGGAACCACTGATGTAGCCTCTCCCTCCATATTCACTGAACACAGATATCCTGTCTCTGTCATCTCTCAGTTGACATCTGTTCGTAGTGTGGAGCCTTCCGATAGCATTCTTCCACTGCTAGTTTATTTCACTCTCATACTTTTTTCACTCCCAGAAACGTTATAGTCATTTGCCTCTCCTACTTTCTTCGCTCAATTTTTGAATATTTATTGCCGGCTGACTCTATCTTAACTTCGCCTCTCTCGCTCTCTTCGTTTCCTTCCGTAACATTTATATTTTTGTCGTCACAAACCTCCACCAAAATACATTCCTCACAGTACTGTGTATTCCCCACCTCCAGCCAGGGGCTGGCTCATAGTGAACCATTCACCACTCTTCAATTCCCTCGCGTTCACTCGAGACCAATTATACGCCTCAACAACCTGCTCTCTCACTGGTTCTTAACGCGTTTGTTGCGATGCGACCCACCGGTGGGTCACTGAGGTTAGGTTCTGTAATTTTTTCCAAGTCTTTTAGTGACTATGCGTACAAAGTGAAGTTTTACATCAATCAGGCAATCGCAACAAACGTGTTAAAGTCGAACAAAAATAGCATGACAATTTGTAAGCTTATGTCTTGTAGTGCACATGACGGATACCAACCAGCATAAAATATTATATTTTTTTGTAATTTGCACCTTGCCAGTTTTTAATTTAAAATGGGATATGCTGGCATAAGAACTGAAGTTCTAACAGCTTACGATGCAGTTTACAGAAGGTGGACTTGTATTTCATTGCATTTTATGTCTAAATTTGACAAGCTACTCCTAATTCATGCGCAGCAGTAATTTTTAGTTGAGTGCTATACGCATTGCATGAGGCGCGCAACTCGAGACTCCTGATATCTGACTACACACTTCAGTACGCCAGTTTACGAGCGTTATCTTGCATACTGATGGTGACGTATGACCAAGGAATTCTTTGTCCGTACTGGCAGAGCTCTGCTCCAAATTTTAGGTATTCAACCAAAGATAAATGTTGAGCAGCAAGGTTTCCTACCGTGTACAGTATAAATCAGTCATAATCATCAGTCTTCGTGCTTATTTTTCACATGGTAATTTGCACCACTATCGTCTTCATCGGATGCGTTTGCTTTATTTCAAACATGGAAGTTATTGTAGGGTAGACGTTATACTATACAATTTTTCACCAGCGATTAAATTTTTCGTAATTTATTTCCATATTATGAGTCGGTGCTTCAAATCCGAATCATCATTTTATATTTCAGTTTAGGTTATAACTATTCATACTAGGTGGATCTTTTCTATTACGTATTGATAAGGACTCTTTGAGAAAGATAATTACGTAAGATAATTTCTGTGAGGAGAAATGACAGTGATATTGTTATCGTTCATTTCGCTTATAATTTCACTTGAAGCCATTTTTATGGAAAAGATTAGTTCAGCACAGACAACTGCCAATCCCCTCTTCTGTGAACACATGAACGCTTCGTTAACAAAAGTTCTAGCTCGTCTTAGTAGCAGGTAGACTTGGGCAGGTCTGGTCGACCTTTGATACCAGCAAACAACAATGAAAGTACATTTGAGACATCATCCTGGGCTACGCGTTGGAGCACGAAAGCTACTTATTTTTCCGTTCAATTTTACATGCAACCTTTGAAGCGATGCTAACCAGCTCTGACTTTGACATTGAAGAGCACGACGCCTTACTCATTATTTATCAGTTGTTTAGGACGATGGCTCGTGGCTTGTTTACTTTTAAAACGCAAGGGCATCTAAATACAATTCTAATTCCAACTGCGTCCTCATGTCAACACACATGTGTAAATACATGCATAACTGATAATATGTACTTTATATATACGTAAAGTGGGCATTAATACGCTCGTACGTACACATAAAATAGAATGGAACATAACAGGAATGATTAGAGTAGTCCATTCTTTGGTTGCTACTCAAGTCCATGGTATCAAAATTTAATAGGTGTCATCGTGCACTTTGTGTGTATTTTCTTTATAAAAATGATTGTGTACATTAAATGGTGACACGATGTATGTATACCATGCATGAATAAACACTTGTGTAATGTATCGTTAGAAACAATGGCCGGCGCACTACAGACTCCTGAGCCACGTTTGGATGTGTGCACGTGTGTGCTCCATACACCATACAATGCAATGCAGTACATCAGTCACCACAAACTAGGCTTGGATATGTATTAAATCGATAACTTGATTTTCAGTGCAAAGTTTAGCCTCGATATCACTTATCTTGTAGCCTGTTATAGAAAACCGGACTTGTTAAATAAAATATTTTAAGTAAATGCCTATCAATTAAATGCCTAACTGCTGAGTCTGTCGTGACTTTTAAGTGAGGCTATCATGCATGTTAGAATGCAGCTGAGAATCGTTGAATATAAAAGTTAAAACTCTATTTTAGTTAAACGGAACGTATGAAAAACTGCCAAGTTGTTTAATGCGTCGTTGCAATTGTGCTGCAACACATGTCGTCATTATGATTAAGAACAGTTCTTTTCGTTTGAACGTACAGATCAGTCTTATAAAAATTGTAGTCGTTATATTCGCTTCCATTGATAACATTTATGTCCCGTTCAAAATTACTGAAAATATGAATCTTCTTTCGTCTATCTCATTACCTAAATCGTTAAACGATAGTCATCTGAATCATTATTTATTTATTTTTCTTACCGGGCATCTGGCAAGCTCAACAACGGCGGACGCTGCGCAATTTGTGAAAAGTTGCTCTTCATATCAATTAGTCTCATATATACTGAATTTTACCATTAACTTTGCATTCCACACCTGTCGTAAGATATACTTGAGGTACTTGACTGAAAAAAATACCGTTGCAATGGCAAACATTTATGAGATATCTGAAGAACGTAAAACATTTAGGATGAAGTTAAACGTTTGTACATTTAGCAAATAATAACCACCTGAATGTGTCCCTACGTGCAGAATTAAAAAAGTTGTGCACAAATAAGAGTAAATCTATTGAACAGAGAGGTGATAGTATTATTCAATATTACTATTATTTCTATTACAAATTGTTGAATTCTAAATTTCATCAACCGATGTATCGATCTTTTAGAATTAAACATCAACAACTGTTACCTTAGTAACGAAGAGGCTGAGGCAACAAGTACAACTTGCACTAAGGGTTTACGTCTGTTGCTTCGTTATTTAACAACGCGCTTATGATATTCAATAGCTTAGAGTTCATGAGTGCAACTGTATGTTCACGTTAATATATCTGAAGTAAAATGTGATGAAATATAATTTCTATTGGCTTCAGACGACAATGCCATTTTCTGTAGCAATGTACGTTTTAGCGTAAAATCTATACTTAAATACGCTTAAAATAGGTATAACAATTATAAAGCGTTCAACGCCATAACACCTGCTTATCTCTCTTTTTCCAAGGCTTTGCTTGTATTACCACTACTACAAGCATAAAATATCCGTGGATCCGAGACTAGCAGCACCTTGCTCTTTGAAGACTATTGATTTTGTAGATCATTTGAGCTAAACTTCTCAGTTATACGGCAAACAACACTGAACGGCCTAGGCGCTGAGGTGCAAGTAACAAAAACAAACAAACAAACAATCTTTATTTCCAATCAAGTACACAGTACATAGATATTTAGTACATTGTTTTTTCAAATTCTTAAGGTTAACGTTCTTAGAGTAGGGGTGATGATGAAGCTCCATGATCCCGGGAGGTTTGATGGGCGTGTCCGTGGGCCATGACTGCTTACCCAGTCCTACCCAGGTGCCGAGGGTATGTCACCTTGACCTCTCAATGTTCCACTGAACATGTTTATGGTGCTCACCCGTCCATGCTGCAGCGCCAAGAAGGGTGTAGTTGAGGAGTGCAGAAATATTGCAGCAATAGTAGGACAGGTTTATAGAAGGGAGGTAAATTTGTTTCTAGAGCTATGAGGTACTTGCTAATTCAAAAGAAGTAGGATCGTTTATTATTGTCTGTGCTAATAGATGTGTATTATATTATTATTGTAAAGAATTTAACAATACTAGTTTTATGACCATGATCGTCATTGTTTTTACTACTATTGTTACTCTTTTAATATGTTACTACCATTCTGGATTATTTGCCATTCCAAAATTTCATGTCGTGTAAGGGGTACCAAACCTCGTGTTTAAGTTATCCTGTGTGTGTGTGTGTGTGTATGTTGTAAGCGCCGTGTACAACATTAATTATACGACGTTAGTTATCCAAGGTTTGAGGCGGTCAACAGTTTCTTGAATTTTGCATTAAGACACTTCTGGTATGGTTAGGGTAGGCTGGATAAGGTAAAGTCATGTACGTTCTGTTGGGTTAAGTTAATTTCTGTTCAAAAAATTAGGCCACGAGAGGTTAGAGCTATGGTTTTGATCGAGGTTAAAATAAAACTGAGGTGACGGTATACTATGAGGCTCAGTTATGTTGTGTGATCAGAGTCCAAAAGCTTGAAAAAATTTAAAATACGAGAGGATAAATGCAAAAATTAATCAAGAAAACTAAGGACAATTATTATTGTAATTTGTACATTATTAATATTTCTATCACTATTTTGAGAGTGGGATTTATACTTTTAACTGACTATAGTCATTTTCTTATGAAAGGCATTATTTTCGTGATGAAGTGAAGACGTACTTATGTATTAATGTATTACTAACTTAGCTTCTATCAAAAAATAATAATGAAATTTATTTACAGTATCATTAAACAACCTAAAATTTATCCACTCTTGTTTTTGTACCGGAGTATAAATTATCGAACATTAGCGTTGAATCATTCGTGCAAAAAACAGTTATCAAATTTTTGTTATCAAACAGTTATCAAAAAGAGTACATTACTCGTGGAATAAGAGGCTCGAGTAATGAGCCTCAGGTCTCAGAGGCTTGTGAGGTGTATCATGCATATCACTATTTGAGCGTCAGGGCACTAGACGTCTGAAGACCTTGGCATGCGTATAATTGCTTCAGCTCATCTACTGGACGTTCAATAAATTAACGTTCTAACTTTCAGAGCCTATGTTTAGTAAACAAAGTCATACATAGAGGCAACAAAAAAATAGTAGTTACGTATCTGAATACTTGGAAATTGACTCATTTTATTCAATGTCCTAGCTGAAGACTCCAAGAGAATGACTTGCACGAATCACGAATAACTTTCTAATAGATTTGAGCTTATTCTTTGTTTGAGTTTTTAATTCAGTGCCTCCAAATTTTGGAGGCACTGAAATCTCTAAAATCTCACTCCAGTATAAACCAGATGCCGGAATTAAAAGGTTCCACGTCGGAAGGAAGTTGGGAACATTGGATGCCAACCAATCTTGCGTTTTCTTAGCTTCATGTGAGGGTGCCGAGTTGTAACTATGACTAGGTAAAAATGTCGTTGCGGTAATTTTCTTGATTAATTTTGACTCCATTTTTCACAAAAACCAATTGACTCGTTGGGGTTTCAGCAATTGGGGCCCAACTATCACAGACTCCCCTGTCTTTGAATCACTACCCGGGTATTAATCTTACCAGTCCCAGACCAATATCGATCATTTTGTATTGTGAACTTCTGCTGGATATTAAACTTCTTTCATCACTGAACACGAGGTTGAGTAGCGTATCTTGCCTTGTCTGTTTCTGCCTAATCATTGGATGTTGCGATACACGTCCTACATACCGCGATGCAGGACACCCGGAGTCAGACTAGGCCTTCATCAAGCTCATCGAAGCGCCCGTACTAACAGTCGCATGGAGCATCATCACTGATCTTAACACGTTTGTTGCGATGCGACCCACCGGTGGGTCACTTAGGTTAGATTCTGTAATTTTTTCCAAGTCTTTTAGTGATTATGTGTACAAAGTAAAGATTTGCACCGGCTAGGCAATCGCAACAAACGTGTTAAGATGTTAGCATTAAGACTTGAGAATCTAATGTATTTTTTATTGTGTTCGAAATTACAATGCTTTTTTCCTCGCTGATACAAGAGAGAAGAATTTTAGCTCGTGCAAGACCTTTATCAACAGTTTTCGCAGATTAGAGCCGTTTCTTGTGATATTTGTCTTCATGTCTTTTTGTAGAATAGTAGATATGGTTTTGACGAATAAATTCTCTTCTATTGACATATTTCTGAGAGATCTCTTTGAGTTTCTTCTGATTTTATTTTTCTGGTAGATTTGACCAGTTTTGAGGTTCTGGCAATTCGGGGACGACTTATTCCAAACATTTTTTTTTACTTGTTCGATCTCATTGAACCGCTTCATCGTTCTTCAGACGATTCTTCTAATTACTTTTTAGGTTTTAATAATGCCTGTTGGAGATTTTTTCACCATATGCAACTTTAACATAACTATTAGTTTGTCGAAATCTTTACTGATGATATTGAATATTATATCTGAAAACCATATGATTATACAGATGATTACCTATTTATGGTCATTTTTTCATACGTGAACTCAATGCTGTAATTTTTACTCTCTTAGTAACTGAGTGGTAGACCAGGAAGCTTGAATTCGCCTGTATTTTTTTTATTATTCGTAATTTTTTCTAGCTGATTCATATTCATGTACTTGGTCAGATTGGCTGGCAATTAGAAAATTTATCATCGAATCACTTAAATTTGATGAGGGCAGTAATTCATGCACATGAATCCGGATTTGCATCGCTTAGGAACATTTCAGTACTGAACATTTGTGGCAGGGTAGGTAATTATTAGCGCCCTGATGGATTACAACACTGCACACAACACTGAGGTTAGAGTGTCTCATTCATAACGTCTTACACGGAGGTCATCACGCGCTCTCGTCCGTTAAGATCAATGAAATGCCGCGCAGTGAGTGGTAGTAGAACGGAGACAGCTTGTTCATGAACCTAGAGTGATTCACACGGGAGGTCGATGAAGTGCAACAGGAAGTTTTCTGTTGGCGCGCTGTTGCTCTCTAGACGTGAACAGTAAATAAAGATAAGTACCAATAGTAATCGTATGCGATTTGAATTAATGTATACACGTCAGCCATGCTGGTAAAATACATGTGCTAATTTTACGTACCCGCTGGATGCTATTAAGTTTTAGTACATGCTTATCAAGCTGCTGTGGGAAGTGTCATGTAGTGTACAGCAATCAGTGTTTCTCCCCTGAACAAGATATCATTCAGTATTGATAAACTATGTTGATGTATGTCAGTAAATGAAACCGACTTTCTTTCAAGCAAATTTTTTTTCTTCGTCACTTTGAGTAGTTGCCACCGTTTTGAATTCGTCATCGTTATCAACGTCATCGTAGTTTCGTTATTGCTGTGCAATAGGAAACTTTAGAAACAGTGATAACTTATGTTTGTAATATATGTTTATTCATAAATAAAACAAGTGTGTTTTCTTCTGCGACAGAGAAATACGTTTTATACCCATGGCAGTTCAGTATAGGTAGGTAGATGCATCGATTCAGCATAGAAACATCAAGGCGTAGATATGTAGATCGTTAGTTGATCAGAAGTTTAGTCCTGCGTAATTGTGGCGTGCTAAATACAGCTTCATTTATTTATGTTCCTTCCTAATCGGTCTTTTAGTTTGAGTCAAGATTGTTCGTGCATTAAACTTCGTTCATTATTAATTGAAGGTTTTTCTAGATGGTAAAAATATTCAATTGTATAATTTAACTATTAATTACCTCCTTAAATAACTATTATGCAAGAGTCTGAGCGCATTCCCTGAAAGAGCTTTAGGGCTATAAATTTTGCCCTTTACAATGCATATTTCTAAAAAGAATCTACCCCAAAACTACGCTGTATTAAGACTGTTTAGTCATTACTCAAATGGATATGACACGCACAGAAACTGTACTTGGGAAACTCTTGAAGATAGCTCTGACAAATTTTATACATAGCTTACGAAACTTTTACATCCATTGGCAGAAGCTCCATCTTACATGCATTTCTTATGGACATAAAATTATTTGGTAAAAATTTAAAATATCTCGTACAGAGTTTATTTGAAAAAACTTCACAGTGGAACAGATCATCTTAGTATATCTTGGCTAGTAGTTTCTATCCGTAATATTTTGTTTATTAAATGATCTGAAAATTGTAGGTGTTCTTCTCCGACTGTAAGAGGGACCGTAACGAACTTAGAGGTTTGGGCTTTTGATACTGAATTTATTTTAATAAGTTTTTGTTAGACGTTCTTGTCATCAGCTTTATGTACTGCTCCTAACGTTGACGTTTATTGTAAATTTACTAATATTAATGCGTACATATAGAAAACGAAAAAGGTAATCGATATATGACTTGAAAGTTGTGCACTGCTTGTCAATATTCATAATACTGCAGCGATTGCATGCAGAAGGAATTTTTCTTCAATAATTGAAATCGAATGTTTGCATGCTCTTCCAACTCACTGTTATAGTAATTCTGAACTTTTCATTGAACTCCAAATCTACCGTTTCTCTACTACCGAGGAACAAAACCTTTGAATTTTATAGTCATTTTACCCTCATAAACCTCAGTTGAATAACATGCAGGTTCCTCCAAACAGTTTTAGCCCCAATTTAGATGAGCTCGTATTTCCCATTTAGATGTACACCTCTACATTTATTCCTTTGTCCATCGTATGGTAAATATAACTCTACTTGTTCGTGCATCCACTCACAGTCAGTGTACGGACTGAAGTACCTTCATGCGTAAAATTATTCTATTATCTTTTTCAAATAACATTTTTGATTTTTTTTTATCATTCAAGTAGAACTGACGCCAGTCTTTCCTACTGTCTGTAATTTGATATGAATTTTTAATGGCAAATTTTATTGCAGATTTTTGGCTAAGATAAGTAACATAATATTATTATCAGAGATGCATTGGAAATTTTTGAAGAGGCCAAGTTGTGAAATAGATTTGCCCACGTAACAATTATGTAGGTTTTTTTTTGAAAGAAAATTTTAATATATTGGTAAACTGTAGTAAACCTGTCAATTGTGGGGAATTATTTCTCATCCTCTCAGTTCAGCTTTAAAACTCGTTTTACCTTTCTCGTTCTTTTCGCTGTTAATCCATAAAAAATATAAGTTTTTTTATTAGGCTGTATGAATTTAGTTTTAACGCAGCTTTCATAATTATCATTTTTGATAACTACTGTTAATAAGCCCGACTTTTATGTATTAAAACGTAAAAATATTCCTTTTACAATCAATTTCATAATCTTTCAAGTTTACAAATCCGTTGTATAATGAAGATAGGCCTTTTGAAAGAAAAGAACAAATTTAAAATACATTTATTATTTTTCTTGTACCGAAAACAGTAACATATTTGAAGTTCTGATTTGAATACTACCAAAACTTCCCGCTGGTAACTTCACTTTTAAATCTTACAGTATTTGCGTCTTAAGCTTAGCGAGAGTTCATTAGTAAATATCACGAAAGTTGAGACTTTTATTACTGGTATTTATTTTGTAGTTATAAGCAGGTTACCTTTAACACAAGTTTCTGCAGAACTATTTTTATTTTACTGATGAGTTCTAAGCGATATGTAGTTCGATTGCATCATCGTGTCCAGTGATCTGTGTTTGAGTTGGACATCTGATCATTAGTACTTCGTTTCGTAAATATCTACTTCATTTAGCTTCAATCAATTCTTTGGAGTCAAGTTTTCATCAATTCCACACTTTTTTATGTTACTCAGTCGCTGTAGAAAGCGTTTGGTTTTTCTTTCTATTTGTGTACCGCAATTTAGTAATGAACGATAATTTTTTATCAACTGATGTTGTTAAACTCTAATAATTGAGTCGCTTTTTATTTAAACCCCAGTCAGTTGATCCCTTCTCTCCCCCTCTCTCTCAAACACGTGCGCTTTGATCGCTGAGAATACGTATACCAGTAAATACCAGTAAAACTATTGACACGGCATGGGACTTCGGTATTGAACCAAGAATGGGCCAAACGGCTCGTTCCTATTGCCTTATTCTATTCTATTCTAAATAATATAGATTTGATACATCAAGTTCATTAAGAACAACTTGCCAACCATTGTTGCACCGCCACTTTTTCATGCAGGGAAGGAAATTCATTTGAATGTCAAATCTTGCGTATTATTTTGTATTACACATTTTACTAGCAATTTCACCTCATTGAAAATATTCTCAGGTATTACGCATTTTACTAGCTATTTCACGTTATTAAAAATATTCTCATAGTTTGAGATGTATTTAAATAGTTTTCAGAAACTTTTTCGTACACATCCTTATATAATGATTTAGAGAATTAGGGCAGGACTTTTATTAGGCTGTATTCGAGTCAATGTTGGTTATTATTCCAGCGAGCCACATTGCTGAGTATCGTTTATTGCAGTTCATGGAGGACACAAACACACCAATCTTTTTTCTTCTCTGAAGTAAAGTTATTGTTCTCAAATACATCAGTTGTGTCAATAGTACTGAAATAATTCTATTAAGCTTCTTAGCTCTTTGAGAATTGTCCGTTGATTTGCTGTACATCAATTTTTGTAAAGCGTCGCGTTTTATTTACGCTTGAATTGCTTGCCATTTTCATCCTGATCTGCTCGATCATATTTTAGTCAAAGACTAAAGCAATTTCTGTAACTACGACTATGCAGTTTAAACGAAATGATTGTTTTAAATGTTTTCAGAGGAAGCTTTTGATTTAGTAAGTGAAAATGTGCCTTCATTCAAAACCCTGTTGAACTCGTGCGTTATTATTGTTGAGCTCTTGGTGCATGCTGACGTTTTGACCGTTTTTTATTTTCTTTCATGTCTGAATGTATCGTTTCTCCCTTCATGTTTCTTTAATTAGTTTTATTCTTCTTTATGGCTTTGTATTTTGAAACAAAGCTTGCTTTGAAATTGTTATATTCTTTGAATTATGAATTCAATGTTTTATACATCCTTACACTCTTTTGAATATATCCCAGTTTTTATTTACTTTATTTATGTTTGCATTAAAATTCTAAAACATCATTTTTTACAGGACTCATTGTCTTGTTTGTTGAGTATTTGTGTTTCTCTCCCATAACTTATCATAATTATGACTTGACAATCCGAGATAAACATCCCAATCCAAATTTTTTCGTCGGTTTACCGGAGATAATCATCGATTTGCGCTGATAATCATCGTTTATAGTAGGAACTTCCGACGATAGAAATAGTACCGGTTATTACCGGTAATTATAGGTAATTCCAGACGATGAAATGTTCGCCGACGATATTGACCGGTCTTTACAGTCTTATTCCTACCGTCATTCCAAGCATAGGGAAAAGACGATATAAATACAGTCTTTTCAGATAATAATTAACGGTTTATCGTAAGATATCATCGGTTTATCGTAAGAAAAGGCGATAATTACCGGTTAATGCTGACGAAAATTAGCGCCGGTCAGACGATAAAATTCGGATTGGGCTCTTTGTGGAAAAAAAGCCCCATGCATTCGACGTCACACAGAAGTCATTACCAAAATCTCTTTGGCTACATTTCTAGCACCCTCTAATTCAAAGAAGGGGATTCGTATAATTTGACTGGATCGTCGTCTTCGTTTTAAGGGTTGAAGCATCTTGATCGAACTATGACTGAAGGCGAACACGAAGACAGCGATCAATCCGCTTAGAAGCGCACCCATCGCAACTCTGAAGTGGTTCACTTAAATTACGAAGTTTCTCCGTGATTATAAATAATTTATTCACCCCAATTTCTTGCGAGATGAAATTTGTCAACCTCAAGAAAGATGAGCGTGTGTGATCAAACCATGACAGTAACATTTGAAGAACAGGAGGGGGAAGGGGGTGGACTCATTTCATTTTAGTTGAAGATCTGCGTTAATGACACTCACATCTCTATCCAGATGTTCATCAATACTATTTCTTGACGCAATATTTTCAAAATCAGCAACTCCTCGTGGAGAAAATGTGACTATAAGACAACTGTTGTTGCGCGTCAATGTGTTGTTTCAGAGGACTAAATATCGTGAAATAAATACATTCAAGGCCTGTGTTATGTAGTGTGAGGCAGTCACTAGAAAACAATTCCTGAGCACTCTAATCCTAGCCAGATTATACGACAAATCTCCAAAAGACATGGCAGTGATCCAGATTTAAGTTTTTGCCATAGATAAAGTATTTCACGATGAATTAAACACTCCTGATTTTTTGAGCTGAATCTCCATCCCAGGATTTTAAGTCTGCTTTAATGCAAGTTTCATCTTTCATTTTGTGACGTAAAACACTACACTCTTCCACGTGACTAGAGGAAGCATCTCAAGTGAGGTTTTACTTAGCCTTAGCCAAGAAAAGCGGCAAATAACAATGCATGCCTTGCAAATCTCGTCCGCCTGGTGCTCAAAGGCCTGTGTAAGGGATCGCAACAACACCAGCACTAGTTCGGTCATGCTAAATAAGATTTAGCCTCACTGGAGACGGAAGAGAAGTGTGTCCAACATCGCAGGGCTAAGGCCAGCGCGACCAGTCTGTGTGTAGTGCTGGAGAGTGCGCTCTGTGTTCTCTAGTGTCTGTAGTTCTCAAACCGAAGCCTATTATTTCTGCTCTGTAGTGAAAAACGCTTTTAATATCAACAGTAATGTGTAATAAATGAATCCTTTTAGTGACTGAGAATCAGATACATAGTCTAGTACTTTTAGAGTTGTATCTACGCAAATTAAAAAAAATCACTGGGAATCTTCGTCAAGCTGGGAAAAATCTGTGAAAGTAATAGAAAAGCAACGTACCTTTGCAACTATATTCGTAGTACATCGTATAGCATATAGCTTATGAGGATTTATTTGAAGTTGCAGTGGGTGGAGATGTAATTATAAAATCATTTTTGCCAAAGCGTTTTAAGAGAAAATAGTCTTGCCCTCGATTGAGTTCTGTATTTCTACGCTGCAATTTTCTTAATAGAGTTACAAACAATTTTCCAACAAAGAATTTACAAAAATAATGTGCAAAACAGCATTTTTCTACTGCGTCAAGTCAAACCACTAAACTTTCTTCACTGGCCTGTGCTTACAGCCACATATCTGAGCTCATCTGGGCGAGAACCCAGCCACATTTCTCGAGAATCTCATATTCAACGCGTGAATTTTACCTCCACTTGTACCATAAATCTCCACTTACAAACAAGGGGAACTATACTAATGAGGATCGCACTCAAGTTTCTCACACAAAAACAACTCTTTTTAGCGTTCGTGCAGTGTACAGCTCACACACTTGTTGCCGACGCAGTTTCTTCTCTGTCCCTCAATTTGTGGCGACACGCAAACCAAAGTGCCCAAAATTTGTCTTTTCTTCCGTAATCTGTCTCTTCAATTTTGCATTGAAGTTTCCCATTTTCCGGTTATATGAACTTTTGTGTGATAGCATTGTGAACCTCAAATACATTCTTGTGGATGTTTTATTCTTCATTGAACTCTTATGACAAACTCATCTGACATTTGTTCATTTTGAGTTGCATTGTGTTTGGGTTTATGTAACAAAAATATCCAGTGAAAACTCGAACATAACTGTCAGCTTATCAAGAGTCAACCATTTGTTTTGTTCTTACTGGGATGCAACAAATACCCACAATGCACATTAATTTAAAATTAAAATATGAGCTAATATTATAAAGGTCACTTTCCCCCTCATTTATAAAACTTGAACGTTCAATAAAGTAGTGGAATTATTAGTACGTATGCGACTGACTGGTCCACTAAGGAAAGTCTTCTCACAGGATACTTGTTTCCAATTCATGGAACTGAACACTTCAAGTGAAAATAATGTGAAATAGTAAACCAGAGGTCACAATAACCGTCTTTTGAAACACGATATGACATAGAATGTCCTGAGAGTGAAAGTAGTGCCGGTTACTCTTCGTTGATGCAATTTTCTGCTCTACCGTAAAAATAGCCCCCACAAGCATGGCAATTTCTCAGCAGTGCTCACAACAAGATTGCAACGACAATTTTGACATCAATCAGCAGGTAAGGATCAGATTATTTTTTTTACAATACAGTGCATAACATCAACTTCTCAGCTCTGTCGAGCAGCCTCTATGTTTCTTATAACTGTGTCTAAATGTACTAATTACTGTTGAATACACTGTGTTTTTGAATACGCTGTGCAAGTTGTAGACTATATTCTATACTTTTATTCTGTAACAAATGTAATGATCGGGCGTTCATATTTTACAAGATTTTGAAGTTCTGCTTCTGAATAATTGCTGGTAGTTAACTTCACGTCCAATATTATTCGTTCTTCTAACCTAGGAGTGCATTGAAGTTTTTCATCATAGCTGCTATGGCAATTCAAAATGGACCATAAAAAACCGCAGGTAAAATGATTCCGTAACTGTGGGCATTATATAAACAGATTTAGGTTTATGTAATGCAAATACGCCTACTCAAATTAACGCATGCAAGAAAAAATACATTATGCAAACCTGCTTTTGTATGAAAACCATAATGCAGAAGAGAGAAAAGTGAAGTCAAAACTTACGGGAAATTTATTTGGAGTAGGATATCTTACAGGACTACTTACAGTATCTTACTGTGTTCTGAGGATATGTTTGTTTCCTTAAATACTAGAATCAAGTCAGCGGTAAAAGTGTCAATTTGTATTAAGTCTACGGACGTTCATACCCATATTTAACTATGCGTTATTCCTGTTCAGTATATGAGCCTTAGTGTTCGCAGATCTTATCAGTACAAACAGCCACTTTATTCAGAGTAACTCTCTTGTATCTTAGTTTATATTTTAATTTCTAAAGCTCATTACTTCAAGAAATTGTTCAATGAGGAAAAATTATTCCCAGTCTATGGGATCTGTGTCTTCATAGAGTCGTGCGGGATGAAGACACAGCTCTCCATTCCAGCGGCTGACCCCAGTGATTTTAGGGTTCCAGTCTTTATGCAGACTGAAAAATTCTTCCATTAAACGTCATGTATTGGAAACTAGTAGGTCTTGTACGCCAGCGTTGGGAGGTCAGCCTCTCGAGGGTAAGATCATTGAAAAACGCCTAATTCCTTCCACAGACAAAGAGGTAGTTTAATCACTGTGATTAATCAGTTGTCTATCTATGAGGGCTGTAATTTACAGATTTGGTTCGATATCATTCATTCGTAATGAGGAATCCGTGAAATACATGTGAAATACAAGTGTCTGATACTAATAATTATTTGGACTGTTGTCAATATTACTTAATGGTTGAGTGAATTATTAGCCGCCTTGAGCGAAATTTTGCATCATAAACCAACTGAGACTGCCGATGAAAAATGCTTCAGCCAAAAATACCGATAGAATGAGAAATTTACTTGCATTAATTCTATTAGTAGCATGCATTAAGCTTGTATTAGTAGCATACATTAAAATTAGCCTTAGCTAAAGGGATAGTTCAGATCAACAGGATATTTTGTAGCACTCACGGCCTCACACATGAGTTATGAGAGCTATACAATTATGAGTGTAGTACCTGTATATGTTCCTCTCTTACAACGACTTCCCTTTTGCGTACCATGTTGAAGGCATACTAGATTTATTCATAAAATCAGAGCCATTTGATAAAAGGGACGAAGGATAATACCAGAGTACTGGAATTCTTAAGAAGATTATCATCGGGAATACGCTAATTCGAAATCTCCACTGAATTCAAGCGGCCTAAATTTTCTCTTGTCAGTGTGTGTACTCCGTGTACCGTGCTCATCTGACTTTTCAATTTTTATTACGATATCTATTTTCACAACAGTTCGTTCAGAAGAAAAATAGGAATCTTCTTGATTTCTACCATGAGTTGGTACTGAAGAGGTTTACTCGTAAGATGGCTGTTATATAATGTATGATAATTACCTTTGCCTTGTGCTACCGTATGGTTTTTATCTTTTTTTCGCGGAAAAATAAAAAGAAAGGATATTTTTCTTTAGTAACTGACGTTTTTGTTTTCTTCTTACCTCATCTCCCAGTTCCACTGAGGTGCTTACGTTGTTGTTTTGCGCTGCCCGGTGAAAAACAATATTCCGGGACGGTAGAGTTCTACACTCGTGTACGTAGCTTGCAGAGAGACTTTGTTCAGCCTGACGGTGAATATCATTTTCATTGGGTTAAGAATAAAGTGCAGTCTTGACTGTATTATTAATAATACTGTAATTGATGTTTTAAGGGTAGGTGTGTTCTGAATTTTTATTCTCATGTATGCTTGATTGTCTTGACCTTAAATCCTTCTCCAAAAAATAAATAATTTTACATTTATTGACTGGAAGTGTTCGTAAGGGGAAGTTGGAACACGAAATTCTTGCTGAGCAGCATCTCTTACCGGCTAGTAATTTTCTATTTTCTTGACCAGTGCACAATTAATTTTAAAAATAGCAGAACGGGTGGGCGATCTTTCAATTAGTAGTGACATAATAAGTCAGTTCGGACTGTGCTTGCATGCGGTCATAAAGGCTGTTCGGCGTCTGCAGTGGCACTAATTGTCAGGCATTGTCTTGTTTTGGTGGACGCTGTGACATGCGTACTGCTGCTGCACACGCAACATTCTTGTATCACTATTAAAATTTGCTACAGTCTTGTACCAGTATTATACTCTGACGCCGCCAATTTGACATCTGACGACGTTCATCACAGTACAGTAAAGAATAGTAAGGCAAATTCAATTCTGACGTCATAGAATTGTGTGGGGTGTGGGGAGGGGGTCGGGGGTCTC